>JAEQBH010000814.1:600000-973081 GCA_016808115.1 Tetrastigma voinierianum
AGTGACTTGTGTTTATAAGCCTGCATGAGGAGCACTCAGAATAACCTAAAATATACTCCTAACAAATAACATGTTTTAGGGGTATAATAAAAAGTAAAAGTATAGTTATTCTAATAAAATAAAATAAGCAAGAACTTGGAATTAATATATCAGCTAAGGGTAAATTACTAATTTACCCATTTCAGATCTAAGGGTCATAATTTAATAAGTTCATATGCTGTATAGGAATATGCATAAGTTAAATTAAGAGTAATGTAGAGTTTGAGACCAAAGAGAATAAAAGAGATATTAGGAACAGGCCAAGGGAAGAAAATTGTGGAAGAGGACAAGTGGCTCAAGGAAAGAGTGGTTGAAGTTTCTCCCTTTCGATCGATGGTCAAGATGCCCAAAAGAGAGAAAAGGAAATAAAGTGCGGGATAAGATCAAATAAGGATAAGACTAAAATAAATATTTCATTTTGGTCTTGGAAAAGAGAGAGCAAAAACGGAAGAAGAAGAAGAAGAAGAGAAAAGAAAAGAAGAAAAAAGAAGGAAAGGAAAAATAAGATCACAGGTATGGAACTATGATTTTGTATAGAAAAGTATGGAAACTATGAATATTTGTAAGGAACTAGAAATTCTTCGAAAGTATGGAACTAAGTGAATATTTGTAATGGAAATATGGTTTCAGATGATACATGTCTCTGGGTTGTAGCTGGACTTGTTAAGTTCCGTATGGAAAAGCAAGTTTCGATTTTTGTGATAATAGTATTGATTTGTGTAGTTTTGGTCTAGAAAGGTTAGATATATGCTCTAAGCTCTCAAACTCATTTCTTGTTAGGGTCAGAGTTGAGAAAAGTTCTAAGGATCCTATGTTTATGTTTGTGATGTATTAGTTGCAAGTTGAACTAAGAAAATTCCTGGTTTTTGATCATAATTTTTAGTTTTAATCTTAGAATAGGTTTTTGCTAGGAAATAAAGGGAATTTGGAAGTAAGTCCTTCTTGGAAATTGTATCCACATCAATGAACTTGATGTTAGGGCTTTGAATTTCAATTCAAATCCCGTATCATGCTATGGCATTTCATCTAAATGGGCCTAACGGGCGAGAGGTCGCATGTAGACTCATCCAGAGGCCAGCATACTCATCCTCAGAGGCCGCATCTTTGATCTGACAGAGGTCAGCAGACCTATCCCTGTAGAGGGTCAAGATACCTCATTCCAGAGGTCACATCTTCATCCGATAGAGGCTCGGCCAGACCTCATCCCCAGAGAGCTCACAGACCTCATCCCAGAGGCCCGGCAGACCATCCCTGGCAGAGGTCGGCCAGACCTCATCCCTCAGAGGCCAGCGCACCATCCCATAGAGGTCAAGAGAGGTCAAACCTCATTTTGTAGAGGTCGGAAGAGAGGTCACCAGAGACCCATCCCGTAGCGCCGCCCAGTCACCTCACCTGGTTGACTAAGTATGACCTCCAATTTCGGAAGGTCATAACTTCTTCGTCCGAACTCCGATTCGGGTGTTCTTGGACTCTATGTAAAGCCCATTGAGTCAAGAATCCATTCATATACCTGAGGAAGATAGAAGGTGTCAGACCGAAAGCTAGGACTGAGTCACTGGGTCGTCACCCGGGCCGCCTGGTGTCACTCTTCTAGGGTTGACTAGCGATGACCTTAACTCTAAGGTCATAACTTCTTCTCGCCCGAGTTCGATTCGGTGTTCTTAGACTCTATGGAAAGCCCATTTAGTCAAGAATCCATTCATATGACCGAGGAGGATAGAAGGTGTCATATCGAGGTGTTATACTAAGCTCACGAGGTCAGCCGTCACCACCTACCAGCCAATTTCATCGATTCACCACGCATGACCTCCAACTCATATCATAATCGCCTTCGTCCGAACTCTGTTTCGGGTGTTCTTAGACTCTATGGAAATCTCATTGAGTATAGAATCTAACCATATGCTAGTAAATGGCATTCGGTATCCACATCGAAAAATATTACTGTTATAGCAAGTGTACTAATCGCATGGGTAAAGTCAATTGGAATACATGATAAGAAAAGAGATAGATATGAAAAAGAAATAACAACATACGTAGATTTGATATGTAGAGGAGTATAGAAGAAAAGAATAAAATGATAAGCTCATAGAACACGTATAATCGTATGACCAAGACCTGATACTGGAATGACAAGACATATATGATCAAGGCTTCGCACTCCCCAAGAGCGTCACACGCCTCATTACGTGCACGCAGGTTACGACCAAAGGCTTCCTAAGACTCTCGTCAGTGTTTCGACACTCTATTTACGCGGGCAGGCACATCTCCTGCTCCGCACTACACCGTACCTTCCTGCATATATCGCACTTAAGTCTCGTCTCATTATTTATCTCCTACTCCAAGCAAGCGAATGTTTATATGTGTATCCGAATAAGAAATGATAAAAGGTAAAATAGTTCGGATAATGAAGGGTACCTAAGGGTATTAAAGAAGAAGTCTATAGTTCGACTACTGAGATAGGACAAATTACAAAGTACAAGTAAAATGTACAAGTATAGAAATGTAAGTAGGTATGCTGTCATAAGATCTCGATAACCGATAAAGTATGTACACTAATGATGTATTATATGAATATAAGAATGGAGTAAATGCATGCATGATAAATATATGGATTATAGAAATATGAGAACCGTAATATGGAAGCCGCTGCGTATTATGAGAACTATCATGCATTAAAGTAATGGACAGTATATATTGCATAAGCAATCATGATAATAATAGTTATTCATGCTTTTATGAGATATGTACAGTAAAATGTAATAAAACTGGACATTCACAAAGGTCTCTGGCTGTAGCAGAGGGATAGGATCGCACGCAGTGGAATAAGTTTGTAGCATACAAGTTCCTCGTCTCCGATATCGAGGCCCCGCTTCGGTCGATGACATAGATCCCGTTTGGATCACGATGGCCCCTGGGGGCACACGTTGCCTTCGGCCTTTATAAGATGATCATTGTCTCAGATAATGATATCAGCGCTCCGGTTCGGGAGACCACCTGCTTCGTATGTTGAGTACACAATACGAGCCCTTATGTTTCTAATATCCACTTCTTCACATTTACAGCATGAAAGAGGTGCTAATATGAAAAGATAACAGAAAAGAAGATATAAAAATAGTACATGAATACAGATATGACAAGACATGATAATAAGATGTGAAAATGAAGATACATGATCACAAAGATATGATAACAATATATGATAAATAAATTACATAATGCTGACATGAAAATAGAACATAACAAATGGTATCAGATATAAATCATGAAATTAATACATATGTATACGAATATGACATGCACAGAATAGGATGTGTATATGAACCATTAGAAGATAATAGATCAAATGATAAGTACTAGAATAAGAAATAAAAAGTTATATGAATATATAACTTGTGAAATGCATATGTATAAGTCATGGATTCATTACCATTGGTATGTCCATGCTTATATTCCCACTAAGCGAGTTTAGTACGGTAATTCAACTGTAGGTACGCTTAAGACAAGGATAGAGAATGTGACATCCCACATCGCCAGAAAGCGTGCCAACTCAGATAAAAAGCTCACCGCATCATTCGCGCATCTTCGATGTTCAGACGACATGGCTACGTATAAGGGTTCAGATAAGTAAAATGGAACTCGCATATGTATAGTATATAGAATTTGAATACCACTAGTGGTGGTATGTATAATGTATATGTAAAAGATTTTTGTTATTACGTAAATTGTGCATAATGAATGAGAAAACAGTATGTGTCACCACAAATAACAAATCAATGAGTCCCAGTAGATAGTCTCGCGCCTCTCGGACTCCTGGCTTGATCCGCCATCTCGGCCTCTGACGGAACGGAGGACAAGCACTCCGTCCCCTTCCCTCGCTATTTGGATAGGAAGTCCTTCTAGTGCTTGGCCGAAAACGGGATGCTCATCCGTAACCACGACTTTAACGAGTCGACTGAGCTGGTACATTTTGAATTTTAGTACATGAACGTGATTTTTGTGTCGTGATTTTCTTCTAACATCTCATCTTTTACAAGTTGTCACCGCGAGTTCAAAACAAGGCTCGCCTATAATAGGAATTCGGCGTCCGGGCCGGACGGCGCCGAGAAAATTGCCGCTGATGCCTACCGACCATTTCTGCCACTAGCCTCGACACCTCCTCGCGGGTGCCAAATCTAGGTCTAAGAACTGGGAGCGAGAGGCTAAGGCTAGTGTAGAGAAGATTGCAGGGGCGGAGAAATAGAGGGATGAGGCTAAAATGAGCTTCCAAGTTGTTCACCGGGTCGCTGCCAGGCCGAGTAGAGCTAAAGCAAGGGTCGAGGGATGACTCAAGTAGAGTCCAAGAATTTTTGGTGGTTGTTGAGAAGGCCAGATGCAAGGTTGGAGCTGATTTTTACTTATGGCTACGAATGTTATGTGTTCAAACACAACATTTGTGGAGACCAACCAGAGGTTCCGGATGGTATGCGACTCCCTCGGTACTTCCTCTAGAGTTCTTTGCAGACGAGGTGCCCCACAGCCTCGGCATCCATTGGGAGTCACGGCCAATAATTAGATCGAGGCGGGTGACAAAGGAACTGAGAAAGTGCTGTTGGGAACCCCGGAGCTGATTTTTACCTTTATTTTTCCTCTCTCCCTATTTTTTGTAATTGGCATATTGGGCTACCAGAACATTTATGTAACTACCAACGCTACATGTGTATTTATGAAATACGGTTTTATTTTACTTAATTGATCCTTCACAACTATTTTCCATGAATCCTGACTAGGAAGTTGCTTAGGGCTATCAAATGTTTGGATAGTCGCACATGGGACAACCGATGAGGCACAATTTCTAGGCTTTGGCTTTGGCCTTCAAGCTAAGAGCCACTGCTGCGCCTAGGTAAGCACTAGCAGGTTAGGAGACGCGTTTGGCCTTTTGAAAGTGCCAATAGGCTATGAGCCACATCTAGTCTTTTGAAAGTGTCAAAAGGCTATGAGCCACATTTGGTCTTTTTTAAAGTGCCAATAGGCTATGAGCCACATTTGGTCTTTTGAAAGTGCCAACAGGCTATGAGGCACATCTGGTCTTTCGGAAAGTGCTAGCAGACTATGAGCCACTTCTAGTCTTTTGAAAGTGCCAACAGGCTATGAGCCACATTTGGTCTTTTGAAAGTGCTACCAGGCTATAAGCCACATCTGGTCTTTTGAAACAGCTAGCAGGCTATGAGCCACATTTGGTCTTTTGAAAGTGCTAGTAGGCTATGAGCCACATATGTTATTTTGAAAGAGCCAGCAACCTATGAGCCACATCTAGTCTTTGATACGATGACTATTAAAAAATACTTTAAAGGAAATTTAATTGATAATATTTCAAGAATTGAATGAAAACACTCTGAAGGAAACTTTATTGATAGTACATTTAAAGGAAAAGAATTCTTATTGATAATACCTCTTAAGATGCGTAGCATTCCATATCTTGGGCACTAGCGTTTCGTCTAGTTTTTCCAATGCAAACGATCCGGCTGGCCCCACTCTAACTGTCGTGTATGGCCCTTCCCAATTTGGTTGGAACTTAACGGCTGTTAGGTCTGCCATGTTTTCAAAGACCCTTCTTAAGACTAGGTCTTCGGCTTGGTATGCACGTTGTCTTACTTGCTTGTTGTATAAGTTTGTTTTTCTTTACTGGTATGATGCCATACACACAGTTGCTGCTTCTTGGAGCTTGTCTATCATATCTAGGTCTTTGGCGAGGGCTTTAGTATTAGCCTCTTCCGAGATTTCCATTCGAAGTGTGGGAATTCCAATTTCTATAGGGATTATGGCCTCCATCCCATAGGTGAGAGTGAATAGAGACACCCCAGTCGGCTTCCGAATGGTTGTTGTATAGGCTTAAAGAACTTTGGGTAGCTCATCTACCCACTTTCCCTTAGCCAAATGTAGGCGATTTCTCAAAGCCGTTAAGATAGTTTTGTTAGATGCTTCCACTTAGCCATTTCTTTGTGGGTACTGCGGTGTCGAGTACAATTTTATGATTTTCAACTCATGGCAGAAATTTCTATATATTTTGCTATCAAATTGTGGCCCATTGTCATTTACAATCGACTGAGGTATTCCGAACTGGCAGACAATGTTCTTCTGGATGAATTGGATGACGTTCTTGTCTTTGAGGGAGGCGAAGGCCTCAGTCTCTATCCATTTGGTAAAGTAGTTGGTGGCAACCAACAATAGCTTTTTCTGAGCCAGGGCAGTAGGTAGTGGTCTAACTATATCAATTCTCTATTGAGTAAAGGGTCAGGGGCTCGTGATGGTGGTTAGATCTTGAGCTGGCACCCATGAGATGGGGGCTTGTCATTGGCAGCGGTTGCACTTTCTGGCGTAGGTGGATGCATCCGCTTTCATGGTTGGCCAATAATAACCTTGCGTATAGGCCCTGCAAGCTAAAGTTCTGCCCCTTGGATGGTTTCCGCATATCCCCTCATGGAGTTCGGCCAATAATACTATCCCTGCTGAGTGGTAAGACATTTAAGGGTTATACAATTGCCCGTCCACAAGGGAAAACCTTGTCGCCTATGGCTTGTCCAGAGATTGCTTATACAATTGCCCGTTCATAAGGGAAAACCTTACCGCCTGGACCTAAATCTTATGGACTTCAATCCTATTGTCTAGCAGCTCTCTTGAGCTTAGATAACGCATTATAAGGGTTAGCTAAGAAGAGGATTCTTCATCTATCTAGCTCACTTGGTCAGTCATGATGGACGACGCAGGCTGGTAGTAGACAAGAAGAAACACTATTTCTCTTATCGGGATGGATGTGACCACTATTACTAAAGTGTCCGCCTTTTCATTTGAGTCCCTCGGGATATGCTCGAGCTTCCAAGCCGTAAAACTTCCTAGTCGTTGCTTGACCAAATTTGCTTACATGACTATGCCCTGGTCTCGTGTTTTGTACTCTCCGTTCACCTATCCCACCACTAGCTGAGAGTCGCTACGTTTGATGAGTTTTTCTGAGGATATAGACTTTGCAAGGTCGACCCCGACTATGATTGCTTCATATTCAGTCTCTTTATTGGACGTGGGGAAGCCCAACCGTATGGATTATTCTATCCTTTCCCCAGTTGGGGCTTTAAGTTGCAAGCCAACTCCAGCTCCTATTTGGCGAGAAGTGCCGTCCACATTAGGGATCCACCTGCTTGCGTCCCCCTGGTCTGCATCCGGCTGGGGTAGTTCAGCTAAAAAATCTTCCAATACATGCCCCTTCAATGCTAAGCGAGGTTTATACTGAATACCAAATTCACTTAGTTTAATTGCCTACTTGGCTATCCTTCCTGATAGATCGGGAAAAGCTACGTAGTGCCGCGTGGGAGATTAGTCGGCTATGACGTGAGTGTGCACAGGAAGTAGGGGCAAGATTCTGCTGCCATACGAGCTAGTCTTTTTGTTCGAGGCAGTTATCTTAGTGTTTTACCTTTGAATAGAAATTTGGTCATGAAGAATATTAGTCTCTACTTTCTGTTCGTCTCCCTTGAAAAAGTTGTACTTATTGGAGCCTCGACACCTCAGTAAAGGTAGAGTGTATCGCACTTAGACTGCCAGGGTAGTAGTTCTATACGATATTATTTGATTTCCGTGAAGGCTTAGTCACATTCCTCGTTCCAGTCGACCCTTTTAGCTCCCCTTAGGGTACTGAAAAATGGTTTTAATCGGTATGTGGTAGGATATGAAGCTATCGAGGCCTTGACCAATGGAGTTAATTGCTACACTCCTTTCCTAGAGGTAGGAGCCTGAGAGTCCATTATAGCTTTGAGTTGAATGAGATTGGCTTCTATCCTTCTCTAGGTCACTATAAAACCTAAAAACTTGCCCAAACTGACTCCGAATGCACATTTCAGGGTTGAGTTTCATTCCATACCTTTGCAACAACTCAAAGGCCTCTTGTAGATGCTTGGTGTGGTCGAAAAGTTCTTTGGATTTCACGAGCATGTCGTTGACATAGGCCTCCATTGTGTTACCCAATAACGGTTGAAATATCTTAGTCACCAATCTTTGATAAGTTGCCCTAGCATTCTTTAAGCCAAAAGGCATCACATAGAGCAGTATAACTTATTAGTGCCCAAATAGTGCTATTTTGAACCCTATTTATTGGAGATTTTGAGCACTTTTGTGTACTTGCTAATCAATTGGAGTCCCGACTATGCCTCACGATCGCATTTTGTAGCTCTTGATAGCATTTTTGTAACTATTGCACGCCAGTTTTGCAAGCTAAACTAAGCCAAAATTATTAGTCGACTCAAGCATGAAGAATCAGAGTTGAGAACTCGGTGTGCGAATAAACCAGAGGAAGAGGAAGCGAAACGAAGAAAATGGGCCCTTTGCAAAATTTTACAGGTTGCGAAAAATTTCGCAACTTGCGATTTAAAGTTCTCGAGTTTTTCTACAACCTCACGAAATTTTTCGCGACTTGCTTTCAGATTTTTACCTAGTCCCCATTTGACCATTTCTTTTGTAACTTGCACCAGAATGCCCTTCATGCCAATAGTGGTATTTTCCATGTATTTTAGTAATTTTGCTTGTTTGGGGGCTATATAAGCGTTTGTACTTACTATAAGGAGACCTTTTCATTCTACAATTATCTACAGAGAACGCACAGTAGGAACAAAGCTTCTTTTCATTTTCCTCTCATTTCTTTCACTTTCTTGGTTGCAAACACCCTTGAGATGACAACTCGAGGATGGTTGGCTAAACTCCTTTTCTCGTAAGAGGAGGGTGCGAAGGCTCTCATTTTGGGAGTAAACTAATGGTTCTCATGTTTTTAACGCAAGCATTTATTTGCATTTATGTTTCTCCTCTCCTCCTAGGAATCCATGAATGTACCTTGATTGACCAGTGCTTGTGATCTTTGGGTTCAATGGATCATATTGCTAGATCCATTGAGACTAAGTCAGTTTCACTTATTTATTCTTGTAGATTAGATCGAGAATAAATTTCACTATTAAGAACGTATGATGTTCAATAAATGCTATATTTCAAAGAAAATGATTAGGATTCAGTTTTTATAGCCAAATGAGGGTCGGTTCGGGGAAATGACTACTCATCATCTCCACAATAGCGAGAGAAAGGGACAGGGACGAGATTTCAAACCTAGTGGCCCGATGCTTCAAAGGTGCTTTGTATTTTCTTCACTTTGTTTTTCCATTTTGAACATTAACCTTCTGGGTTTTTTATCAAGCCCCAAATCCAAATTGAAATTCACCATTTTGAGCGATTGTTGTCATTTGTGCGAAGAAACCCATCTGTGTTTGACCACTGAGGCATTTATCTTTGCGGTAGCTATGCTCTGATGGTAGGAGGTTGATTTATAAAATAATGTTGATTGGCGTACCCTCTACAGAAAACCGAATCGATAACCATGCGGTGGAATGAAAGTAGTTTTCTCTACGTTAATCGGGTGCATGGGAATTTGATTATACTTTCGAGCGTCTATAAACAACAACATTATTCCGTTGCTCGTATGACATATTGGTGGTCTATACGTGGCAAGGGAAGCTATCTTTGGCATCGCTTCGTTGGTGGGTGTAAACCTACACAGCCTGTACTTACCCCCTTTTCTTTGAACCACCGCCCACGTTATTTGCGATTCGAGTGCTTAACTACTGATGAAACGCCCCTCAACAAATTGTCTACTTTCATTTGAATGATTTGATAGAGATTTGAGTGGAAATGCCTCACTTTCTATCTTACTGATACATTGTGAGGATAATATTTAGCTTGTGAGGCCACCATCGGGACAATCGATCATATCGAGTGGCTCGAAGGAGAGCCATTCTATATTTTCACGGCATGAGTGTGGCTGCTCCTTCCAGCACCATTGGGCTGAAGGCCAATGTAAGTAACTTTTCTAGCCCGTCCATCATTACTTTCTCTAGGAGATCCATATGTGGATGCTATTACGCCGTCAAGCGGTGGCTTGTGATTGCTACGCGGGGTTTGATCTTGAATGGATTTTTCTTCTTCTCACTTTCTATTCTTGCATAGATAATGTAACCTTCTTGTCGTCTTGACGAACTATTTAAAGGTCGACACACTTGAGGAGTTAGTCAAATAGCCTGCCGTTTGGTATTGGAGTTAGAGGATAGCTTTCATCGAGTGTAGTCAGGCTCACCCCCATTATGGTGTTGAAAGGCCCCAAGTCTTCGATGATTGAAAGGAGCGCGACATCTCTTAGAGTTATGGTAGTTGCACCATTAAAACCAGAAAGGATTCGCCCAGCTGAGTTCACCACACCTAAGGAAAGCTTCATTTGCTTGAAGGTGGGTAGTTGCAACAAGTCTACCTCACTACCAAGATATACCAGCACCCTATGCACATCAAAATAGTTAATACAGAAGGTGAGTAAGGGTGCATCATAGTAGGGCACAATAACCCTTCTTGGGTTGATAAGAGGAAAGGATATGGGGTTATCCTATTGAAACTGGTTTCTTCATGTTTGCCTTAGTGGATGGCATTTATCCAGGAGCCTTAGGTGTGGAGTCTCGAGAGCTAGCCTGTTGGCGCCGGTAATCTTTGGTTGTCAGGCGGTCCACCCAGTGCTATGTTGTGGTCGATCTAAGATTTTAAGCGGGTACTTGTGACGGTGTAACTACGTTGAAGTGGCGCATACTGATTCCACCATGTGGTCAATTTCTTTGATATACCTCTTGAGGTGTCCCGTTTTGATAAGATTTTCCACCATAAACTTCAGGCTTCGACACTTGTTGGTCTCGTATGCAGCCCAGTCGCCAATGATAATCGCACCCTGAAGGATTTGTTTCTTTGGGAGGATGCATCACACGGATCGGTGTTGGCCATTTAAACTCTGGCAGGTCATGAATGATAGGCAGCAACCTTTCGCAGAGGCGTTCGAAGTGAATTGCGGGAGCTCTTCTTTGTGGTAGTCATGAAGTTGCTACTAGGTCTCTACTCGACCATCCGCTAGATTGAGCGACTTCTTCCCGAAGGCTTATTTCCTTATCTTAGGCTAGTTTGTAATCCTTGATGATCGGGTTCTTTTTGATATTATCTTATAGCATTAAGTCTGATCTGACCTTTGTATAATTCTTCCATTGTTGTAGTCTAAGACAATGGCTAAGAATAAAGTGAAGCGGCCGAAGCTTCTCCTAAAGGTGTTGAGGACTGCATCCATGCTATACAACTCTATTTTGGATGTTCCTCAGACTCATTGTTGAAATCACCAAAATAAACTCTCTTATTCATGAATTATCTACGACTTAGAGAGAATCTGCAGACCAGGACATTCCTTTTTGTCTCACCTAACTAGGAGATCTTGCGATCTAGAATCATTGCCTATAATTCACTAAATGAGTTTATTAAGTTACGTGGGAGCTTGTGGAACTAGGCCAATGCGGGCCCCCACAAACTAGCCAAGAACACTTTACACAGCAGATGGTCATTGTCGGCATTTAGTATCATCGCCTGATTATAATGGAGCATGTGATTGTATGGGTCAGTAGAACTCGAACGTTGCAAAAGCTGGTATGACAAACCCATAGGGAGGCTCGCCCAGTCTAGAATGGGTGCCTGGGAGCGACGAGACTCGATTAAGGTTCTTGGGAACATGGGGTATTGACCTGTCTTAGGAAGGCGGGATGTATCGCAACATTGGTGGCATCGTCTTGGTGAGCCAATCTTGGCCACTTGCACATTCAAGGGCCCGGACTGGCTGGTTCTGCCTTTTGTTTGCTTCTTTCCTTACCCTAAGGGACATGCCACTAATGGCATCACTGAAGGTAGGGTGTTGCAAAGGCCTTTTGTGCGATTTGACCTTTGCACTCCCTTAAGTATCCTTTGCCGATAAGAGACTCAAAGGTGAAGAATTTCTCGAAGACAACTCATCATCTATTGGGGTATCAACATCGTCAAGGATAATGGGCTCCTTCCATCTATTGTGAGGGATCAGACGAACAAATCGACCGTTATCTGGTACATCTTTTCCAAGATAGCGACTTTTTTCTATCTGGGTCAACAACTGGTCGTTCTCCTGCTGCAATCGTTCGGCATGAGTTTTTAACTCCTTTATCTATCTTACTTACTCCTCTTGTTTCCTCTCCATGTCTTGATGCCAATGGAGGAATTGATCTTTTGGCGATTAGATCATTAGATTAGTTAACATTGCGATTTCCTCGGGAGAATTAGATGCGAAAGAGGGAATCGATAGAGTTCTAAGCGACGAAGGGCTAATAGATAGTCGTTGAAGCCAAGCCCTTGCAACCTGTTAACAAGAATTTTTGTTCGATTCCCATAGACGACACCAATTGTTGTTACCTTTATCGTTTGAACCCCTGGGCATCAGCGACGCAATGTAAACCTACAAAAGGGTGATCCGGTGACGATGGGTCGGCCGCCTATCCAATGATTAAGTCAACAAAAATATGGCGAGAAAGAAAAAGAAAGTATGCGCAATTGGAATTGCTTACCCTCCTATCGTGGGGGATCTTTCCGATTTATAGAAGGTGGTTCACGAATATTCTTTTGATTTTAGGAAAGAAATTCTCTTAATTTTGGGGATAAAATCTCCTCTTCCATATCAAGGATTAATCCTTTCAGGAAATAATGGATTTGGACACTGGGAAATCCGCTAATAAATATCCTTTACGTATTTTCTGCCTTCATATCCTTTTCCATAACGACCTTCTCATACACAGAAGGACGGTCGACGGGGAGACTTAAAACTCTAGACAGGTTGCCCTGAATCTAGCCTTTGGGAAGATACCCTGACTCTCTCAGACGGGCTTTGAAATTCTGTCCTCCGGTTTTAATATGGTAGGTGAGCTTAGGCTGCTTCGCATCCCGAGCCAAGAGGGCCTTGGGCCAAACAAGCCTTGGGCCCATTGAGTAGTGGGTTTAAAGACCATGTTACTCACAACCACATCATTTTTCCCATTCAACATTTGAAAAAATAAAAAAGAATTATATATATATATATATATATATATATATATATATATATATATATATATATATATATAAACCACATTTTGCACCGATGGATTAAACCCTCCACACATATAGTCTTAGCATTATAATCTAAGTAAATCCCATGCATTTGTGCATTTCATAGGGTCGATCCTTCTTAAATCTGACTCGGACCAAATTTTGGCATCAATGGTTTAAACCTTTTTTTATGTGATTAACGCATGGCCTTGATAGAATCATCTTGCAAGTAAATTATTTCTATGCACATTTATGGGGTGAATCCATTTTAATTCCCACATAGACAAATCATTTGTTCTTTGGCATTATCTTTAGTGCTTTCGATGTTTGGAATGAAAAATCAAATACATATCAATTCTCATGATTTTCAAATCAGTAATAAATAAAAAATAAAAAAAAGCCTTAAAAATATAGAAAAAACAAATTTGATAGCTTTAATATCAATTAAAGTGGCACTGATACCAATTGCTAAATTATTTTGAAAAGAAAAGCAAAAGTCTTTATTGATCCCAAAAACAATTTATCAATAATCAAATGACCCAATAAATACATAACAAAATAAAAACTTTATTGAAGTAATGAAGCATATCAATTTGTACTGGGTATATAACATACCTGGCATGGATCTAAAATTGTTGGTTACCATTAGTCTCCCAAATCTGCAAGGGACGAAATCAAAGAAAGGCGAGGGTTGAAAATGGATCTTTCCTTCTCCCCAAAGTGTGTTCTACCAAACCCTTGTAAAATTTTAGGGCTCTATGTACTTATATATATAGAGAGCACAAGGGAACAATTGGACTTTGGTCTAATGGGCTTACTAAAGCAAGGGAAAAGATAGAATCATGGGCTCATAGTCAGTTAATATTAAACCATCCCATAAATGGCCCATAATTAAATGCACAATTATACAATTAAAATTGTAATATGATTATACTTAGTCCATAATTAATAAATTAATCTAACATTCTCCCACTTGGTCGACATAATCATAACTCAAATGTTTTATCAATAGATTTACATAGTCATCACCAATCATATACAATTAACGCACCGAGAGGATGCATAAATCGTACATAATTAGGCCATGCTAATCAAAATCATAACTCAAATGCTTCAACAAGATACTTACATAGCCATAACCAATCATATACAGTTAATACATTGAGAGGATGCATAAATCGTTCATAATAAGGCACTATTGATCTAGAAGCATTTCAATGACAAGAATATTGATTCAATGGAAAAAGAAAACATCATTCTATCATTCATCTGGTCAAAATGACACAAAATCATAATTAGATAATGACAAACGTCAAAATGTGCATGTAATAATGAAAAACATGAGTTTTCCTTACAAAATACACGAAAAGACAAAACTCCCACTAAAACAAATATTCTAAGCTCCTAACAATCCCATGCGGGTAACGTGTTCTTGAAACACATAAATAGGTAAGCCTTTGGTAAGTGGGTCTACCAACATGCTAGTCGTAGGTGTGTGCTCAACTGAAATAAGGGACTCTATAACTTTCTTTTTCACAAAAAAGAACTTCACATCAATGTACTTGGAGCGAGAAGTGCCCCCAGTATTCCTAGAGAAAGATACAGTTGCAGAATTATCACAAAATAATTTCAACGGTCTAGAAATGGAGTGAACAACCTCCAAAGCTGAAATGAAGTTCCACAACCATATTGCATGACAAGTAGTCTCATAATAGACCACATACTCTGCCTCCATAGAAGAAGAAGTTGTAAGTGTTTGATTAACACTTTTCCACAAAACAGCTTCTTCAACCATCATAAACATATAACTATAAGTAGATTTTTTATCATCCACACAACCTACATAATCAGAATCACTAAAACCAACCATCCTAAGAGTGTTGGTATGCCGATATGTCAACATGAGATCCTTGGTACCCTAAAGATATCTCAAAACTTTCTTAGCCGCTTCCAAAGGGCTCCGACTCGTGGATCACTCAAGTACCGCCCCAACATGCCGACAAACTGTAAAGCACATCGATGTGCATACCTAAGCATACATCATGTTGCCCACAAATGAAAATTAAGGGGTTGCTTTCATCTGATCTCTCTTAATATCATTATGAGGACATTGGCCTTTGGAAAATCTGTCACCCTTTATAATTAATGCCTTACTAGAAGAACATGATTGAATATTGAATCCTTTAAGAGTGTGTACAATATACGTCTGTTGAAACAATCTCAAAATTCCACTAGGTCTATCGCGAAGTATCTATATGCCCAAGACAGAAGATGCTTCTCCAAGATCCTTCACATCAAAATGGTTAAACAATAACCGCTTTGTCTCAACCAACAAGTTAGTATCATTGGTTGCGAGCAAAATATCATCAACATATAAAACCAGGAATATGTATTTGCTCCCACTGACCTTCATATATATGCATTAATCGACGATGTTATCCTTAAAACCATTGGCGGTGACAACTTCATCAAACTTGAGATACCACCGCCAGAAGCCCGCTTTTAAACCATAAATGGATTTCTAGAGTTTACAAACCATGTGTTCCTTACCAACTTCCTCAAAACCAATAGGTCGAGACATGTAAACATCCTCAACTAAGTCTCCATTCAACAAAGTTGTCCTCACATCCATCTGATGAAACTCTAAATCAAAATGAGCAACTATAGTCATAATAATGCGTAAAGAGTCTTTAGTGGACACGGGAGAGAAGGTTTCCTTAAAATAAATACCTTCTCATTGACTGTAACCCTTAGCTACTAATCTTGCTTTATATCTCTCTACCCATCCCTTGGTATCGCGCTTGGTCTTGAATACCCATTTGCACCCAATAGGCATGTAACCATTTGGCAAATCTATCAATCTCCACACTTTATTTTGTGACATGGAAGTCATCTCATATTTCATTGCATCGATCCAGAAGTTTGATTAAGGACTAACAATGGCTTATTTGTAGGTAGTCGAATTTGATACATCACCCACATCACACTCATGCTCTTACAAGTAGACAAAATAGTCATATGAAATTATGAGCCTATGAGCCCTCTCTGACCTCCTCAAGGATATGTCCATTGCTACATCTAGGGCTACTGGATCTACATCCTCAATTGGTTCATCATCGGTAGTGGCTATTGGATGCTGGTCAACAATAGGGCTAGAAATCGAAGCGGAAGCAATAAATAAAGGAATAAAAAATAGGTGTTCCTTTAACACAATTCTCTTGACCCTTGGCTTGTACCATTATCATCCTCAAAATAGATAGCTCAATCTGACTCAATCACTCTAGTGGTGTGCGATGGGCAATAAAACCTAGAATCTCTTGATCTCACATAATAACCAATAAAGTACCCACTTATGGTCTTTGGATCAAGTTTCTTGGATTGCGGGTTATATGGTCTCACTTCCACCATGCAGCCCCAAACATGGAAGTGACGAAGACTAGGCTTCTTCTGTGACCATAGCTAATATGGACTCTTAGAAACAGATTTATTAGGCACAGGTGTAAAAAACTGAGAAATCAAGATCTAGAAGAATCTCATCCTTAATTAATCTCTCAATTCTCTGTCTAGAAATATGACCCAGTGCTTGTGCCAAAGAATAGAAGACTTTTCATTAAATCTCAAACATTTAGAGCTACTAGTAGTATTAATAGTAAGGGTAACAAAAACATAAGGCAAAACAGACAACTTTAATCCATAAAGATTTCCACAAAGTACTCCAGTGCCAATCAATAGTGAATCTTGGTATAATTTAACTTTTCCAGTTTAAAAAAGAAAAGTATATCCAAGTTTATCCAAAATAAGTATTGATATCAAATTTCTCCTAATCGAGGGTATGCATGTCACATCCTGCTATTCTAGAAAATTTCCTGTACTAAGATGTAATCTAACAACTCTTAGAAAATCAACTTAGACCCTTGTACCGTCTCCCATGTACACGCACCGCTCCAAACTAGTTGGACTTTTTCTACTTATCACCATTTGCATAAAATTGTAAACGTGAATGGTAGCACCATTATCTAACCACCAAATGTCAGATGGAACATCAATGATATTGGATTCAAAACAAACATTCACCCGATGATTATTAGATAGCTCATTTTTCTCATTTTTGTAATTAGTTCCATTAAGTTTCATGATGACAAAGAATTGAGAAAAGTTCAAAGCTAAAGAATAAACAAAAGAGCAATGTCAAAAATACATGTAAAACAAAGACATACAAATTTCTCTATTCTTCGGCTTACTAAATGACCCACAAAAGTGGTCACCAAATGCTAGTCTATAAAATACAAAAAGACTCATATATAGGTAAGAACAATTCACCAGCTGTCACAACCAAATGCATCAATTTCCCACTGATAGGGTAGTAAAATTGTGTAGTTCATGAAATCTCTTCACCAAACTAATCATCATACCAAATAATAAAGTAATTGATAGGACAAATTCACTATCCGTATGGATCATAGAAAAATTGATGTGCAAGACGGGAGATAATATAGTTGCAACATCAATTCCAAAAATATCTGACATGCTCATACTTACGAGAGGCAAGTTGTTAAGCATTCAATATTTCTCATTTTTACCCAAAATGCAAGAAAATAATTTTATTCACAACATTATGCTATAAATGATTGCAAATAGCATATACTTAGATTGTTAAAGCAATATGTGAAAAGAAAATAAAAATTTTACAAAATTGGGTAATAATTCAATTTTGATAAATCATATAATTTTATTCCAGAAACGGGAACTTTAGAGTAAATATAAGATTCTAAAAAACAAAATTGTGCTTGTCTTGATTATGGAGGAAGAGGAATATAGCACATAGTTTCCTTTTTTCATGACAATTTGATAAACCGATTAAAAAGATAATTAAAAAAGGAGAATTGAGTTTCAAATGAAAACTTCAATCCAGTTTTCATGGTTGGAATAGTGTCACTTGAATAAATAAACAATCAAAAAAAAAATCATGAATGAAATCTAATGACCATGTATTTTATTCTTATGAATATCATTCATGTCAATAAAAAAAAATTCCATGAAACGTGACACTTTTTTTAAGGGATCTGGGTAATTATGGGAGTTGCAAAAGGAAAACGAGACAACAAGATGAGATTTCTACCAAAAACCCCACTACTCGTGTTTCTCCATGTTAGTCAACCATATGTGATTGCCTTTATCCCTAGCAAAATTATTGTTATTTAATAATTACAATACACATAGTTTTTCCCTTTTTTAATTTATTTATATTCTTTTGCCCTTTCAATCTTTTCCATAATAACTAAGATTTTCACAATGCCCAAAAAAAAAAGGTGAAAATCCCATCAAGAATCCTGACAACCTTTTTTTATTAATTGCAATTCACATTAATGAAATAAACAAATAAAAAATGGATATCCCTCTTTTTTTTTTTTTTTCTTTCTTTTTTCATGAATTGTGACGTCAATGGAATAGACAAATAAAAAAAAAAAATCTTTTTTTCTTTGATTCTCTATCATGATT
This sequence comes from Tetrastigma voinierianum, assembly GCA_016808115.1. NCBI lineage: Eukaryota > Viridiplantae > Streptophyta > Magnoliopsida > Vitales > Vitaceae > Tetrastigma > Tetrastigma voinierianum. Next base: position 618,505 of record JAEQBH010000814.1, read on the forward strand.
TTGAAAAATCAAATACATATCAATTCTCAATATTTTCAAACCGGTAATAAAAAAATGAACAAAACCTAAAAAATATAGAAAAACAAATTTGATAGCTTCAATATCAGTTAAAGTGGATTTGATACTAAATGCTAAATCATTTTGAAAAAAAAAAAAGTAGACCCAAAAATACATTATCAAATAATAGCTTTATTGAAATAATAAAGCATATCAATTCGTACCGGGTAAATAATATACTTGGCATGGTTCCAGAATTATTGGTTGTCATTAGTCTCTAAAATCCGTAAAGGACGAAATAAAAGAAAGACTGGGGTTGAAGATAGATATTTCATTCTCCTTAAAGTATGTTCAAACCCTTGCAAAATTCTAGGGCTTTATGTACTTATATTTATGGAGCACAAGGGAACAATTGGGCTTTAGTCTAATGGGCTTACCAAAACAAGGGAGAAAATAGAACCATAGGCCCATAGCCGGTTAATATTAAACCATCCCATAAATGTTCCATAATTAACATGCATAATTATACAATTAAAATTGTAATATGATCAAACTTATTCCTTAATTAATAAATTAATTTAACAACTTTTACGGTATGAACAAGAAGATTAATGAAGAGGTTTGCCCATTGTGTTAGTAGCATTTAAAAAAAAAAAAAAAGATAGTTGGACTTGAAATTTTGTAATGTCATAATCACGAACTCATAGCTAAGTACTTTGAAAAGTTGTTTAAAGAAAGAAAAGTTGAATGAAGCCTGCAACAATGTAAACGTGTTTACCCCATCTTCCACAAACCAGACAAATGTGTTTACTCAATTGGGAGTCACAATGACCAAAGGATCCAATTATGGAAGAAACTAATAAAATACCACATCATTTTTTCCATTTAACATTTGAAAAATAATAATAATAATAATAATATATATATACCAACCACATTTTGCACCAATGGACCCTCCACACATATAGCCTTAATGCATGGCCTCGATAGAATTATCCTGCAAGTAAATCATATCTATGCACATTTATGAGGTGAATCCCTTTTAATTCCCATGGAGACCAATCATTTGTTCTTTGGCATTATCTTAGTGCTTTCAATGTTTGGAGTGAAAAATCATAGACTGATTCCTGTGTCATTCAATTTTATTAGAATTGGGTGTCGAGAATTCTATTCAATTTGAACTAAAAAGTTTTGCCATACATCATATATATTCTTTTAAGAATTTTAATAAATGAATTGGGCTAATAAGCCTGATCTTGTTGTCCACTAGTGATCTTATTTGGGAAGGCATGTTGACTTTTGAGATGCTTATAAATAAATGGTATTTTTTAGGGTTTATGAAATTTTAAGGTATTATGGGTAATTCTAAGGTATTGTGTGGCATTCTAGGGTTTTATGGGTTTTTTACCAAATAGTTGGAAATACTCTAATCTTGTACTCTTATTTGGAATAGCAGATTTCTCTTTCCATCCCCTTGGTTTTTTCCTTATTTAGAGTTTTCACGTAAATATTTATGTTCCTTATTTTTAGTTTTTTATTGTCTATTCTCCTTTTTCTTTTAGAAATTGGTATCAATGCAAACTATTTTTGATCTCAATGATGACTACAATGAAATATGACATATTTTGTTGGATTAAAACACAAAATCTTTGTTATGGTGGGTAAAGATGCACAGTTTCGCCATACGTATTTAAATGACGCACTATTGGCTGATAAGACGCCTCTAATATGATACTAGAGGAAACAACGTATGATCAAAATGTCCTATCTTAAATCCATCTTCATTTATCATATTATATTCTACAAGACATTTTAAAGGAGAAAACCACCCCTGTATTGATGTTATAGTTAGAGTCATCATGTATGACGAAAAGCCTAATAAGTAAGCTACACTTGAAGTAGTAATTTTATTTTCATTGTATGGTAGAAGGTACAATTTTAGAAAATCACTTAACTACCTTAGGAAAATCATTTTTGATTTAGAAACCGTAGAGGTTAAGTATGATCAAGTAGTGTTTGCTCGTGATTATATAGACTAAAACCTTCAAATTAACATAGTTACAAGAGCCTTACAATTCTCTTACATCTTTGTCTACTTGGAGTTACTTGGATATAACTGATAAAATTACTTTATATTGCTTAATTTGAAAATGGTTTTAATCTAAGACACTGCAAGTGCACAGATCATACAAGTAGTAAAATGGATGTAAGTCCAGATATCATTCCCACAGGGATTGACAAGAATTGGGAATCAACTACTCCAACTACTTAAGGTCCACACTATTTGAACTTCAAGTGAATAATGATGGTTTAATCTAGAAGATAATAGTCCTAGACGATACACAGGAATATAAAAGGAAATTTAATGTTACAAACAACAAAAAATAAAATAAAAATAAAATAAAGAACAAATACTGGACTGAATAAGTTTTCCATGAGAAATGAACACTACCAAGGAGGTACTGTGAAACAACCAATTCCTGCATTAATATGCATTACTCTATTCTGTTGCTGGATGTGGATTTGTACAAGATGCCTTACAATGCAATTGATTTCATATTCATCGGTGTTAGAGGTCCCTGCTTTTCTGGAAGACAAGGATCTAACCAAGCATTTGTATTTTTTACCTTCTTGCAAGATTTGAGCATTTTCTTTCTCTAATACTTCACACCCATTTCGAGATCAGAATTTCATTTCCCTTGCAGGTTACTACAAAACTTCTACAACTCGATTGATGACTCATCCTTTAAATCTAATGGTTCTTCCCTTCCCTTTGATTAGATTTCTACTTAACACAGTGGTTAGAACTTCCCTCGTGACATGTGTTTCGATTATTTACATTGATAAATGCTCTCAAATATTAATTATGAGTGAAAAGGGAATTTATCGAGGTGAACTTTCAGAGTTTAGTAGTTCATCAATGGTAGTCTATCATACCCATAAGTGGAATGTTCCCAACTCTCAGGAATCTCCATCTCTGTGTCACGCAGAGGGCCTCCTGGAAATCAGAGCTGGAAACAATCCTTGAAATGGTATCATAAGCTACTATTGGGAACTGGTCGATTCAATAACAACATCAATCAAATAAATTCCAATCCAAGTATTTCTCTCTAAATGATGCAAAAAGATCAGACCAATTCAGAATCCAATATAGTAAATTCATAAGCTCAATATCGTGATTATAATCGATTAATGGATCATTGATCAAATACACCCACCGTAATTGTAATGTTCAACTAACGAATTCTAGAAATTTATCGGTGACCCACACTCTTTGTGCAGAATGGTAAGAGAAAATCAGAAATTAAATCCAACTTCATCGTTTCTACACAGGTCACTAGTTCAGATTTAGAAAAAGAAAAGAAAAGAAAAGAAAAAAAAAAATCTATTCTAAAAATATACAGTGAGTCCTTCTCCTCTTCCCAGTTCTAGGTATTGAAGACGGGAGCTACTTTACTAAAACTTATAAGGGCTATTTATAACTGTCCAAAATTGGGCCTCATTCCAAGCTCCGGGTGGATTTCCTAAAAGAAAGGCCTAGTTTGCCGTTTTCAAGTCAAGACCTCAAAATGGAGTCGCGACCTGAATTCTCTCATTTGCACTTGTTTAGTTGCGACCCGACATCTTCCAGCCAGACTAGGATTCCTCAGCCTACCTTGATTAGTGGTCGCGACCTCAAAATGGAGTCGCGACATGGCTCTTTTTTCCTTCTGCTACATTCTGTGTCGCGACCTCTATTTCAGGTCGCGACCACATTTTTGTGGCCATGTCTTTGGTTTTAGGTCATGACTTCTTTTCCGGTCACACTTCTTTGTTCGAGTTTCGTCCTATATATGTTTCATTAATGCACGATAATGTGCTGCAACTAAGTAATTTCTCTTATCACATCTTTTTCCGGTCGCGACCTCAAAAGCACGTCGCTACTCCGAATTCTTTGGCATTAGTCTCAACTCAACGCTTTGTCATAATGTGTCCTTCTTAGTTTATCGATGTTCCCGTCGCAACCCAAGACAACATGACTCTCGTTACCTTTCTTTTACTAACCCTTTGTCTTTGTCTCAGTTACATATACTTAGTTGTGACACCGATCATCTCTCTGGCGACCTTCTATCCTCATCAGTACCGAATTTTTAGTCGTGACTGTTTGCCTTTTTCTATATAGACTAAAACCCCTCAAATTAACATAATTACAAGAGCCTTACACTTCTCTCAAGACCCATGTTAGCTGATAATTTCGCTTGATAAAATAATTCTTTCAATGTTCATGATTTTAAAAATAAGGGTTTAGTTTATGATACTGCAAGTGCAGAGGTCATACAAGTAGTAAAATTTGAATGTAAGTCCAGGTATCATACCCACAGAGATTGATAGCAAATTACAGATCAACTACCCCAACTACTAAAATTCCATACTATTTGGACTCAAAACTCATAGTGAAAGTTTTATCTAAAAACAACTAAAATTAAAAATCCTATACCATTGAATATATTCAAACTAAACTAAAACAAAAGTAAAATGAATAAAAATAAATTGTATATAAAAGAATGGATTGAATCGCCATCGAGAAATGAAACCATCAATGAAATACAATGGAACAAACTAATTCTATGACTAAAAATCCATTACTCGTTTCGTATGGATCTCAAGTTATTGTCCAAGATTTCCTGTTTAAAGTGGATTTCTCCATATTCATCGATTAGATATCCTCGGTTTCTCGAAGACAAGATTAAACCAAATTTACTGTATTCCAAAATCTCTCGCAAGATCCAAGATTTTCTTTCAATATTTCACACTCCATTTATCTGCTGATACTGGTAAATTTTTGCTTTCCTTCTCTCGTGGATTTTCGCAGTTTCTACCTACTTAATTGGCAGCTCAACCTTCGTATCTATTGGTTTATCCTGCCCCTTGATTAGATCTAAGCTAACACGGATTGGAACTTACCTTTAGATTAAGGTGAATCTCCATTATTTATATTGTTAAATACACCCTCCAACTTCACTACGAGCGAATGGATTTATCAAATGAACTCAAAGCTCAATAGTTCGCCATCGGTAGTCGAACATACCCGTAGTTAATGTTCTCAACCTCAGAATTACCGTGTCACGCAGTAGCGTATCCCCGATATCGTAGTAAGATACATTCCCTCATTTGGTATTAGGTACTACTATTGGGAACTTATCCGTTCAAAACGACACCGATTAAGTAAGAACTGAACCCAAATTAATTCTCCATAATTGTGCAAGAAAGACTATAACTAAATGTAAATCAAATCCAAAGAGAGTTTGCTCGACACGTACACGCGAATTAAGAAATGGAGCACCGATCAAGCACAACCACTGTAATTGCAAAAAAACTGAGAATAAATGAATTCTAGAAATTTGTCTAGATTTCATAAATTTCCAGGCAGTAATACTTAAGAAAAATAATAGAACTAAAAATCCAAATTTCTACTCATCTCCGCGCACAAAGCCATAGATTCAAAACAAAAAAATAAAAAATAAAAAAATAAAAATCTACTCTAAAATATACACTGAGTTCCTCTTCTTCTCCCTTTTTTGGGTAGTGAAGATGGGAAAACTACTTTACTCTTCTAAAGCTATCTATTTATACTGTAAAAAGAATTTGGGCCGAATCCCTAAAATGTCTAAAAGCGGAACTCCAAAGAAAGTTCTCAAAATTTCACCGTCCCATGTCCCTAATCTCGCTAATGTCCTGACATGGATTTCTCTTGATTGCTCGTGATCGGGCCGCGACTTCTTTCTTTTGCTGCAAACCATTTGTCCCCGCAACTACTTTGATCAAAGGCCTTAATCTTCATTTGCTCAAGAAAAACTCCAGCATGTCGCGACCTCGCTACATGTCGCGACATCATCGTTTCTTCTATTCTTCCACCTTCGAAGGCGACACGCTTTAGGTTTTCGCGCACCACTTTCCGTTTTGTATGATGACTTCATGTTGTGACTTTGATTTCTTGGTCGCAATCTGCTGTGTCTTCTGCCTTCATATGTCTCAATTTTATGTCGCGACCTCACGGTGATGTCGTGACTCTTTCTTCCCATTTCTTTCTTCCTCGTTGCAAACCCTCACTCTACGCTGCAACAAATCTCCCTCCTTCCACCTATTTTCCGTATCGACCTCAAGGTGGTGTCGCAACCTCTAATTTCTTCTATTCATCTTCTTCAGTCGCACCTTAATGAGTGGTCGCGACATCATTTCTAATCTCGATTTGTAAAAGGCCTAGACCCGCCATGCGCTTCTATTCGCCATAGTCGAATCTCTTTAAAAACTCTATTTTGGTTGCACCTTGAATCTTCCTATTTTATGTCGCGACATCATAGTGGTGTTGCGACATGAAATGAACCTCTGCATTTGAAAACTAGTCAGAACTCCTTTCTTTGCAAAGACCTTTCGTGGCTTCATAGACGATCCTCGTTTACACTCAGAGTGGTGTGTCGCGAAGAATTCATATGCGCATGCCGCGACATCGGCGATGTCGCTTATTACGAATTTCTTCCTTTGATTATTTTTAGTCTCGACCACGCTTTCAGTCGCACCTTCCTTCTTCAAGTCACGCATCACTTGTTCAGCTTTTCTATTTCTTCTTCAAAGCCGAATCTGTTGATGTCGTGGGACTTGGAATGGTCAAGTAACTCGAGTCATCGCGACTTCAATTTTCAATATGACCTCACTCCCCGTCGCGGCCGGTTTCTTCGATTTTTGCTAAGATTTGAGTTTCTGTTTGTATTTTCTGCAAAATGAAATTTGATTAATTATCCACTTTTCTACAAACAAATCAACATTTTATCTCATAATATACTCGAGAAAATGGATTAAAAACTTAATGAGTTTTAGACTCATCGAACTCCCCCGAACTTAAATTTTTTCTTGTCCCGAGCAAGAGAGAAGAAGGAATTGTTGTCCCTCAAACAAATAAGCTTAGAAAATTTTAGGACATTTTTCTAATTCATACCCGCAGTCTTTCTCATTTCACCTTACGATATGGAATTAAGAGATACCGGCTTATCATTTAAAATTGATTTAGATTCAATAATAAGACACTTAGTATGCTTATCCTAAATTTCATGATGGTATGTATTTTAACAGTTTATTCAACAAATGTCTTGTTCTCTGTGTGTGCAGTCTTCAATCCTTTTTCATCTTCATGTTGAATATAGTAAATCTTCTTGGAGTTCTTGGATTGTTTGTCAAAAGTCCATGAAACATTTTTTCATATTGATCTCCATAATGTAGAGTAAATTCAACCTTCAAAATCAATAGAGGTCTTCAGGCTTGTAATGTTGGGCTTAGGTAATTGGGTAGATAATGGAAAATTTTAGTTGTAAATCACCCAGTTTCCACTTTTTCTTTATACTTGTTGCCTTCAACTTTCATCCTTTTTCTTCTTTGTTCTTGTTGATTCTCTTCAATCTTGGCCTGATTCATCTTCATGTTGAATTCTTTTTAGGGAATTTCAACTTCCATATGCTCTTTATTCCGGCCAGTTCCTTTGTTTCTTGAACCCTTTTGCTTTTGTTTTTCTAGGATTAGGAATAGTGCAATGTTTTGTCTTCTTAGGCTTTCTATTACTTTTAGAGAACTTTGGGTACAGCAACTCTATACCGAGTTGGTGATAGGTACTAGGTGTTAAACACCCCTCACAGGCTTAATTGTTCAGGGAAGTAGGCCACAAGACAAAACTTATTCCTTATTTCACTAGCTTCTACTTCTTTACTTCTTCACCTCAGCCATTTGTAAAAATTGGAAATATTTTCCCCGGACATTTAACTTTCTTTATAGTAATTTTTTTTTTTTTTTTTTTGAGCTAGGCCCCAGATAATTTGGGCTTTGTTGAGGTTTATTGCAAGGAAGGGAATTTAGGTTTTCGATTCTTTGTTTATTGAAGAAATAAAACTTATTTGGCTCAAATCAAGGAACTAGAGTATATGTAAGCATATATTGAGGTATGCTTAGAAAAACTCAATCGCCAGGCCTCTATCATTTCTTGTTAGGTACAATTTCACCTAGATTGCCTCGATCAATAATCTAACAAGTTCTAGGACTATGGACTCTTAGTCTTGAATTTCCCGAGAAGATGTTCCTAATTCCTCATAAAGTTTCATAAGTTTTGTTGACCCCAGAAGTGTATTATTTCTTCAGACTTGTATTTATTTACTGTCTACTTACATTATTTCATCCAAGTATTTTGTTCCATCAGCAATAACCAATTTTCCAATTTTTGCAATCTATACTGAAATTAAACAATGTAGGCAATACTCCTAATTTCCAGTTTAATCATTCACGCCCTGATTCTTCCTGAAATTGCTGTTCTTGAGAAAGAACAGAATTATTTATTTGATTCTTGCACAGAAAAGACATTTATTTATTTATCATGCTAAGCGGAAAATGAGCACAAAACAAAATTTCATATATCATAAACAATCAATTTGTAGGTCAACAAGAATTTTATTCACATATCAAAACATTTCGATATTGTACAATCTGCTTTCTTTACAAATAAGACTGTAACTAAATTAGAGAAAAAAAACTCTCTATTTCTTGATCTAAAATTCTATATCTTCCCTCACAAAGGTTTGACTCTGTGATTTGATTTCTATAGGACCTTGAGCTCACTCCAAGAGTGATTCGACTGTGAACAAGGTCGTTCAACAAATTGGAGCCCTTTCTCCCTTTTTCTTTGGAGAAGTTGATGGGTTCTAATTAACCCTTCTTCCAATTCCTTTCCATCGACCACTCTTGATTGCACATCGTTTATGGAATAAGGGAATGGAATTGGTTTGTTTTCCGACTCATTCATTCCATAAACTCATCTTCACAACACAGAGCTCTTCTTTTCTCTCATTCTCTCTTCTCTTCATTCTCTTTGTTTGTTTTTTCCTTTGTTATCCATCCTTTTATAGTGATTTCGTCTCTTGGGAACTTCTAGGCCATTTATTCTTTCTTTAAATTTTCGATGAATGAATTGAATGAGGGTTCCTCAATTCTTGCTCTTTTGATAATGATATTTCCAACGAAGGTTTTGGGAATTAAGTTGAGAATATTGATCGTTTTTCCTTGAAGTTATTAAATTCCCTCTAATTATTCTCCTTGAAACTAAGCATACTAAACCAATTAGTTCAATCAAGACATTGATTTATGTTTTTGCATTAAAACTATTTTATTTCAAGATTACGAATGAATTGATGCGAATGAAAGGTTTGGGTGAATTGTAGCTAATGGGTGAAGTGGAATAGGCAATGGATTCAATGTTATGATTGCACTATAAGTCGCGACCTTAATCATTGAGCCTCTAAATTAATGATTTTCAATGAATTTAATTTTTAGCTGTTTGGGGCATGGCGAGAGGTTTTAAAATCCACTTTTATTGACTTTTGGACTATTACGTTGGCAACTTCAAAATTTTTGGTTGTGACACGAAATGTAATCCTGACGAGGAATTTGATGTTGCAACATAAAAATGTTCTTTCCGCCTTTATTTCGATCGTGACCTCGGTTCATTATTTTGACTTTCTTTTCCACTTTTATTTTTCATCCGGCATTCTTGGTTGCAACTTTTTGGATTAATGTTGCAACCATTCCTCACTGCTCAAATTCACGGCAATTTCAATTTATTCAATTCCAATCAAAACAACTACAACTCGATTCATCTTCATCATGCAAAAATTCAACAACTTCACTATGCATCTCATTCAAAATTTAAGCACCAAAACAAGATAAAAATTCCCCGAACTTTTTCAGTCATGCTATGTCAAAGACAAATTTTAAATCAAATCAAAGAAAGAATATCTTTGCCTTTTGGTCTCTTATCTTTGATTGAAGTTTGATTGCGAATGCTCTCCTTTTGCAATCTTCATTGTCTGTAAAACTAAAAATATTTACCTACTCTTCCAATCAATGAATAAAATCACGATAAGCTATTGAAATTTAAACCACATAAAAATTTTAAACTATAATAAGAAAAATTAAAAAACAAGGCGGGTGTGGATTGCCTTCCTGGTACTTTCAATTTTTAGTCTTCATTTGGACTTTCTGGCTTCCTGCCCGGTCATTATTGTTTATTGATTTCACTTGTTCCAAAACTAAGGGTTACTTTCTTCCAATTGCTTTAACTTCCAAGGTAGTGCTTTAATCTCCTGACCATTAACTTTGAACTCCTCATGATTACTGGTTCTAAAGTATCTTTATAAGTATGTGCTTGATTCTGCTTGTAAATGGTCCACTCCATTTGGATTTCGACTTTCTTGAAAGAGTCTTAGTGCAGGTTGAATAACGGGCGATCCTCACACTTGAGTTCCGCCACTCAAAGTCGTTGATCATGCCATTTTTGTTTATCCTTGTAGATTACAGCAGTATCATAGGCTTCATTCCTCCAACTCGTCCAATTCATTTAGCGGAGTAGCCTATCTTCCTTAGCGACTTTAAAATCAAAAATTAAGCTTCTTGATGGCCCACATAGCTTTTATATTCTAGCTCGAGGTAGGTGACAAGGTTTTCAAGGACAAGCTTTGTATGGGGACATTCAATGGGAGTTTAAAGGCAGTCTGTATACTTGAGTGCATCATCAGCTTCAGCGACCAATCTCTTCTTTGGAACTCACAGTCTTTTCTAAATTCTTTTATCTCCCTGTTGGAAATTTCGAAACTTGCGTTTGTTTGAGGATGATAAGCCAAGCTCATAATATGTTTTGATACCATATACGCTCATGAGTTTGTCAAACACCTTATTTCTTGATAAACCACTCCATCACTAATTATAGTTAAGGTGTCCCAATCTTCAAGAATATTTATTTGTAAATCCCACAACTATATTGTATCGTTCTTTAGACTGACCTCTTTGCCTCAAACCCGTTTTGATACATAATCCTGACTAGGAGTATGTATATATTTCCAAATGAAGCTGGAAAAGGCCACAATAAAAATCCATTCCCCATACATCAAACAAGCTGCACCATAGGATACCTTGCGAGGGGCATCGTACCTTTCTTGATATTTCCCATTCTTTGGCATTGATCACATAACTTCACCCATTAACAGTCCTTAAAAATAGTGAGCGATAAATCATTGGAGAATTTTGTGTTATTTTATCTCTGTAAATGTCCTCCATATGGTGATGCATGACATTCTTGTAAAATCTTTCTTTGCTCACCTTATGGTACACATCTCCTTATAATCAGATCAGCTCCTCTTTTAAACAGTAATGGAGTGCCGTCGGATGTAATACTATTGTCAGTCCTTGCGACTTTCTTTCTGTTGGTATTTGAATTCTAGTGGCATAATTCCTGAAGCTAAGAAGTTCACGGCCTCCCGGCATACGGGGTGATTGGGTGAGCAAGCTGGAATAACTGCTCATTTGGAAAATTTTCTGCTATTTCTCTTCCTTCCTCTTGTACAGTGGGTTTCTCTACTCTTAATAGTGATCAGCTATCATTGTCACAACCTTTATGTCTTTATTTCTAAATCAAATTCTTGCAATAATAATTCTTACGATCAGTCTAGGCTTTGCTTCTTTCTTTGCCATTAGATACTTAATTGCTCATGGTCGGTGTGTATAACATGGGATCCCAAAATATATGGCCTAAATTTTCACATACAAATCTTGTGCTAGCATCTCCTTTTAAGTGGTAGAGTAATTTTCTTGAAGCTTCATTAAATGTTTTCTAGCATAGTAGATGGCCTTGAACACTTTCCTCTTTACGTCCCGATCTCCGGCTCCATTGCTGAAATCCTTGCATCACCACGTGATTTCAAATTCTACGTTCCAATACGGTTTTGCCATGATGGGAGCTTCAACTAGTCTGGATTTGATTTCTTAGATGCATTATGGCGGGATTCATCGAAATAAAACAGTATCTTTTTTCGACCAATGCGCATAGTTGTCTAGCAATTTTTGAGAAATCTCTGATAAATCTTCTATAAAAACCAACATGTCTAAGAAACTTCTAATTCCCTTGACTGTAGTGGGTGGCATTAGATTTCTTATAATTGAAACTTTACTGGTCTACCTCGAAGCCTGGCTATGAAATCATGTGCCCCGAAGACAATATATCTGTAACCATAAAATGGCATTTTTCCCAATTCAGAGCCAGATTCTTGTCTTTACACCTTTGAAGTCTTGTCCCAGTTATGAGACAGTGGCGGATCCATACAACTGTAAAATCATCCATGAAGATCTCATAACTTCTTACGCTAGATCCGAAAATATAGGCGTCATGCATCTTTGGGGAAGTTGCGGGAGCATTACACAAACCAAATGACATTCTCTTAAAGAAAAAGTACGAAATGGGCATGTAAAAGTGGTTTCTCTGATCTTCGAGTGCAATAGCAATTTGGATTTATATCCAGTATCATCAACAAAAATGAGGTGTCTGTCGATCTATCCGGCATCTGATCAATGAAAGTAGGGGAAAATGATCCTTTTGGTTGCGATATTCAATTTTTACGTAGTCGATACACACCCTCCATCTGTCGCGATTCTTGTAGGAATCAGTTCATTCTTTTCATTTTCGATCATAGTGAATCCACCTTTCTTGGGAACCATGCCTTGGGCTTACCAGAACTATCGATATAACATATATAAAACGCATTTAACCATTTAGAACTTCTTTTAAATGACTTCTTTAAATCACTTTGGGTTCGGCCTCCTTTGATTCTCAATATAAGTTTTGCATTATCATCGGCAATATTTTGTGCATGCAAATGGAGGGCGCTGATACCTTGATCGATTAATAAAGCAATTGCTTCTTGTATTTTCTCGAATTACCAGCAACACATTCTTGACCGATCAATCTGGTGATATATCGCTAGTTTTCTCTTTTAAGTTTCTAAAAACTCATATTTTAAATAGTAGGCAATTCTTTCAATGTTAAACCTTACTACTAGTTTCCTGTCATAGGTTCTTGTTTATTTGCATACTTCATCTTGGCTATTTTCATTATACTCGGGGCTGTTTTTCATGATGCAAACAAATTTGAAGCGAGTACTTCCACCAATCAGAGACTCGAATCTTGAAAAATTCATCTGATTTCATTGATAGAGTGTTGAAGGATACAATAAGAATTCAATTCAACATCGAGAAGGCTGTGTGTTCCTACAGCCGCCTGGCCCCATCTGCATCTCGTAGGGATGTTCAGACTCTATTAATATTAAAATGCCTTGCTTCATTTCAGCCCAGTGTCGATTCACCTTTACGTACATCTATCGAGGCGACTCAGGTTGCTAAGAAAAGGTCTTCGGCAACAAAGGAACTTGGGTATCTTCCTCCATCTGCATGATAACAAAATCCATTGGGAAGATGAATTTCCCAACCTTGACAAGTACATCTTCAAGAATGCCTTCTGGTTGTGCCATTGATCTATCAGCCATCTGCAATGTAATTGTTGTTGGGGTAAGTTCCCCCAAATTAAGTCTGCTGGCCGATAGAGGCATCAAATTTATACTAGCACGAGAATCACATAAAAGCCTTTCTTGAATTCATATTTCCTATGGAGCAGGAATGGTGAAATGCGGGGTCATCGTCTTTCTTTGGGAGCTTTGTTTGGATAATGACATTGCAAGTAGCAATCAAGTTCACTATTCCCTCCTCAACTATCTTCCTTTTCTTGCTCAGTATCTCCTTTAGAAATTTTGCATAAAGAGGCATTTGGCTGATTACCTCTGCTGGGATATTTATTTCTATTTTCTTGAAAATTTCCAAGAATTTAGAAAACTGTTCTTCTCTTCTTGACTTCTGAAGTCTCTGTGGAAATGGCACTGAAGGTGTATAAACTAGTACTCCCCTTCCCTTCTTTTTTAGATCATTACTTCCTTTCGGTACATTCAATCACGGGTGCTCTTCTCTCCTTCCTTTTCGATCTTTCTTTTTACACTTCAGTCCTGCTTCTTTCCTTTCTGTCCTTTTGTTCTTTTGCTGAATCCTTCCCACTTCTTAATTGAATTACCATATGCAGTCTTTTGGGTTCTTCGGAGTGTGTCAACAGGGAATGTACCCTTGCTCACGATTTAGCATGTCGGGGCGGTTGCCCTACTTGTGTCTCAAAATTTTCAGCGAGGCACTAGCATTCTTCTGAAACATTTGAGTATGAGACTTGAAAGCTTCCAAATCAAATGGTTTACATTCGTGGGCTGTAGCCTCTTGTTGTCCCCGTGAAGCTGACATTGTTCTTCAAATGGTTGAGTTCTCACTGACCGATATTCATTTACCTTTCTCTCTGATCTTTGTTGCTGGAACCTTGAGTGGCTGTTGATATCCTTGTTGAGGATTACGTCCGTACCTTGGGCCTTGTAATGCCCCTCATGCATATGAAATTCTCATGGTTCCTCGATTAACAGTTGTAGTGTGTGGGCGGAGTTAGGATTGTTGAAATGGTAATTTCTTGGCTCGTTCACGTACTTAACCTCCTCGACACCATAAGAATCTTTTCTGTTGGCACATCGGCACTTAACTCTCATAAGTTCTCTTTCCAGCTGCTCTTATTTCATGAGCCGATTATTGAGAGTCTTTCTCTCTTGTTTGTCCATCTTATGCATTGGCATCAACTTTGCCTCCATGGTGTCATCTTGCTAAGCTCCATGACCTTTCCTCTCTTGTTCCCGCCGAAAACTTCGGATGGAGCTTTCATATTGCATTTTTCTAGGTCTTATCGGATCTCGCCTCTTGACACTTTTCGTTTGAATGCTCCATAGCATGAAGCATCGATAATTCCATTAGATGTATCATTTAAAGCATGATACACTATGTCCATCTGGGTCTTCAAATCTATTCCATGCATCGAGCACCTCTTCAGCAACCTCTTGAATCTTTCCCCAAAAGCTACATGGCTCCCGTCTTCCCCTTGTTGGAATACTATTATCTCTTCTTTTCTACGGGAAGAGATGGGGAAAGAATGTCTGCCCTGATGAGCTTCTACCAACTCTTCCCAAGTATCAGCAGAACCATATAGTGATGATTGAACCATGTATTTCTTTATATCTCGAAAATGGGAAGAATCTGACTTTATCACCTGGTCTCAAACCATTGACTTCCTTTGTATTCGCCCATCCTGAGAAATCTTCAGTGCTCGTTTGGATCTTAAGTGGGATGACGATAAATTATTCTTGAACCGTTGTAATCAAGGTACGACTTTAGTTGAATTGACTACTGACCACGGTAATTTTACGGCGTATCCCGATTGCATAATACTCTTCTGAATAATAGGCCTCAAAATCCTCCATTGTATCGATGTCACAGGAGGCCCATACAGTTCTTGTCTCTGTTCATTTAATACGGTCATGTATCTCATACCTTCTCAGTTGTGTTTTCTTGCTCTTTTGTCTTTCTTAAGCTCACAGTGTTCCTCTCGATTCGGTGTCTGTTTGGAATGAGTCGAGGAATCACATTTCCTATGCATTAAAGTTTTCTGAGAAATCAAAAATACACTCAAATTAATAAGTTAGTCCAAACTAAACAAATATTTTCAACATGACTTGTTAAGATTAGTGGGCGTGTAGCCACTGGCAACTATTTTGTTCTTTTTTCGTTTATCATATGTCAATTAGCATTTCCTTAACTTGTCGAATATTGCCATTTGCTGCACGGGCTAATCTGGTAGGTCGAGTGCGGTAACTTCAAGGGTCAGGCACATCATCCTCGACATTCCGCGGGAGGACCCGATGTTAGCCAGGCCATTGGTTGCAATCGAGATTGAGATGATTCTCAGGGCTATGGACATCGCCTCGGATACTACTCGGATTCTGGCTGGCTTCATTCCCGGCTTGAGGTGATCCAGTCTGAGTGGGAGTTGGTCCGACTTCAGGGACTTAAGAGCTATGACATTGGATGATTTTCGTAAACTATTCATGGGGAAGTACTTTCCAGCTTCTGCTAGACATACGAAGGCCCGAGAGTTCCTTAAGGCGAGACGGGGGCGGTGACTGCTCTGCTCAGTATGTAGCGGATTCATAGAGTTAGCACGTTTCGGGGATGATTATTGTGGCAGCGTGGCCAAGGTCGGGAGGATTCGAGGATGGGCTGAAGTTGTCCATCAGTGGCAAGATGTTAGGACATAACCTATAGGATGGACTCGATGGTCCGATCTGACCTTGATCATTGAGCGAGAGGTAGATGGCTAGTAGCATCAGGGATCGCAGTCTTAGTGATAAGAAGAGGGGGAGCCAAGCTTCTTCTTCAAGCTCGGGAAAGAAGCAGAGGACTTCTATTCCACGAGGGTTTTAGGGGCGGGGCTACGACCAACAGGGCCAAAGCCAGGTCCGGGTTACCAGTCAGGCTGGGTAGATGACATGTTTCCATTGCCATCAGCCTGGACACATGAGGCGGAACTGTTTGCCGATATAAGGGTTTCAGGATCAAGGGACACCACAATCCCGATCATGAGTGGGACATGAGAAAGGAGCGTATGTTCCTCCTTACGGCCACGGGCTGGGGAGCGGTGTCGATTTGAGGTGCGACACGGCGTGGTGTTTCACGAACGGAGCGAAGGGGCGGTATGGAGTCGAGGTCAAGGCGGGGTGTACGGGCCGAGACCCGGGGACTTACAGGCGTGTCTACATCGTTACTCTGGACTAAGAGCGTCGTCGGTCGATGATTAGTGCGTTTCCTCTTTCCTTTGTAGACGAGGGTGTTGTTGACTCAGTGCATCGCATTCCTTGTGCTGCGTACTTGTGTAGTGGGGCTTAGAAGTTGAGACCTTAGGCAGACCTTGCTTGCGTATGAGTTCTCCTAGGACTAAGGCGAGAATTGATCAGATATGTCGGGGATGTAAGTTAGAGATCTCTGGGATTCTACTCATGGTGGACCTTAGGGTAATGGACATGTTAGAATTCGAGGTCATCCTCGGGATGGACTGGTTGACGGCACATCGAGTTGTCATAGATTGTGACCATATGAAGGAGATTCTGCGCCTACACCGAGCCGGTACTTGTGTTGTGTTTGAGGGTAATAGGAGCGATGCTTCACCCATGCGTAATACGATTCATGATGGCATGGGCGGTTGTGGGTTGGCCTAATGTACTTACTGCTGGAGGACGAGTGAGGCAGGGATATGGAGTCTATCTCCGGTGGTTTTGTGAGTGCCGAGGATGTTTTTCGAGCGAGCTGCTAGGAATTACGCGAGGATCTTAGACTTCCACATTGAGTTGCGTCACAGTGCGTCGCCAATTTCTATGATAAGCGTAGGATGGCGCCGATTGAGTTCGGGGAGCTCAAAGGTCGGATAAGGGAGTTCTTGGGCAAGGGTTTCATTAGGCGAGCACTTCACCATGAAGTGCTTTGGTTCTATTTGCGAAGAAAGAGGATAAGACCCTTATTTGTCATCGGTCTGAGACCAGTTAAACATGTTACAATTAAGAATTGATATCCATTACCAAGGATTGATAACTTGCTTGATTAGCTGAGGGGGGCGCGAGTCTACTCCAAGATAGACCTTGCCTTTGGGTTGCTCCAGTTAGCGAGAGTTAGAAAGGCGAGACATCCTAAGGTAGGTGTTTAGGATGCGGTATGGGCACTTCGAGTTTATGGTGATGCCCTTTGGATTGATGAATGCACCGGTAGCATTCATAGACCTCATGAATAGGGTGTTCCAGCCCTATTTAGATCAGTTTGTGGTGGTCTTGGTTGATGACATCCTGATCTACTCCTAGTCGGAGGTGAAGCATGAGGATCACTTGAGAATCGTACTACAACTTTTGAGGAATCATCAATTGTATGCCAAGTTCAATAAGTGCAAGTTTCGGCTTACTGAGGTAGGTTTCTTAAGACACATGGCGTCAGCTTTAGGAATGTCAATGGACCCAGGGAAGGTTGAGGCTGTGATGAGTTGGGAGAGACCCAAGTCAGTCTTTGAGATACATAGTTTCTTGGGATTGGCAGGGTATTACAGGAGGTTTATGGGGATTTCTCTGGCTAGCGGCACTGTGAGGCGAGATTGACACGGAAGGAGGTTAAGTTTGGTGTGGGATGACTCATGTGACGGCGTTCCAGGAATTAAAGAGGAGGCTTGCCGACTCTGTTCTAATAGTCCCGGAAAGGGAAGGAGTACCTGATATCTTGTGATGCTTCGAGAGACCAGAGGCTAGGATGTGTTTGATGCCGGTCGGGGAAAGTTGTGGCTTATGGTTCTCGGCGGGTTGAAGAATCACGGTAAGAATTACCCACGCCTTGTGACATGGAGTTGGCAGTCGTAGTCTTCGCCTTGAAGATTTGGCGCCACTACTTATATGGTGAGTAGTTTGAGGTGTTTTTAGACCACAAAGTCTGAAATACATCTTCACGCAACGAGACCTTAACATGAGGTAGCGTAGGTGGATGGAGTTTTTGGAAGATTACAACTTCACTTTGCATTACCATCCCGGTAAGGCAAATGTGGTGGCTAATACTTCAGCAAGTCACGGGAGTCTTGTCTAAGTATATAGCTTCCCGGGGTGGCGGTCTTTCGAAAATGATGGGAGCGATTCACACTACGTGCGATGAAGCCCGGCTCGGGTACCTTTGCGAAGTCGATGTTGAAGTCGTCTCTACTGAGTAGAGTGATAGAGTCCCAGGGGCAAGACGCAGAACTAGTGTCCATCAGGGACAAAGTACAGTCAGGTACAATGGATGAAGGCTAGGCCATCCACACAGATGGTAGTCTTCGGTATAGGGGACGGGTTGTGGTCCCCCAGTCCAGCAGTTTGAGGAGGAGATCCTCGGGAGTTCATTGCTCCCAGGTGTTGTGCATTAGTGGCAGTGTATCGTGACAGCCGTTGCTGATATTCACGGAGAGAGAGATGAAGAGGCACGTCGGGGATTTTGTCTGACGGTGTCTCACGTGCCAACAGTGAGCTAAACATCGGGTGGGGTAAGAATTTAGTCAACCGTGGAGGTGGTAGAAGTGGAAGTGGGAGCACACCACGATGAACTTTGTGACTCACATGTCACGGACATTGTCTGCCTTTTTCTATATAGACTAAAAACCCCTCAAATTCACATAGTTACAAGAGCCTTACACTTCTCTTACAGCCATGTCACTTTGGATAAATTTTCTTGATAAAATAATTCTTTCTTAATGTTAAGCGGATTTAAAAATATGGGTCACAGTCTATGACAACGCAGAGTGCACAGGTCACTCTAGTAGTAAATCTGAATGTAAAGTCCGAATTATCATTCCACGAGAGATTAGTAATTAGAATCGACTTCTGGCCCTACGAATTCTGTGTTATTTGGACTAAAAACTCAAAGTGAAAGTTTTATCTAGAAAAATAAAAAAGATCTTAGACTGGTGACTCTTTGTTGAACTAAAACAAAACAAAGTAAATGACTAAAAATAAATGATGAAATCTTGAGTTGATCAGTTTCTGTGAAAGCGAAACTATCAAAAGAATTACAATGAAAAAATTCGATTCACCACGAAAATTCATTGCTCTTGTTTTATGTATGAATCTAGTTGTCGAATTGCCTATATGTTGCAGTGGATTTCTCCATATTCATTTCAGTTTGAAGCCCTTGCTTCTCGAAGTCAAAAATCAAACCAGTTACTGTATTTCTAATTCTCTTGCAAGATAAGGCATTTTCTTTCGATAACTACACATTTCTTGTGACCTCTGAGATCTTTGCTTTCCTTCGGGATTTTTGCAAAATTTCTACCACTTAATTGGTGGCTCATCCTCCAGATCTATTGGTTCGTTCATTTCCCTTGATTAGATCTTAACTAACACAAGGTTAAGAGCTTCCCTTTAGATTAAGGTGAACTCTCTGATTATTTATATTGTTAAATACTCCCCTCCAACTTAAATTATGAGCGAATGGGGGATTTATCAAAATAAACTTTCAGAGCTCAGCAGTTCATCAATGGTAGTCCTTGTACCTAGAAGTGAATGTTCTCAGCTCTCAGGAATCTCCAACTCTGTGTCACTTGCGAGAGGCGTCACGGAAATCAAGGCAAAATACATTCCCTCGAATGGTATTCGGTACTACCATTGGAACTTATCGATTCAAAACGACACAGTAAGTAAATCAAGCGAATAATTTTCTCTATATTTTTGCGAAAAAGGCGTAACTAGCGTATATCAAATCCGATCAGAGTTGCGTTCCATTCTTGCATTACAATTAAAGAAATGGAGCACACATCACGTACATCCACTATAATCGCAATGAGCGAGAAGGAAATGAATTCCAGAGAATTTGTCTTGAGTTCATAAATTTTCGAGACCGATAATTTTGAGAAAGAAAATAACATAAATAAAAATCCAGCTCCACTCGTTTATGCACAGTTCACGAGATTCGAGATCAGGAAAAGAAATTCAAGAAAGAAGAAATAAAATAAAAAAATAAAAATAAGAAAATAAAATTCTACTCTAAAGCATACACTTGAGTTCCTGCTTTCCCTTTTACGGGTAGTGAAGGCGGAAGCTACTTTACTATTCTAATACTATCTATTTATAAGCATCCAAAAGAACTATGACGATCCCAAAAAAGCTCGGTGGATTCTCGAAAAGCCCGATTCACTTTGTGCCGGTCGCGACCTCGGTTGATGTCATGACCTGGATTCTGGAGATCGATGCCACGGTAGGGTGATGCGGAATCAACAAAGATTTATATTCCTAAGTTCCTCTTTGCCGTGGTCAAGCTACTGCGAGTATAAGCGATCTAAGGTAAGAACACGGGGATGGGTTTTCATCCCACGAATGATTAACATCGATGTTTGAAAATGGTGAGGCTTTTGTTTGGTTCAGTTTTGTTAAAAACGTTAAGGGGTTGTATGTTCCTTCGACTAATTGTAATGGTTTAAATGAAGTGTGGTGTAACTTTGAAGGCTTGGGTCACTAGCTTGATAACATGGGAGTATTAAAATGTCTCGGGTTATTTCCTTGCATTAGGGCAAATGACACATAGTCGAAGCCAAAGCGGGATCTTTATTTGAAAGCTATAAAGCCCTAACCCCGGGAACCACTCTATTTGAGAGTCGAATAAATCTTAAGCATTGAAAGTCCCATTAGGTTTAAAACCCCAGCATTTTAACCTCATTCGGTGGCTCATTAAATGACATCTAAAGGATGTCGATTACATCTGTGCTTTGATAAGAGTCTGCTGAACACTAAAGCATGACAAGTATTGACGAAGAAAGACGATCAAATGGCATTAAACCCTAGATTGGAAAGTTGAGACCATAAATGATGTACTGTAACATTCAAAGCATGAGGACAACCCGCGACAACCCCAAAACCAAGCCTTCAGCAACCCTCCTCTTCAAAGCTATGAAACAGCGAAGCATCCCCTTGAGTTGTCATCCTCGAGGGGTGTTTTGCGTAGAAAATGAGAAAGAGGAGGAAAAAGAGAGCAAATAGAACCCTAAAATGAAAGCTAAGGAAAACTGTATTAAATGAAAAGTTGCTTAGGGTTACAAAGAGGTGGGGGTTTATATAGTCCAACCCAAAGTGTGAAAATACAAAAATACCTAAAATATGAAATTACATAAGGGTGAAATGGTAATACATCAAAAGCGTGGTCGTGTGTGGGATCAAGTATACCAAAAACCACAGTACGAGATTTCGATATGTAGGAAATTTCGCTAGCATAAGCGAAAATTTCGCATACTATGAAATTCGCTAGCCAATGAAATTCTACGGAGATAGCGAAAATGGGAAATTTAGCTAACAACGATGAATTTAGTAGCTAAGCCAACCTGTGAATCATGAAGTGGAAAATTCGCTAGGCACAGTAAATTCGCTAGCTAGCGAGGAATTTCGTAACCTAGCGAAAATTCCCAATTCCATTGGGATGCGAAATTTCGTAATCGGAGAAATTTTCGCGATCATAGCGAAAATCCACGGGATTATCTGCTTTCTGTTTCAACTCCACTAATCCTCTCACGCACTTCATATTCATCACTTTGCCTTCAATTCTTCATTGAATCTTGATATTTCATCGCCTCGGCTCGGTGAAATCATCGAGGATTCTCGCATTCAACACCAATAAGAAGATATGCTTGCTGATCAAAGTTCTCAAAAACCTGCAAAACTATCCAAAACAATCTCGAAATGGAATTAGTGAAACTAAGTGGACTGCACATCAATTGGCTTAGTGATATGATTGGTCATAAAAAGCACTCAAAACCTATCTTGAATAGAGAGGGCTCAAAGTAGCACTTTTTGGGTACTAATCACTGACCGACACGTTACTGGTCCTTAGCAATGTTAAAAAGCAAAAATGGGATGCATCTTTGTGCTTTTACAAAAAGTGTATTTGAGTCAAAAGTGTATGTCACGGATTAGCTTTACCTTTAGCATGAATAATTTACCTGTATGGCTTGACATGATAGAACAAAAACCATATAAAGAACAAGTTTTAGGGCAATGCGATTTCAAGGGAAATCAACTTTTGAATTTCCACGAAATCTAATTGTTCCTAAGGTAGCTTGATTTAGACGATAACTTGCAAAGTTGTTCTCCTGACCTAGCTACGCCATGGCCATAAACTGTTAAACAACTTAAATAGGATTAGCTACACTCTTATTTCTTTATTTGACTAAGTTGGCAAGTGCGATGCCAAAAGCTCGACTTCACGAAGTCGGGTATGGCGAGGTCCACGATGACTCCTGACCCGATTAAGGTTTAGGGCATCAAGCGAAAGGATCACTTGACCACAAACTCTGCAGGCTTCACCCCGGACTCCGAATGACTTCGAGAATTAAGCACCTACAACACGCTAAACTCTACCTATCCACGTGCGAGCACTAAGTCGATGACTCCTGACGGTGGGTTTGGTGATCGGGCTTTAAAGCTTTTCGCCCATATACCCCTCGGGCCGTGTTCGGGTTTCAGGCAAGCGTCACGGCTATTTTTCTTTCTTCTTTTCTTTTTCTTTTTGCTTTTTCTTTTCCTTTTTGGAAGACTACGTGACCTTCATATATGGTAATACTAACTTTATTATGGTCGTCCCGACATGTCTAAGGTCGGATTTGCAAGGCGAAAAGAGGTACATAATTTCACAACCTATTGGTACAATCTGGTGTGCAGTGTGTGCATTAGCCAAAGGGGGAATGTTCAAGGTTGAATACGCTAAAATCTCAATTGACCAAAAACTAAATCATGCATAGAATTATCCTAACATTAAGGTAATAAACGAGGGCTTGATTTTCAAAACAAAGCGAAGATACACAAAATGAAGACAAAAGTGATTTGCAAAGTGTAATAAGCGTAAATAATGCTATAAAGCTTGCAGTATAACCAAAATGGTTATGCATGCTTAAAATAGCTAAACATAACAAAAATATCACTGCTATTATTATTAATACATGAATCTGTACCAAAATGAGTAGGCAGTTGATAAAGCAAAAAAAAAACTGTACAAAAACATGATAGAAGACACTCCGAACTCTAAGTTTTCCTCCCATCCAAGGTATAGACATGTCATAGGGGTAGGAAAGTTTAGAGATAGGAGTGTGACCACCTCACTCTCGCGGTGGTGGCGGATCGGCTAACTGCTGGCGATGTGGCGGCATGTCTAAGGAAATTCAACGTCATTGTATGGGCTCATCTCGAAGGGCAGAAACATGCGGGAGACCGAAGTGACTCATGATCTGCGAGGCATGGTATGACAATGCTCAAATTGGTCTCGGCTGATCAGTCTTTGATCGTCGATGCACGTGTAGTGGCCAGCCGAGCGGTGCGACATCATGCTTGTTGCGACACCCTCGAGCCGACGCCCAGGCGTGCTTGAATCTTTGCGTTGTATGATGGGCGGGGGTGTCGGCGGGGGCTGTGGTTGAAGCGGGTGGAGGAGAGGAGATGGAGGAGACATATATCGGCCTTGGACTCCTCTCCATCTCTACCTGCAGGTAGGATCATCTCTCCTCTGAGGGTCCTGCGCCTCCTCATCAAATTTACCTCATCTGGTCTGGCGCTGGGGAGAAAAGAAATCGACATCACCATAGCTCTCTCCATGAAGCGGACACGAGGGCATCTGATCCTCCTCTCGTGCGAAGGGCTCCTCTGGAAGCCCGAGTGCTCGAGACTGGCTCAGCCAGTCGTGTCAGCAGGTGGAGCTCTTTGCTCGAAGCGGGGCCCATGCGGTGTACCTTTTCTTGAAGTGCGACAAGGCGGTCATCCTGACTCAAGGGCCGGGCAGGAATCCTCAGAGATCGGTCTGAGCCTCGAGTATGGCTCCCCTGCGTTGGACGTAGTGCTGTAGCGGGAATAGAATTTGAGGTGGGACGGGTGGTCCACGAAGCATACGAGGCGGGAGTTGCCTTAATCTTGGTCGGCCGTAATGCCGGCGAGGCAATGGACCATCTCCTACGTCGGCTGAGGCGTCTCGATGCCTCGAAATTGGCTGCTACGCTACTTGAGCCCTGTCTGCTTGATATGTCGCCGCTTCCGGAAGCGGCTCGGTCGATCATAAATCACCCGAATCGAGCTCGGTGGACTGGCGCTCCCGAGGAAGTCATGGAGTAGTAAATGCGATACCGGGGATAGTAGAAGCTGCCTCGGTGTCATGTACGGCGGTGAGAGTATGCGTGTCGGTCTCATAGGTCACTGAGCAGTCGGCCGGTCAGCCAGCCGACGCGTCGTATCTGACTCTCCATAAATCTTTAGCGTGGGCAGAGCGTTCCGGAATCAGGTCCCAGTGACAATGATGTCGCTGATCCTGCGGTGGCGATAAGCTGAGATGATAAGGGTCTCCTCTGCTTTGCTGGTGTGTGGAAGAGAAGCCGGTGAGGCTAGATGATGAGATCCCTCTCCGGACTTTGATGTCTGGAGGGCCGTAGGAGGGTCAGGCCCTCTGGATAGATCTCGAACCTTGGGGAGGGGGCCCGCGGTCCCATCCTCATCTGGTACCTCTTGAACCCCTGAGGCTCCTGCGGGAGGACTATTCTTTGCTGCAGGACCCCTCTGCCATTTCTTTCAATGCCCAGTAAGCGGAGAATGGGCACGGGCGGCCTCGTGAATGTCTGGACCCTCCATCTCTGATCTTCGAATCATTGTAGGCTTTGAGGCGGGACCCACCCACACAGTGCGTACCATATCTCTTTGTCGGGAATGTGACCTGGGGCGGGGGGCGGGCTCACGGCTGGGAAACGGTGTAGAATACGCCTGCCACGAGAGGCTGGACAGAGCTCGGTGTACCCGCAATGACCACGTGAAACCCCGATCCGAGTACGGGGCTAGGCCCAGTGGTAGGAGACCAGGGCCTTTGGAGGCGGCCCAGAATGGCTCGGGTGCGATGTGTAGCCGATCTGGTGAGTGGCCAGCTGCGGTGATGGCGGTGGTGGCTCGGGACCTTCTTTGTGAGGATGGCTTGGACCGGGCGCGGGTAAGGCGCTTGGTAGGCGGTGGTGCGGCGCGACAGGGAGGGGGGGAGGGGGGGGGGAGTTGAGGGGATGAAGGATGGAAATGAATTTGGAAAGTCCCTCCCCTCCTTCTTTATAAAAATTGCTAAACGTAGAAGGCAATATCTGAAGCGATTTATTTATAATAAGCGAATGCATTCGACACAAATAAAAATAATTAAAAACAAAAGAATTTGATTTAGGCTGATTATAAGCAAAAATCAAAATTAATTATTATTTTTAACGAAATCCTAAAAATAGAAATAAAATTAACTAAGGCTACCTAAAAAGGAAAGCTGCTAAATCGGGAAACTACTAAAAATAGCCTAAAATGAAAATGGACCAATTTAAAGCAAAAACTAAAAATTCTTGAGCTGCAATTTGGTTTCAGTGGACACCAAACCAGCCCAAAGTCACGGGATTACTCATGGAGGGTCAAGGAGGAGGAGCTCCTCAATCCCGGAAGTGGCTGTGCTAATGCCTTGATGTTTGATTTCTCATTGTTGATTTTCTTCTCACTGGGTGATTTTGGGCTGAGCAATTGCTCTGCAGTGACGACTGATGACAACTCCCAAACAACTGCTTCATCTTGGTTGAGTCAATTCTTTTATTTATGGACCTTGGCTTCCACGCATTCGACCAATTGAAGTGGAACTTCATCGCTCCTTCATATCACCCTCCTTGGTTTGTGCTTGGTGGCTCGAGTGAAAAATGTTGAGCTCAATGTCATGTTGTTATGAAAGCGTGAGGTTGCATAACTCCATTTAGGCAATTGATAATTGCATTGAGCAGTGGCCAAAAAATGGGTCTTCGGGATGGTGGCATGATTGGGCCGCGCAGTGGCTCGTGTGACACTGCAAAGTCTCTTGGGTAGTGAATTTGTCTGCCTTGATCCAACACATCTCAACTATTCCTTAAGATTTTTCACTAATCCTATCGACCAATGACAAAGTGATGTTGGTAGTTTTAGCTCTCTAAACCTAATTGTATACCTTTGAGTATGGTAACGAGTTTACACGGCCCCCAAATCGAGCAATGCCTTATCTGTCATGAGTCCCTCAATTGGCCGAAATTGTGGGGGGATCACGGATCATATATTTGGCCCAGGTTCTTGCTTTGGATTATGGCAGCCCGACTTTCAGTTGGAAGGCTTTCTTCTCAATGCCCAATCCTTTTGATTGTACAAAGATCTTTCCAAAAACTTTGCATGGCGGGGGACTTGTTTGATGATGTCGAAAGGGGTATGTTGTTATATCCACACGCCTTAGGACTTCGGGATGCTGCTGTTGGGATGCCTTCTTCTTACTTCTCGATGCTTGAGAAATGGAGGTGGCATGCGGTGCTTCATTGAGTCCTCGATGATCACCCTCTCGGGTTCAGCTTCTTTTTTCCTTGCATGTTTCTTCGGCGACCGTAGGAGTGCTGGTTTGCTCTATTTCTCTTCAGCCATCGGGTGATTATGGATTCACTTCATCCGTCCACTGAATTCTTTGGATGAACCTACCTCATGTACCCCTTTTGGATTTGGCAATGTTTGGGAAGGTAACCTTCCTCTCTCCTGTACCTCTAGAATATTGTTGATCTTTGTGATTGAATACTGTAGGTTGTCTATTTTCGATTAGATTGCTCGAGGCCCGTCTATTCTTTTTATTCAATGTACTTTCTGGTGTCAATCCCTTTGTGCCAATTGTACATTGATCCACTTTGCTCCTCCACAAAGATTTCCCTACCACCTTAGCAAATTCAATATGGCTTGTTCAACAGGAAGTGGATGATGTTGGGCGTGGTTGAGATGAGAACAAGCAGTTGTTTGGCACCGAGGAGCAACGTGGCGGGGGCCAGGTTTCGGGAGAGGTTGGGTGATTCTTCGATTGGAATTGTATGTGTTACCGTATGGGGCATTAGGTTGTGGCTTGTATTGACCTATGACATTGGCATGTTCTGACATCAAATCCTTCCTTTGATGGGAATTTTCGGATAGTTTTTCTCTGGATGAATGGTGGGCTGATAATTGATGCATGGGTTGGCATGTGCGGTGTTTCGATCCGCGCACGCCGTGGAGCCTCTTTCCTTCTAGCTCCTCCACCTTCCTAGCTAGGGTTGAGATTTTTGCTTTCATTTCCATGTCCTCCGAAAGTGTAAAAATTCCTCCCCTTTGGTGGGCTGAGGGCCTCATTTTCTCCACCTCTCTCGGGTTTGGCTCATCCCAACCCTTGGGTTGACCCGCGCCAACTTTCAAGAAATCCATAGCTTAAATGCGGATTTTACTCGAAAAATCACCTCCACATGGTTCCAGCAATTGCTTCATGGCGGGGACATACCATTATAAGAAATGATTCACTAACATCCGAGTGCTCCGAGAAACCATGATGTGGACAAAGCGCGATGGTCTTCATGAATCTCGGCGTAGTAGAATTTCGTTGTCATAAGTAGAATGAGGTGTGAATCTGCTCTTCAAGCTATTGGTCTTGGTTTGCCTTTGAAGATTTCTTCAAAGAGATTCAGTTTGAAGATGGCCCCAATTTGAATCGTTCTGTTCGATTGAATTGAGCCATATTTTGGCTTTATCCTTGAGTGTCGGTGGAAATGCTTTCGGCTTGAGCAAATCCGTATCGGTTATACCCTCATAAAGTTAGCCATACTTCCTCAAAAATCCGGTATATGTGAATGGATTTTCATTCTCCATATGGAATGTGGGGAAGCGGGGGGCACTAGGTGGGTCTCAACGCTGCATCCTCGGCGGAGGAGGTATGATGCGAGGAAGGAGCCTCACTCAGGAGGGGTGTATGTGCTCCCTCATCGACACATGTCTTTGTTGGATTCATAGGGGGGTGCTTGACTTTCTTTGTTCTCAGTGAAGGGATCCATTTAGTCCTTGTACTGCGATTTCACAACTTTGTTCAATTGGTGCACTCACTCTTTGCAGTCTACCTGATATCCCTCTGTCCCAGTGCTGCATAAACACAGTACACAAAATGAAACGAGCAAAGAATCGTAAGCTTGCGAGGAAGTCGGTGTTAGTTAAACAAAACTGGCTGAGAAACAACGATGCGATATTGCCAAGTGGAAAACTTGCGGTTCTGCACACTAAGTCAAAAAGAGTGAAGGTCACCTACACTTGTAATGTGGATTACAAGTACGCATCAACTCATCATACGTAGTTTGGCACCATCCCCGGCGACGATGCTATTTGATTCGTGCCACGGTAGGGTGATCTTGGAATCAACAAAACTTATATTCTAAGTTCCTCCCTCTTATAGTAGTCAACTGCTATGTATAGCAGTCCTAAGTCGAACACGGGGATGGGTTTTCATCCCACGAATGATTAGCATCAGTGTTTTGAAAATGGTGAGGCTTTTGTTTGGATTTTCGGATTTTGTTAAAAACAGTGGGGGTTGTATGTTCACTGACTAACTGTAATGGTTTAAAATGAAGTGTGAAATGGTAACTTTGAAGGCTTGGGTCACTAGCTTGATAACATAGGGGTATTAAAATGTCCTCGGGTTATTTCCTTGCATTAGGGCAAATGACCTATAGTCAAAGCCAAAACCGGATCTTTGTTTAGCTATAGAGCCTAACCACAGAACCCACTCTATTTGAGTCCAAACCCAGAGTACTAAGCATTGAGTCCCATTAGTTTAAAACCACCAGCATTTAACCTCATTTCGGTGGCTCGTAAATGACATCTAAAGGATGTCGGAGCATCCTTTAGTAAAGAATGCACTGAACCACTAAAGCATGACAAGTATTGACCAAAGGAAAGACATTAAATGGCACATTAAACCACACAGATTGGAAAGTTGGGAACCATAAAGTGTACTGTAACATTGGCTTATGAGGACAACCTGCAGCAACCCCAAAACCAAGCTAGCAACCCTCTCTTCCAAGTTATGAGCTTGTGACATCCACTTTCAGTTGTCATCCTCAAAGGGGTGTTTAACAACCGAGAAAATGAAAGAAAGAGGAGAGAGAAGAAGGCAAATAGAACCATTTAAAATGAAATTTGGGAAAATGCATGATAAATGAAAAGTTGCTTAGGGTTCTGAGAGGGTGGGGGTTTTTATATAGTCAGCCCCCAAAGAAAGTGTGAAAAATACAAAAAATACCTAAAATATGAAATTACATAAGGGTCAAAATGGTAATACATCAAAAGCGTGAAAGTGGATTTGGGATCAGAGTATACCAAAACACAGTGAGATTTTTGCTATGCGAGGAAATTTCGGTAGCTGGCGAAATTCTCTGATTAGCGAAAATGGGAAATTTTGCTAGCAACAGTGAATTTCGCTAGCTAAGCGAAATTTTTGTGAATAAGCGAGTGGAAAATTTCGCTAAACCCTTGATGCGTTCGCTAGCTAGAAAATTCCCAATTCGCTAAGTTACTTGAAATTTTCGCTATGATGCGAAATTTTCGCAATCCCGAAGAAAATTACCAATCTGCGCGAAAATCTGGGATTACTCTGCTTCTGTTTTACTCTTTGCATCCCTCTCTGCACTTCTTATTCATCACTTGCCTTCAATTCGAGATCTTGATATTTCATCGCCTCGGCTCGGTGAAATCATCGAGGTCGCATTCAACACCCGATAAACTATGTGCTTCTTTGATCGAAGTTCTCAAAACCTGAGCCTATCGAAACAATCTCGAAATGGAATTAGTGAAACTAAGTGGACCTGCACACATCAATTTTCTTAATTGATATGATTAATGTGCAAAAAGCACTCAAAACCTATCTTGAATAGGGCTCAAAATAGCATTTTTTGGGTACTAATCAATTCCCTTTATTTGTTCCATTTCAGTTGCGACCAAGTTTCTTGCAGCTTTGTTGATTAGTGGTCGCGACCTCTTTGGCTCAGTTGTTCTCAAGAATTGATGTCGCGACCTTAATCTCACGTCGCGACCTTAGTCTCACGTCGCGACCTCGTTGTAGTTCCCTTCTGTTGCAACTCTAAGTCACGACTTCAGTTTTAGGTTGCAACCTCCTTTTCTTGCTGCACTGCATGTCGCGACCGCAGTTTTAGGTCTTTTGCTTTGATTCAGCTAGAATTTATGTCACGACCTCAACAATTAGTCACGATTGCTTTTGATAGCCCCTTGCCTTTAAACAGGTCATGACCTCAATATGATGTCGCGACCTCACGTTGCTCCTTTTTGGTTGCAGGTTGTCTCAGTTGCTTTAAACATATTAGCGACCTGGATGTTGATGCTCAGAGTGTATTCAGGTCGCGACCTCAGTGATTGGTCGTGACCTCCTTTTAGGTTCTTGACTGATTAAGTGGTGGTGACCTTTTTTTCTTGGTAAAGACCGTTGGCGGTTTTATGTTCACGACCTCGATATTAAGTCACACGACATGGCTTTTTGTAATCTTTCAGATGTTTCTTTAGGTCGCGACCTCTCTTGGGGTCCTTGAATAACAAAATGGTTGCAACTTAGATTTCTCTAATTGGGACTTCGCTTGGCTCAGCTTCAGGTTACCTGTCGTGACCTCAAGATGATGTCGCGACTTCATTTCTGATTCTCCATCTCTTGTAGTTGCAACTTCAAATCTCTTTGTTGTGACTCCCTATTCAGTTCCATGTCGTGACTTTGAGATGATGTCGCAACCTCAATTTGAGTCCTTCATTTAAGAATTGGTTGCAACTTCAACTTTTCTTGTAGAGACCTCACCTGTTGCTTCATCAACATATCAACGTCGCGACCTTAGATTGTTGTAGTGACCTCAGCTTCTGCTTTTAATAGTTTCTTTCATCTCAACCACATTTTCTTGGTCGCAACCTCATTAACTGGTCTTGGTGATGTTGTGACCTCGAAATATCTGAACAACATGGCTCCTTGTCGCGACTTTCTTTTTCTAGTTGTGACCTCCTTTACAGTGCGAGGCGGGGAATTCTTTAATTTTCTTGGGATTTTAAACCTGCTTTGTATTTTTTGCAAATTAGGGTGAAGCGAGTACCCAGTTTCTATATATGAATCCTTGATTAACTTGTAATATAAACTGAGAAAAATGGATTAAAAATCAAAATGAGTTTATATCATCAAATTCCCCTAAACTTAAAATTTTTAGCGTCACAGAAGCAAAGAAAAGAAAATTGTTTGTCCTCGAAGCAATTAAGCTTAAGTACAAGGACATTTTCTGATTCACATCACAATCTCTCTTATTCCACCTTCTAACTTGAAATAGGAGATAGCGGCATCATTTTAAATTGATTTCGATTCAAGAAAAAGGAATAGGTCTACACTTCTATCACAAATTCCTTGATGAAATAATGCATTTAAATAGTTTATTCAATAAGTCTTGTTACGTATTATTGTGCGAGGTCTTCAATCCTTTTCATCTTCATGTTGAATTTAGTTAATCTTAAGGAGTTTCCTTAGACGAGTTAGTCAAAGTCCCATAGGCTTGTTTTCATATTGATCTGCAATGTAGGTAATTCAGCCTTGAAGATCGGCCGAGGTCTTCCAGGCTTGTAATGTTGGGCTTCGGTAGTGGGTAGATATTAGGAAAATTTAAGTTACCAAAATCACCAGTTCCACTTTTTCTTTGTACTTATTGCCTTGACTTTCATCCTTTGCTTCTTTGTACTTGTTGATTCTCTTGATCTTGGCACATTCATCTTTTGAAGTCTTTTTATGGCATTTTGATTTCCTTGCACTTTGATCGGGATAGTTCCTTGTTCTAGAACTCTTTTGCTTATGTTTTCAGGATGGGAATAGTGCAATGTTTTGTCTTCTTAGGCTTTCTATCATTGTAACGCCACAGTCCCCCGAGAGGGTGTGCGGTATGTGTAACATTAAATTAGCATATGTGCTAAGGAGCTTCATAGTATTTAAGTGTCATGTATTATTTTTTGAAAGTTGTTTTTAAGGATGAAATTATAAAGTTTTCAAGCATTGTGACACTTTTGAAATTAAGGAAAGTGGAGGAATTAGTACAAATATAAATTTCAAAGAATAATAATAATAAATTGCCATAATGGTTTAGGAAGCCTAGAAAATTCTCTAGATCTCGGATATTGAAAGCGGTGCGCCTGTTAAATTCGTCGTGAAATCTAGTGACCTATAAAACTTAAGTCGAATTACAGTCGTAAGAGCTGCAATTCTGGGTGATAAATGCGCCGAGTGACTTCAAGGACAGGAATTTTACGAAAATCTCGGAAATTGAAAAATAGCTTGAAGTTAAGTTCATTTAAAATAATTGAGCGAAAAGAAATAAAAATTTCGGGACATAAACGGACCGAATGAGACAATACCAGTTATGCCATCTAAATAATAATAATAATAATAATAATAATAATTGTAATTAAAAAAAAAGATAAAAATCAAAAGGAAGGAGGCAGACGGCGTGAGAGAGGAGTGAGAAGAGAGAGTGATAAGATTTTTATTTTCTTCTCTTTATTTCTTTCTCAGATTTACGGAAATCGGACCGTAGATTTTTGTCGGAGCAGAAGGCAAAGTTGGACTACACGATGAGAGCTATGTGTAGGTACCAATATCTTAGTGTTTTGTCAAACTTCAAGAGGTAGGAAATTTTCCTACTTGTGTTATTTCTAGCTTAAAGGCTATGTAATTGCTAAATTTTTCTTAGAGGCCGAAGTGAGGGGCGAGTAGAGATTTAAGTCCTAAAATTTTTTGATGAGGTTTAGGAATTTTGGGACTATTTTAGGACCGTCTGGGCTGGGCCCGAAGGCTTGTTTTCGGACAGTTCGGGTTAAAATTTCAGGATTTTATTCAGACAGTCTGGACATAATTTTCAGAAATGTTTTCGGGTGTTTTTAGACTCTATGGAAAGTCCCTTGAGTCTAGAATCTAGCCATATGCCTGTGAATGGCATTTGGGGCCCACATATTTTCTGAAAATTTAATTGTAGCACCAAGTGTGCAAATTTCTTGGTTGTGCTGATGAGTGTGGTCTAATACATCGAATGTGTGGGGTAATAGCGGAGGCGGAAGAAATTGTGGAGTCGTGCTCAATTATTGTATAAGGAAGGTGAGTGTTCTAAACCTATTTTCAAATATAGTGTATTGTATATTTGTTTTGCTTGGTATTTAATGGTTTCAGATTGTAAACCATGTTTTAAACAGCGATGAGATTTAACAACGAAGCAATGGTTTGAATTGCCAAACCATATTTAAAGCAAACAATGGTTTTGAGTTGTAAAACCACATTTCAAAAAACTAATGGCAAGCGAGCAAAGAATATTTTAAATAAACGGGCCTAACTAAAATCCTAGTTTGAAAGTAAAACTTTATCTTGGTCGAGGAGGTATTTAAATGCGTGCACGGTGGTGTTAGGATATCATTCATGCATTTTAAATTTACCTAGTCGGCAAACTTAGGTCATGCATCATGGCATTTAAAGGAGACCGTGGCACATACTGGAGTGTATAGGGTTAGCAGCGTTAACTAGGGTATAGTGATGGAGGCCGAATTGATTCCACCATATTCTGGGAAAAGGGGAATTGAGCGAGAAACTCTTTCCACTGGTAAGTGGACGGTCCAGCCACCGGCACCAGTCGATGCCAGGCTCTCGTGTTAAGCTCAGGTGCGGCCAAGTAAGAAAGGCCTCCCGAGTGGTTGATGATTTATAAGCATGTTTATACATATTTGAAAATCAAACCCAGCAATTTTACGGTGAGCCTAGGCTCCTGTGTTTATTTAAAGCAGCGGTTGAGCTGACTCCTATTTTATTTTAAAGCATGCGGTTGAGCCCTAGGCTCAGTGTTTATAAAAAGTTTATAAACTTTTTTTAAGCAAAAGGTGAAAAGTTTTATAAACTTTTAAGAAACTAAACCAAGGTAAACGACAAGCCGAGAGATTTGAAAAAATTTATAAACTTTTGAAAAGCGAAGCAAGCCGAAGCAAGTAATGAGAAAAGTTTTATAAACTTTTAAAAACAAGCAAGTACAAAAAGTTTTAGAAACTTTAAAGTAAGCAAGCAAGGCTTATGGAAAATATCACAATAAAGAGAGTTTATAGTTTGAGGATGTTTTTCGGGGAATAAGTAAACATTTTATAAAGCGTACACTCGTGGGCTCGTTTAGCCTCATTATTTTTGTTTTAAAAACTATATTTTTAGTACGAGGCACTCGGAACTAGACTGATTAAGTTCTCTGACTTTTGTATAAGTCTTTGTAATTAACAATCTTATGTAAGGAAATACTTTGAATTTGTATATTGGAGTATATGTATGTACATAGTGTAGTTTTGTGAAAAATGTGTTGAGCATGATGCTCTGGTGAAAGAATGTTGTTGGTTGCCATATTTGGAAATGTGTAAATTGTGTATACAGGATTTGGGACATGTCTATATGCAGCTAGTATGCTGCCAGAATTTTATAAAATCACAAGTTTAGAAAAGAAAAATTTTATCTGAGATTTAAGCAAGCGTCACGGCCGGCTTTACGGGATTTTTCTAGTCATTAGGGTAACGGTTGGGGATTTACGTGAGTGGCGGCTTTTTGCCCGATAGTAGGGGGTAGGTGTGACAATCACCCTTAGAGAACTTGGGCTAGCAACTCCATACACCGTTGGCATTAGGGTGCTAGGTGTTAAAACACCCCTGCGAGCTTAATTGTTCCAAAGGAAATAGGCCTAAGACAAAACTTATTCACTTTTTTCATCAATTTACTTCTTTTTCCTAATCTTTTCAGGTTATTTCTTCTCCTCTACCTTAGTAATATTTGAAATATTTCCCCCAAACTAGTTTCTTATTTCTGATGAGCTTTTTATGTCTTTGAGGCTGGATAATTTAGGCTCTTTCTTTGTAGGATTATTGTAAGGAAGAGTTCGGGTTTCGATTCTTTGTCATTTGGAAGAATTTAGGCTTGTTTAGCTCAAATCATGGAACTAGGGGTATCTTTAGCATATATTGAGGTAGGCTTGGAAAGCTCAAAGCGCGAGATGGCCTCTGTCGCTCTTGTTGGTACACATTTTTACCTAAGATTTCACCTCAATCAATAATCTAACAAGTTATAGGATCATGGACTCTTAATCATGAATTTCCCAGAAGATGTTCCTAATTCTTCTCAAAGTTTCATGAGTTTTGTTGACCAAGTGTATTATTTCTTCAAGACTTGTACTTATTCACTGTTTATTCACACACTTTAAATCAAGTTATTTGTTCACTTGACAATATCCATTTTCCTTTTTTTTTTTTTGCAATCGTGGATTTTTAAATAAGGCTTCTACTCTTGATTCCAGTTTACTAGTTTATGCTCTCTTTATTTTTTTCTGCATTCTGTTCTTGGGAGAAAACATTTTTTCATTATTGATGAGGTTTCATATTTGGAACGTGCGAGGAAATGACACAAACATAAAATTCAGTATATCAATTAGTGAACCCAAAAACAATCAATTTGTTAATCAACAGGAATTTTATTCAAATATCAAAATATCTCAATATTGTACAATCTGATTTCTTTATCTTATGCAAAAATTACAAAATAGAAGCTGTATCTAATCGGAGGAAAAACTCTATTTCTTGATCTAAAACCCTATGCCTTCCTCTAAAGGTTGTAGCTTCTGCTTTATCGGTTCCCCAAGTCTCGAATTTGCGCCAGAAGGAAGGGGTTGTTAACAAGGTTGTTCAACAAATTGAGCCCCTTCCTTGCCTCATCTGTCTGAGTTCCTCTGGATGATGGAGGTTCTGGTTAACCCTTCTTCCAATTCCCTTCCCATCATCCATTTTCATGATTATAGAGCGTTGTAAGGAATCATGACTAGAGTTGGTTTGTTTTCCGACTCCACTCATTCCATACGCTCTGCATTTGCACCCTTGGAACTCTTCTTTTTCCTCATTCTCCTTTTTCTTCATCCTCTTTGTTTATTCTTTCTGTGTCTTCCCATCATTTTATAGTGATCTTGCTTCTCTTGGGAACGATAAAGCTCTTAATTCTCTTTTTCATTTTTCCAATGAATGAATTAAATGCAATTTCTCGGATTCAAGCATCCTGGCTATTTCCAACAGGAGATTTGGAAAAATTTTAAGGAAGTTTGATCGTTTCTCTGAAAGTTATTGAATATCCTGGAATTATTCTTTCGAAACTAAGCAACCTAAACTGATTCTTTTAATTAAGGCTCGGTTTCTGGTTCTGTATTAATAACAGTTTATTTCAGGGGTTCTAAACGATGGATGCAAAAGTGGAAAAATTGGGATGAATTAAGATGACTAGAAATTGGAATGGGCGTTGGGCTCGATATCGTGATTGCGATATTAGGGGGTCATTGATATTAAATTTTGAGCCTCTTAATTAATGATTTTCAATGAATTCTATTTTTAATGCTAGAACGCCCAAAATGAAAGGTTTAAAACCTATTTTAGTGAGATTTGGGCGGTCTAGTCATGACTTTAAAGATTTTTGTCGCGACTGCCAGTAATAGTCAAACCTGATCTCCTTCATTGTGACTGTTTTTCTAATTTATTGTTTCAATGTCCAGCATTCTTGGTCGCGACTTATGAATTGATGTTGTGTGACCGAGAAAAATTTCGAGTCTCCACACGAACAATCAAATTCTGGCAATTTCAATTCACCAAAATCGATCAAAGCAAATATAACTCAATTCATCATCATCATTCAAATATTCAACAAATCCATTCTACTATGCATGGATTAAAAAATTTAAGCACAAAAATAAAATAAGAATTCCCCTAAACTTTCAATCTGTTCTAAATCAGAGACAAAATTTACTAAGTTCAAGAAGAGTATACTGCCCCTTTTTTGTCTCTTTTGCAGATTGGAAGTTTGATTGTAGATGTTCCCCCTTTGCACATTCTTATTGTCTTGCAAAGCTAAAAAAAATATTTACTTACTCTTCAATCAGTAATGAATAAAATTAAACAAAGCTATTAGAAACTTTCACACAAAAAGTATAGCGGAAAACTTAAAACAAAGCGTGTGGATTGCCTTCCCACCATTTGCTCAATTTTTGATCTTAAAGTTAGACTTCTTTGCTACTTATGTTGTTCTTCAAATTTTCTCATTCAGAACTAGGAGTCATTCTTCCATTTGCATTCCTCCTAGTTAGTGCTTTAATATCTGACCATTAACCTTGAATTCCTCATGATTCTTGAGTTCACAAGTGTCCCTTTGCTTCAAAATTGTACTTGATACTCTGTGCTCACGGTCCACTCCATTTTGATTTAAGCTTCCCTAGAAAGAGTCTTAGTCTGGAGTTGAATAATAGGACCTGATCTCCTGCTTTGAATTCTCACCTCAAAATCCTTTAATCATGCCATTTTTTTGTTTTATCTTTGTAGATTAAGCCTTATCATAGGCTTCATTCTCAACTCTTCCAATTCATTTAGCTAGAGTAGCCTCTCTCTTCTTTGTGCCTTGAAATCAAAATTTAGCTTCTTGATGGCCCACATAACTTTATATTCTAGCTGAGGAAGGTGGCAAGGTTTTCGAAGATAGCTGTATGGGACATTCGATGGGAGTTTTAAACGGGTCATGTATGCGGGAGTGCATCGTCAAGCCGGAGACTAATCTCTTATCTTTTGGGCTTATAGTCTTTTCAGAATTTTAACATCTCACTGTTGGAAATTTCGAACGTTTGTTTGAGGAAGATAAGCGAGCTCATAATGTGTTTTGATACCATATGCCCATGAGTTTGTCGAACACCTTATTTGCAGTGGCTTCCTCAAATCGCGATTATAGTTCTAGGTGTCCCAATCTGTGAGAATATTTCTTTGTAAATCCCACAGGCGTAGCATCATTTTTGGGACAAAACATTTGCCTCGACCCATTTTGATACATAATCCTGACTAGGAGTATGTATATATTTACGAATGAAGGTTGGAAAAGGTATCAAAATCTATTCCCCATACATCAAATAGTTGCACCACCAGGATACCTTGCAGAGGCATTTCATACCTTTTGCTGATATTTCCCATTCTCGGCGTGATCTGACTTCACCCGTTCAAAAGCAGTCCTTTAAAATAGTGGTGATAAAATCGGTGAGAAGAATTTTATGAAATTTGTTTTTGTCTCTATAATATCCTCCATATGGTGATGCATGACATTCTGTAAAATCTTACTTTCTCATATACAGTACACATCTTCGATGATCATATCATCTCCTCTTCTAAATAATGATGGGTCATCCCCGGATGTAGTACCTGTGTCGAGTCCTTAGCTTTTTCTCTGTTGATAAGCGAATTACGGTGGCATAATTCCCTGAGCTAAGAAGTTCCATGATATCGACATACCAAGGTGATTGGGTGTGTTTGGAACAAGCTGCTCATCTGAAGGATTTTGCTATTTCTCTTTCTTCTTCTTATACAGCAGGTTTCTCCACTCTTGACAAGTGATCAGCTATCACATCATCACAACCTTACTTGTCTTTTATTTGTAAATCAAATTCATGTAATAACAATACCCACCTGATCAGTCTTTGCTTTGCTTCTTTCTTTGCCATTAGATATTTAATTGTTGCATGATCAGTGTGTATAATAACATGGGACCCTAAAATGTATGGCCTAAATTTTTCACATGCAAATACTATTGCTAGCATCTCCTTTTTAGTAGTAGAGTAATTTTCTGACTTGTTGAAGGAGTTTCTTTGGCATATTATATGGCCTTGAATACCTTTTCATCTTCTGTCCCAATCTGACTCCCATTGCAAATCATCACATGATTTCCAAATTCTCTGTTCCGATCTGGTTTTGCCATGATGGGAGCCGACTAGTCTGGTTGATTTCTTGAAAAAGTGCAGTGAGTTCATGAAATTGAACTTAGTATCTTTTTCGGCAATACGCGTAATGGTCTAGCAATTTTGAGAAATCTACGATAAATCTTACGTAAAATCCGGCATGTCTAAAAACTTTCTAATTCCCCTTGGCGTAGTGGGTGGTATCAAATTTCTTATAAGTGAAACTTTTGAGTACACTTACAGCCTACTTGTAGAAATCATGTGCCTAAGACAATTCATACCTGTACCACATAAGTGGCATTTTCCCCGATTCGAGCTAGATTCTTGTCCTTTCACAGCTGAGTATTGTCCTAAGTTATCACGAGGCAACGCATGAAATATGGAGACGGATGGTAGATCTCCTGCTTCTTACGCAAAATCAGAAAATATAGACATCATGCATGCTGGAATGTCGCCAGGAGCATTACCTGAAGCAAATGGCATTCTTAAAAGAAAAAAGTACAAATGGGCATGTAAAGGTGGTTTTCTCACGATCCTCAGTCTGTCATTGATCCTTTCTTGTTGCGTGTTTAGTTTTACGTAGTCAATACACCACCCTCTATCTGTCACAATTCTTGTAGGGAATCAGTTCATTCTTTCATTTACGATCCCGGTGAATCCACCTTTCTTAGGAACCACATGCTTGGGCTCACCCAGAGCTATCGATGTATATATAAAACACGCATTCAACCATTTCAGAACTTCTTTTCTAACAACTTCTTTCATCACAAGGTTCAACCTCCTTTGATGCTCAATAGAAGTTTTTGCATTATCATTGTAATATTTTGTGCATACGAATGGAGAATTTGATACCCTTCGGATCTCGATTCACCAAGCGATAAGCTTCATATACTTTCTCGAAATTTCAGCGGCTTGTTCTTGATTCGTCAATCACGGTGATATGATATTAGTTTCCTCTTTTAGTTCCTAAGAAAACATATTTCAAAAATAGTGGGCAATTCCTTCAATATTAACCCATACGCAGTTTCTGCTCGATTTTCTATCCTGGCTGCATACGTCATCTTGATTTCATTTATGCTCGAGCTTTGTTTCTTTGTTATATACATCTTGGAAGGCAACATTCACAATCCAATACTCTCAAGATACTGAGAATTCATCTCAATTTCATTGATAGAATGTTGAAGAATACGGATCATAATTCAATTCGACACTAAGAAGACTATTGTTTTCTACGACCGTACAACTTTACGCATCTATCAAAGGTGTTCCAAGCTCTATTAAGATTAAAGTGCCTTTGCTTCATTCCCGTATAGAGTCGGTTCACCTTTACGCACATCTATCAAAAGCTGACCCCAGGTTGCTAAGAAGGTCTTCCCCAGCAACAAGAAGGAACTTAAGGTGTCTTCATAAGTCTTCGTAATCACAAAAATCCATAAGGAAGATGGGTACCACCTTAATGAAAGCACATCTTCAAGAACACCTTCTTGTTGTGCCATTGATCTGTTAGCCATTTGTAATGTAATTGTTGTTGGGGTTAGTTCCCCCAAACTCAGCCTTTGCACCACTTACAGAGGCATCAAATTTATACTAGCACCAGAATCACACAAGGCTTTCTTGAATTCATGTTCCACTATGGAGGCGGGGAATGTGAAATTTGCTGGGTCTTTCATTTTGTTTGGAAGCTTTTTGCTGAATAAGCGCCTTTGTGAAATTACTTGATCGGGTTTACTATTCAACCCATAAATTTATCTTTCTTTTCTTGTTTAGTATCTCCTTTAGAAATTTTTGCATGGTTAGGCGTTTGGTTGATTATACGCAAAGGGATATTGATTTCTATCTTCTTGAATGTCGAAATCTAGAAAAGCTGTTCTTCCTTTTGCTTTTTTCAAACCTCACGAAGGGAATGACAACGTGAGTGTATAAAAATTTCAGTACCTTTCTCATACATTTCACGCTCTTTACTTCCTTAATTTGTTCGTCGTATCTTCTTCTTTGTTTCTGTATTCTTTTCAGGCGTGCTTTTCTCTCCTTCCTTTTCAGTTTCTTCTTATTCTGCATCAGTCTCTTCTTTCCTTTCTTTCTTGCTGTTGTTTCCCACTTCTTTCCCACTTCTTAACTGAACTGACATGCAGTCCTTTGAGTTCTTTTAGTGTCTGGCTGAGAGATATTGCCCTTGCTATGATTTTGCACGCACTAAGGCTATTTGCCTACTTGTGTCTCCAAGTTCTTCAATGAGGCACTTGTATTCTTCTGAAATACTTAAGTGTCGAGACAGGAAATCTTCAATCCGGGAGCTGATTTACGTTCATGGGGAAGTGTATAAGCCTCTTGTTGTCCCCGTGAAGCGCAACATTTGTTTTTAAATGGATTTGAGGTCCTCTATGATACATTAGTCATTCTTGCCTTCACCCTCTTGATGCTACTGTTGGAACCTTGGTGGTTCTTGATATCATTGAGGATTACATCCCGTGCCTTGGGCCTTATCTTGCCCCTCCACCATATGAGAAATTCTCATGGTTCCTACTCGGTCTTTGAATTTATGTATAATATTAAAATGAGTTAAGTTTGGCTTGAAATGGTAATTTCTTGGTTCGTTCACGTGCCAACCTCGCCGACCACAGCCGAGTCCTCTTCTGTTGGTACTTCAGCACTTCTTCTCATCTGTTCTCTTTCTACTGCTCCTATTTCATGAGCAGTGTGCATTTTTCTTTCCTGTTTTTTGTTATCACGTGCATGATGGCATCTAACTGCCATGTGTCATTTTACTCAGCTCCATGACCCCTTTTCCTTTGTTGTTACCCCTTCAAAACTCAGATGGAGCTTTCATATTGCACTTGGCCAGGTCTTCTATCAGATCCTTAGCCTCTTCAGAACTTTCTTTTGAATGCTCCTGACATGAGCGTCGTGATGCCCCTTAGATGTATCGTTTTAAGGCATGATACCACTTATATCCATGCAGTTTTAAAATCAATTCCATGCATCGGGCATCTCTTGGCAGCCTCTTGAATCTCTCGAGGCTATATATAGGCTCATCTTCCATGTTGGAACACTATCTATCTTATTCTCTCCGGATGTGAGAGATGGAAAAGTACCTTAGTATCTTCCCATAGTTCTTCAGTATCCATGAACCATATGGTAATGAATCATACCATGTGGCTGCTATATCTCTTAAGGAATGGGGAAGAATGCGGCTTTATCACCTCTAGCCTCACTCCGTTCGACTTCCTTTATTATTTGCCATCTGAAAATCTACCCGAGATGCTGGGTGGGGTCTTCGATTAAAGTGGCGATTGAAGCTGATGTTGCTCCATTGTTATCAAAGCGTCTTTAATTCGAAGTTATTTGCATCCACGATGGGTGTCTGATTGCAAAATATTCTTCTGAATGATGGCCTCAGAAATCCTCCATTGTGTTAGTAATGGGAGGCCCTTCGCTCTTTGTCCTCTTTGCTCCTGCAATGCGAGTCATGTCTCTCATCTTGCCATAGTTACGTTCTCTGTTTTTAGTCTTTCTTAACCACGAGTGTTCTTTCCCGGTCGGTGTCTCTGGCGATATCATTTGAATCTGTTTTCCTATGCATTAAAGGATTTCTGAGGTGAAACACATTTCCAGTTAATAGGATTAGTTGAACTAAAAAAATATTTTCAATATGGCTTGTTAAAGATCAGTGGCTGGTACAGCCACTGCTTATAAAGCTGTTTTTGGTCTTTTCTTTTATAGAATGTTTTTCGAAAAATGTCCAAATTAGCA
Source organism: Tetrastigma voinierianum (assembly GCA_016808115.1). Lineage (NCBI taxonomy): Eukaryota > Viridiplantae > Streptophyta > Magnoliopsida > Vitales > Vitaceae > Tetrastigma > Tetrastigma voinierianum. Next base: position 661,214 of record JAEQBH010000814.1, read on the forward strand.
TTTCCCTCTTTTGTTAAAATATTGATCTTTTCAATCTTTTCAATCCCCGGCAACGGCGCCATAAAATTTGTTTGCCTTTTTCTATATAAACTAAAAACCCCTCAAATTCACATAGTTACAAGAGCCTTACACTTCTCTTGCGGCCATGTCACTTTGGATAAATTTGCTTGATAAAATAATTCTTTCTTAATGTTCTGATTTAAAAATATGGGTCTAGTCTGTGACCTTTGCAAGTGCACAGGTCATCTGTTAGTAAAATACGAATGTGAGATCGGTATCATTCCACGAGAGATTGTGAAAATTAGAGATCAACTACTGACTCGAAATTCTATGTATTTGGTATTTAAAACTCATAGTGAAAGTTTTATCTAGAAAAATAAAGATCTTAGACTATTGACTACTGTTGAACTAAAACAAAACAAAAGTAAATGACTAAAAATAAATGGTAAAAGGAAATCTTTGGTGAATCGGTTTCTGTGGCTTGAAAATTATCAAAGAATTACAATGAAACAGTCAATTCCTACACGAAAATTCATTGCTCTGTTTTATGTATGAATCTGGAATTGTCCAAGATTGCCTATATGTTGCAATTGGATTTCTCCATATTCACTGGTTTGAAGCCCTTGCTTCTCTCGAAGTCAAAATCAAACCAGTTACCTATATTTCTAATTCTCTTGCAAGATCTGGGCATTTTTCTTTCTCAATACTTCACACCCATTTCTTGATGACTGCAGATCTTTTGCTTTCCTTCTCATGATTTTGCAAATTCTACCATTTGGTGGTGGCTCATTCTCCAGATCTATTGGTTCGTCCCTTTCCCTTGATTAGATCTCAGCTAACACAGGGTTGGGAGCTTCCCTTTAAATTAAGGTGAACTCTCTGATTATTTATATTGTTAAATATTCCCCTCCGACTTCAATTATGAGCAGATGGGGGGTTATCAAAATGAACTGAGCTGTGAGTTCATGATAGTAGTCTAGCATACTGAAGTGAATGTTCTCGCTCTCGGGAATCTCTCGACTCATTGTCACGTAGGGCATCCTTGAAATCGAGCAAGATACATTCCTCAAATGGTATTCGGTACTACCGTTGGGAACTATCGATTCAAACGACACAGTAAGTAAATCGAGCCAAAGAATAATTTTTCTCTATATTATTTTTGCGAGATGATAAAGGCGCAACTAGCGTATATCAAATCCGAGCGGCTGCGTTCCAATGCTTGCATTACAATTAAAGAAATGGGCACCGATCACGTACACATCCACTAAGTACAATGAAACTGAGAAGAAATGAATTCAATTTGTCTAGAAGTTCGTAAATGTTGAGCGGTAATTTTAAGAAGAAAAATAACATAAATAAAAATCCATCTCCCTTTCATTTTACGCACAGTCGCAGGTCGAGATCGAAGAAATAAAATAAAAATAAAAATAAAGAAAATAAAATTCTACTCTAAACTATGCCCAGGTTCCCACTTAACCACTTTTACGGGTAGTGAAGGCGAAGCTCTTTCTTATTCTATCTTGTCTATTTTATAATTGTCGAAAAGATTGAGGCCCGTCCCGAAAAACTCGAGGTGGAATTCTCAAAGAAAAGCTAATTCAACATCTTAAGTCGACCTCGGGTTGATGTCGCGACCTGGATTCAACTATTTGTTCCATTTCGAGTTCGACGAGTTTCTTACGGCTTCTTTGATTGAGTGAATTGCGACCTCGGTGTGGTCATAAGCTCTCTAGCTCCCGGTGTTCTCAAATTGATGCATGACCTTAGTCTCACGTCGCGACCTCGTTGTAGTTCCCTTCTTTGGCAACTCTAAGTCACGACTGCCGTTTTAGGTAGCAACCTCCTTTTCTTCAGCGCGCGCATGTCGACCCAGCGTTTAGGTCTTTGGCACTGATTCGGCCCGGAATATATGTCATGACCTCAGCAGTTGAGTGTGGCGCGCGATCCCTTGCCTTTAAATAGGTCGTGACCTCAATATGATGTCGCGACCTCACGTTGCTCCTTTCTGGTTGCAGGTTGTCTCAGTTGCTTTAAACATAATGGCGACCTGGATGTTGATGCTCATAGTGTATTCAGGTCGCGACCTCAGTGATTGGTTGCGACCTCCTTTTGGGTTCTTGACTGATTAAGTGGTCGTGACTCCCTTTTTCTTGATAAAGACTTCGTTGGCGAGTTTTTATGTTACGACCTCAATATTAAGTCATGACATGGCTTTGTAATGCTCAGTGTTTCTTTAGGCCGTGACCTCAGTGATTGGTCGCGACCTCTCTTGGGGTCCTTGAATAACAAAATGGTTGCAACTTAGATTTCTCTGGTAGGACCGGCAGCTCGACCCGGGTTACATCGTGACGTATAGAGATGATATCACGACTTCATTTATGATTCTCCATCTCTTATAGTTGCAACTTCAAATCTCTTTGTTGTGACTCCCTATTCAGTTCCATGTCATGACCTCGAGATGATGTCGCGACCTCAATTTGAGTCCTTCATTGAAGAAGTGGTTGTAACTTCAACTTTTCTTGCAGAGACCTCACCTATTGCTATCAACGGATCAACGTCGCGACCTCAGATTGGCGTTGCGACCTCAACTTCTGCTTTGAATAGTTTCTTTCGTCTCAACCACGTTTTCTTGGTCGCAACCTCATTAACTGGTCTTGGTGATGTTGTGACCTGGAAATAACATGGCTCCTTGTCCATTTTTCTTTTTCTAATTCACGACCTCCTTTTCACAGTGCGAGCTGAATTCTTCAATTTTACTTGGATTTCGGTTTTCCTATATTTTTATGCAAAATTAAATTTGAGTAAATTACCCAAGTTTCTGTATATGAATCAACAATTAACTTGTAATAAACTTAGAAAAATGGATTAAAAATCAAATGAGTTTTTATACTCATCAGACATCGCGGAAGCATGATGCGGTGTGGGTTATAGTGGACCGACTCACCAAGTCGGCATTTTTATTGTGCGAATGACCTTCACCGCGGAGGAGTGCGGGTTGTATATACGGGAGATATTATGGTTGCATGGAGTGTCGATCTCCATAGTATTGGATCGGGAACCTCGGTTTACGGCTCAGTTCTAGAAGAGTTCGAGGCCATGGGGACCTGTGTCGATGAGTGCGCTTTTCATCCTCGGATGGATGGTCGTCAGAGCGGAGGCCTGATCGGTTACCCAGAATACATACTACAGGCATGCGTCTTGGATCTCAGGAGTGGCCCAGGGCTTAACACCCATGTAGAGTTAAACACAATTCTGAGTTATCGAGGCGAGTATTAGATGGCGCCACTGTGAGGCTCTCTATGGGAGGCCGTATCGATCAGATATGTTAGACGGAAGTGGGAGAGAGCTCCATCCTTGGTCGCGGATTGATTAGAGACACCTCGGAGAAGGTGGTATGATCTGGCGTCTCATCTTGCTTTCGGATATGGCGGAAGAGTTACGCGATGTCGACAAGACCTCTAGAGTTCGAGGTGGGTGATCGTGTGTGGTGATGCTGAGAGGAGTTATCGGTCGGCAAACGAGGAAGTTTGTCGCGATGTACACGTGGACCCTTCAAGGTACTCGAGAGGGTGGGCGCGGTTGCATATCGGTTAGCGTTTCTGTCGAGTTTGTCAAGCGTTCATGAGGTGTTTCACGTCTCTATGCTCCGAAAGTACACTCCAAATCCAACTCATATAGTGGATTTGGGCGAGCTTTTTGTTGATGCGGATGGGACATGAGGAGGGACGGTGCGTATCATGGATAACCGAGTAAGGTTTGTGTGGCAAGACGTGGAAGCTTGTAAAGGTGTTGTGGCAGCACCGAGGAGTCGAGGAGGCGACATGGGAGCGCGAGGACACCGTTCGCACAACTATCCCTTCTTATTCGACGAGGAAGGTGTGTTTTCCAGTCATTAATGTTTTAAATGACTGTTACATATGCATGTGTTTGAATGTGTATGTATGCGAAAATTTCAGGATGAAATTATTTTAAGGGAAAGTGTAAAACCATTAGAAAATTTTAAATTTAAATTTTTCGAAAAAAGGGTGCAACGGTAATTCTGGGAATAGTCCGGAGAAAAGTTAGGAATTTTCTAGATCTCGGATGAAGAAACGGATTGCACCGTTGGAATCGTCTCACGAAATCTAGCTACCTAGTCGAATTTCGTTGGATTTCAAGATAGTCAGAATTTCACGTATTTCGAGGCAACAGGTGTCGGGCGACACATGGCGGGCCATGTGAGTGACACATGGCAAGCCATGTGTCACAATGCATGGAAAAAGCCTATGCATGTGGGACACATGGCAAGCCATGTGTGTGACACATGACATGCATGGCACTCTTGAAAGCTATAAATATGGGAGCAAGATTCGGTTGTGGGACGTGAAAGTAAGAGGAGGAAGGGAAGAAGGGAGGAAGGAAAGATAAAGGGGAGAAAGGGAGGAAAAGAAAAAGAAAAGGAAAGAAGAAAGAAGAAGAAAGGGGATGAAGAGAGGAAAAAGAAAGGAAAAGGAAGGAGTGTTGCGCGGTGAAAGCGGAGACTCGGATGGCAAAGAACAGGAGGCTATGTTCTGAAGTGAGTTTCCTCTACTTTGGTTATTTGCCTTTAAGGGCCGTGTAAATGGTCTACGAGGTTTCGTCAGTTTTAGGACAAATTTGTATTTGTGTGGTTTGTGTATGATTGTGTGATGGTCGAGCCGGTTTCTGAGGTTTGGGGTGATCCCAGCTTGAACATTGTGTTAGGGATAGAAAAATCCCGACGGAATGGAAAAATGGGGTGTGCTGAATTTACGCACCCTTGTGGTCAGCAAGTATCAACGTCGGACTGACTATAACTTTCGTCAGAATATTGATTTGCGTTCTTAGACTCTCTGAGAAAGCATTCGGAGTCTAGAATTTGAACAAAGTGCTCGGCCAAAACGTGGGATGAACATTAGAGTAGGTCACGGACGAGTTGAGAATAATGCATTAAGGTTAAGACTACATTTTGGAATCGGTTTGTATCACAAAAATGCTTGGGCTACACATATGGCTGACGAAGTGCGTGTTAGATGTTTTGTGGTATTTACAAAAGCGGACTTTACGGACTAGGTCGGATTATTTACAGCCAAGCATGGCGGTTATGGCCGAGAGATGGCTAATGTGTTATTGCCATAAGTTGAATAACTTGTTGAATATGTGAAATTATGTGATATATGTGTGATAAAAGGTGGAAATAATTATGCATTGGGCTATATGGTGACATACTATGTCTCGGCCAAAGGAATATAGTTATGGCATTACTTGCCTAAGTAATGGTTGGAATTATGTTCATACATGCTTGAATGATGTGTTGACATAAATGAATTGAATGATAGAAAAGATGTAGTGCATGCTTATGTGATGTATTGATTTGAATGTGTGGAATATTAACATGACTGCATGTATGTTGATGTTGAACTAAATATATGAAATGTTGTGTGCATTAGACATGAGTGTTCATAGCACACACATAATGTACAGTGTAGAATGTCCATGTAGAGGTCTTCATACATTGGTCATGGGTTTGAGTGTAGTGCACAAATTGCATTACATTGGTGTGAGGTAACACCGCATTACATGGGTGTGTGTACATGGTACTGATTTGGCACTGCATTTGGTGCTGAATCGTGTGGGCTTGGGAATGGGATGAAGTCCAATTGAGTTCCACAGTGTTAAATGCAAATGGAAAACGAATAGTGTCAGGTGTAGCAAGTAGGGGATAGACACCCCCCTCAGCGGAAAAGCCTAAAAACCTGGTTAGACAGCGTATCCATTGGTGAAAGCCCGAAAAATGTCGAAGGGTGTAAGACACCCGCGGTGAGACCCGAAAATTTACATTGCTTAAAGTGCGAAACAATTAAAAATAAATATCACGCAAATGCGGGTTGTGAGATAAGAGTGGGGCCCGACTCGGTATTGATTTCCATTGGCACTTGCATTGGGTGGTGGGTCGGAGGTTGACCCGGTACATGGGGCATGTAGAGTGTCGTCTCATACATGCATGTAGTTTTTTTTCCATGATAGGACAACATGTATGCATGGATTGGTTGTTGGTTTGACTGTGAAATTATCATTTGCATGTGTACCTGGGTGGGGAGTAGCACTTGTAGGATTTATCCCTACTGGGCGTTAGCTCACCAGATCATGGGACCCTTTTCAAGTATAAGGCAGTGCGACGAACGGCTCATGGCCAAGGGATTATGAAGCGGGCGGGCGTGGCCTTGATTCATCATTTGTGTATATATTAGAACAAGCTAGTTTTTAATACATGTTTGTATTAAGAGTGATGTAATAAATCTTGGATCTATAGAAATGTATGGTTTTATGCTTGTATGGACGAGTATGTAATTAAAATTTTATTGGGTCATTTGCTCATGTATGGGTCTCATGATATGAGACACACACAGGTTTAAATGAGTTGACAGGTCCAGCAGGGGATCGAGTTTTGGGGCATCATAGTTTGAGCAGAGTCTTATTAAGCCTCATTATGGGCGATGCTGAACCCGTACCCCGAATAAAAATTGGTGGGATGATAGTCTAATAAATGAAGGGGTATTTTGTCTGATAATTAAAAATAAATAAATAAAGGGACCGAATAATGATTTTACGATTTTAGTCAAGAGAGAGAGGGTTGATGTTGGAGAAAGAAAGATAAAGCTTAGAAAGAAAGTCATAAATTTGAGAGTGAAGAGATAGATAAAGAGATGGGGAAAGATAAAGGGGAGAGAGGGAGGGGAAAGAGCAGGGTTTTTAGAGAAAAGACGAGAGAGAAAAAGGTGAGGCAATGGGTTTCTCATGGGGATGGAATGTGACACCCCAAATCCCGAGGGTCTTTTTTTATATATATATATATTTTTCCACAGGAAACCTACAACAAGCTATATAATAGCCTCGTTCCACGCATACTCACGTGTCCTTTCGATTGTCGAGCAATGACACATAACAGTACCTCTCATTCAAGACTCTAGTAATTAGTGCACTTAGTGAAATGATCAACTTCTCAGAAACTATGTGGGCACCAAATGCCATCCACAGGCATATGGTTAGATTCTAGACTCATAGAACTTTCCATAGAGTCCAAGAATGCATAAAACGGACTACGGACGAGGAAGTTATGGTCGTCGAGTTAGTATTTGCCAAGCTCGTTTTCCTGTTGGCTCGGCCGGAAAAGCCCGGCCAAAGGAATTCAGCTCGGCCTCCTGACTCATCCACTCTTTGAGGTTAGCTACACACAGCTCATCCCTGCTAAGCTCAGCCATACACAGCTCATCCCACTTGAGCTCGTCCAGAAGAGGTCAGCTCATCCCAAGAGAGCTTGGCCAGAAGAGGTCAGCTCGGCCAGAAGAGCTCGGCCACACAGCTCATCCTCTCATACCCTTCCGAGTAAAAAGGCCATAACTTGGGTTGTAGAGGTCTGATTTTGGTGATTCAAAAGCCTACATCAAGCTTACTGATGGGGCTACCATATTACAGAAGGAAACAGGGCCAAATTCCCTTTACTTCCCAACAAAAAATGAGTCTTCAAGTTCAGCTAATACATAGGATCGAAATAGCTGACATCTATGGTTTTAATATAACGAACATCCCCTCAGGCAAGACACAACCCTTACCAAATTGTATTAAACATATAATCAGGTTTAATTACAATTTATTTACATCACAAATTACAAATTTTGACAACCGATTCAGTTTAAAAAACAAAGCGGGTTTCTACTGAAGAAATTTTATAAGAACACAATAAGCCATCTTAGATCTTCCTCACCGACTAAGACCTCCTTGAAGTGCCTTACTCTTGGGTGTACCTCTGGTACTTACAGAAAATATTTTCCCACAATGGGTGAGCTATTCCAGTAGAAAGTCTCCTACAGGCTACTCCCCACACAAGTGCACATGCAATGGCATAATCATAAATCATTCACACACATTCATATAAATATGCATATCTCTATATGAATGTCTATGTCTTCTTGATCCTCAGCTCTCTCATAAATGCAATTTTCCATGTATCAAAACTAGTTTCAAAACAAAAGCTTTTTGTTTTTGAAACCCATTGAACAACCTCTGATATTAGACAACCCTCTGAATATTTTACACACTTGGACAACCCTCCGAATAGTAAACCACTAGACAACCTCCGAGTATCGAACCACTGGACCATCTCTGATAACCCCTTATTGGACTACCCTCCGATAGAGTTCATTGGACAAATCTCCGATATAATTTATTGGACAACCCTCCGAATCACTGTTACTGGACAACCCTCCAAATACCCATTTTATTCATGCACTCACACCCGATTCAGCGATGACCCGTACATTACAATGATAATGTTGCACCATAATATCTCATGTTGCATGTATGATGGGAACCATGCAACACTCATAATACATACTTCCATCAAGCATCACGTTAATATATAACAAGCATGCATATATTAACATCATTTCTCCTGTCTGCATGTTATCTAAACAAGCAATAACACACAAAAAGCTGGATTTCAATCTCGAGCTCGAGCTTGGCATGCCACAATGGCTAAGATCAACTTTGCTCAGATCCCAAACTACGATTGCAATAATGGAGTTCGAAGCTGCGAGTTCTAGAACTACAGAGACCCGAAAACTGGTCCCGGCCAACAACAATTTCTATCGAAATTATTCTTTAAACCTGACCAGTACTCGAAATTTAACCGCATGGCCATTTCATGGCTCTTAAGCAGACCTTAACCAGCGGAGAAACCCCTACCTCTCGAAGTGCAGATTCGTTCACTACTGCAACTCCTCTGTTTGTTAATCAGAGAACTGCTGGTTCTCTTTCCTTTCCGTTGTCTTTCTTCTTTCTTTCTTTTTGTTTTTGTTTTTCTCTTTTCTTCTCCTCTTTTCTTTTTTTCTTTTTCTCTCCTCTTCCCCCGAACAAATAGCTTTAGGTGGAGAATACTTATCTAGGTGTAGAACACCTCTTCCTTCTCTCCTCATGACATAGCATTCACATGTCATTCATGCCCACTTTCCCTGCTTATCCTGCGTATGAGATGAAGTGTGACATGGCTTCACAGTGTAGTGTCTCCTCGGGTGCCATGGCATGCATCTTCATGCCACGTGTCACCCTCTCATTCGATCCGTTTGTCTTGAAATATATGCAATTAATGCCACCAGTCAGCGAGTCGTATGTACTTAGATTTGCAAGACAAACTGAGTCAAATTCGAGATCTAAAGAAATTTCCAAGTTTGCAACCCGTGTCTATCATTTTACTTTATCCGGGGTCTCACATGGAAAAAGGGCGGGGATGTTTTAAAAAGCATTTAAAAATATATTTATCTTTAAAGTTAATTTATTCAAACAAAATGAAATTAATAAAAAATTTCAATGGTTTCATTTAAAATATATTTGATAAAAAAATTTATATATATATATATATATATATATATTTAAGTATGATTTATGGTTGCTGTAAAAAAAAGTATGATTTATGCTTACTTAAAGAAATATTAAGATTAAAATAAACATTTTAATATAAAATAAATAAATATTAAATTTGAAAATTTTATTTCAAAAATAAATTTATTTGTTTTTTACTTAATATTTAGCTTGAGGATGATAAATCAAAAATTTAAATTTATTCAATATGTTTTAATTAATATAAAAATAATATTTATTAATTTTTTTAATTCATGTGACGCTATATTGAGTTTTGTGATAATTTTGAAAGCAATTTAAAAAATTTTAATTTCATAATTTAATATATTTGGTGTGTCATCCGTCGATAAGTTATTAAGACTAAGATATTGAGGGCGATATAACTTGGGACCCGCCAGTGAATGACTAACGCGACTTTGAACCATGTTTTAAGTAGAAATTCGATAAAATCATATTTTGAGACAATAAAATAAGGAAGCTAAATGACCCTTTATATACATTAGAAAATATTGACAATTAATAAATTTTTTTACCTTGACTTGTAAATTAAATGTTAAGCTATCTTGATAAAATATATCATAACTTGTAAATTTTAACCTTGACTTAAAAATATCTATCAAGGTATGTAAAACCCGAGAAAATTCTAATTTTTACGAGAAATGGAGTAAAATGGTAATTTGATTAAGATCAGAATTTTCTAGATCTTACATATGATGAAACGGACTTCACCATTGGAATTTTCTCGCGAAATCTAGCTACCATTGATAAATTTCGTCGATTCGATAAAGTCGAATTTCACGTTTTCCGAGAGGCAGAGAGGGTGCGGGACACTTGGCATGAGGTGGAGTGGCTCACGGTAATGCGATGTAAATGCAGGAATTAGTCAAACAAAGGAGAGCCAAGTGGGACCACGTGGACATGTGGGGAATCTCTAATTGGATGGAAATCAAAGTAGATGGATAAGAGGATAAGGAAATCCTATCAACGATGGAAGGTTGACATGTGGCAAGTGAGGACCCCAATCTTGACTCCTCTCTTCTCCCCGGAATGGTTTAGGAGGGAGTGAAGAGAAAGGAAGGATTTTAGGGAGAGAGGCTCCACGTTCTCTCTAAAAATTTTCGATGGAAATCGGGCCCAGTGTCGGTTCGGTAGCGAGAATAGTTGCTCCCAGGCGAAGTTGCACGTGGACACGGTTTTGTGGGTTTTGACAACTCCGGGAGGTAAAGGGTCTTCTCCTCTTTCGGTTTATTTTGGGTTTAAGAGCCATTAAAATGGTTGTATGGTTGGTCGGTAGTGGCCTTTTAGTCGGTCCGAAAGTGGGATTGCATCTTTGGAAATTCGGGACCGTTTTGGGCAGTCGGTGATCTCGGACGAAAAAATGGTCCTTGTGCCTTGGATGTGTGTTATAAATTGTGGTTGGAGTGTTTGGGGCCGAAATGGCCGTGAGTTTTCGGTCCTCCGGAGAGGGATCGAATGTTGAAATTTTAGGCGAGTTTGGACAGCCGCGTCTTGTTGGGGTGTTAGAATGGTCAGGGTTGATTGGTTGGACTACAGAGTATCCATGTGTGTTGTTTGCAAAATGTTGTAAAGTGAATGGCATGGAGTGTGTGAGCTTAATTGTTAATGCATGTAATTTAATGTGTTAACATGATGTTTGAATTATATGAAATATAATTGTGTGAGCCATTGGAATTAAATTGTTTATTAGCCCATGTGAGCTAATTTTGATGTTATTGCTATGAATAAATAACTTGTGGTTAGTATGTGAATTTTGTTAATATATGCATGATTGATATATTGGCATGTGTTGTATGAAAATGGCATAATGCATTTCATATGCATAGGGGCAGCCTAGTCAATAGGTGTGAGTGCATGACATGAAAGAAAAATGAAAATGGTTGTGAAAGGAATTTCAAATGAAGATTTTTCCGAAGAATTGCTTTGGAGAGTTGTCCAACAGTTCACGTCGGAGAGGCCCGTATTTAATTGTTTTGGAGAATTACCAACAATTCACCTCGGAGGGTTGTCCAATAGATTTTACCGAAACTTCGGTAGTATGTTTTGAGAACAAAACCTTTGTTTTGAAAGCAGTGTTTTCTCACGCTAACTAGGCATGCGTGAGCGGTCGATGAGGCTCGAGAAGTGGGAAAGGTGAGTCACCGAGTCTCATCCATTTCATGTAGACATTTGAGTAAGACATATATGCTTTGCTTGAATGTGTTTGGTTGCCATTACATATGCACTTAGGTAAGGGAGTAACCCCATTTAGAGATTATCACTACGGGCATTGCTCATCCTGGGCTGATCCTCTTAAGGTACAAGGAGTATCTGAGAGACATAGCTCATTAGAGGCCGCTTTTGAGAAGAAAGCCGACATGTGGCTTTGATATATATATTTTGTTAAACATGTATTAGAATTCTTAATTTTAATATATGTTCGTATTAAGAGTGATGTAATAATTGTTGAAACTATTGTAATATAGTTGAAAATATTTTGGTGAGTATGATGTGTAGGCCAATGTGGCCATTTTTACTCATGTATGGGTCTCATGATATGAGACACAGGTTTTCCGCAGGTTGACGGTGGTCAACGGGACACCTTGGGATTTTAGGCATCACAAGGTAAGCTTATCATATGTCAATATTGGTGTCCCTAAATTGAACATTTGTCAAGGTAACTTTTAAAAGGCTCATATATGTTGTTGTATTCAATTTTAATAGCTTACAATGACTTAAATTTACATAAGTTAAGAAATTATCTGTCAATAAAAACTTTTTTTCTTGTAGTGCTAATTCCATAGACTTCTTTGATTAGGTTAATTAGTATTTCAATTAACTAATTCATGCCTTAAGAGACCCGAGACCATATTTTAGGGCGTATTCGAAGCGTCGCCAAGGATGCCCTATTATGGGGATCAAAGACCCAACTCTCAATATGGATTAATTAGTTAAAACCATAATAATCCTAAGAACTACACCAACTAACATCCACACAATCATGACTTCACAAAACCATTCTAAAAGATATATAAATCAAACATCAATTTAAGCAATCAACCCTAGAGGAAACTTCAGATACTCGTTACAACGCATAAATCTATCAAATTCATGTCTATTACATCCATAATAATGAAAGAGATGAGAAGAGAGTGAGAGTTAGAGATACAAAAAGAATATGAGATGAGGAATGCTCCAAATTCAGCTTAAATGTAGTAGGAGGTCCTCTAGTTGATGGATTCTTCAATATTACACCAAATCTAAAGTAAAAATGAACAAAATCACAAACCCTAAAGTGATCGGCAAGAGAGGAGAAACTCCTAAGGGAGTGTGGTGTTCTCTCAAAATCGAACCCTAAACAAGTCTAAAATACATATATTTATAGGCCTTGGAAAATGGGTCAATGATGGGCTAAAATCGTTTGCTCACCGGTCTAAATTTGGCCCTCCTTTGCTCTCCGGCGGCTTCTTTGCCTTGGCGAACCCGAGAGTTGTCTTCTGATTTATGCTCCCTTCACCGTAACGAAAGATAGCTTTGCTACGGTGAACCTCTTTGCCGAGGCGAAGGGTATCCTCGCTGCAACGAACCCGAGGCTTCATCTGTGCTTTCTTAGGCTTTGTTGCAACGAATCCTTTCCTTCGCCTTCGCCAAAGAAGAGAATTATCGCGAATCCCGCCATTTCCGCTTCACTGCTTCCTCCCATCATTTCATTTAATTTCCTACCCCGCAAAATATATGCGGGGGATTAGTGTAATCTTTAAGAATACGGGGTGTGAATCTAGCATTTAGGTTACAAAAATACATGCAAAACACTCTATAAATGCTAATAAGATTCACACTTATCAGTACCATTGGGTTGTATTTCAAAATAAATAAATAGGAGTTGAACTCATTATGGATGCTTTCAATTATTCAGCTACTCAAGTTATTCAAGTTATTATTGGTCAATTGTTAGCTCAAGTGAATTCTCCAACCAACCAATTTCAAAATGCCGGGCCTAAATAATAATGTCAAGCATACCCTACCGTAGGTATTGTAATGGGCCTCATATGAGCATAGATTGTCAAATGAAGAATCCATTCATAAAAGCTCAGCTACCCCATCTTCCACAAAAAAGACATTAACTATAGTAAAGATGGGTAGTGCTCATGCTCAGTTCATAAATGAGGCAAGCCAAGTTCAACTAAGGCCATTGATTGAATACAAGGAGGCCTCCATCGTGAATATAATGATCAAATCATTCAAAGAGAATATACTCAAGCTACTAAATGGGCAATACTACTGGTTCTTAGGAACGGATAGAGGAGGGCATCATCATTCTTGCCGTAGTTCTATGAGTCTAGCTGGACTTTAGAAAAAAGGAGCAGCTTCTTGGGACGCAACCCAAGCCTTTTTTAGTTTTTCTTTCCATATTTCAGTTTTAGTTCCTTTTGTTAGTTCTTTGCTTGATCCTTTATAATTTAGGAAGTTTTAGATTAGAATTTAATCTTGTTCGGTTTTTGTTTGTCGCTTTCAAGCTTTAAGGTCGATGTGACGAGGAAGGGTAGATTGGGAAACCTAATTCAGGCTCGGAAACATACGTCATATCCTTTTTGAGGGAAGTTGGGCAATTTTTATACTTAGAAAAAAAAAATTCAAAAGTTTTCCTTCAACGTCGCGACATTCCAACAACGCGATGTTTGGATGCAAGAGCTTCAACTCTTACACAAAGGCGGCGTCGGGAGCCAACCTTCTTCAAGACTTCCCCGGTTTGTCGCGAGTATCACTTCATCATGACGAACCAGGTCCCAACTTTCTGCACCCTCTCGGGAATGTCTCAAAGTTGGCCTAAAAATTTAGTTGAACCTTCTATAACGTCGCAACGTTGACTTGCTATTAAGCCTATAAAGGCTATTTTGTTCCATTTTCATCTTCTAGCTTCACTTTCTCAATCTATCGTCTGTACTCCATAGCAGATCTTCCACAAGCCTTTCAAGTGATTTTCAAGTGCCTAAGAGTGCCTAAGCACAACATTTGATCGACATTCGCTAGTATTCTTCCATTCATCAAGGCTTATTCAAGCTACTAGAGGATTTCCAATTTAAGAGCATTTCAAGGTATAAATCTTCAAATTTGTTGTTGCTTTGGCTTTATTTGACATTTTAGTGAAGCATTGTGGATGTATTGAGGACTCTAGAGGACTCGAATCTCTTTGGGAAACTTTGTACAAGTGGTCGCACACCAAGTGTTTGATAAATTGCCTGAGTGACGATCCGTGTGTAGAAGTGGTATACAAGAGCATTGCGATCACCATAGTGGATTGAGAGGCATTTGTGTGTAAATTTGAAGGTCTTTAAGCCACATTCTCAACCTTAACCACTCTAGGTCATCATGTCTTCGAAGAAGAAAAAATTGAGCTCAAAGAGGAGCCATAGAGTCGAAGAGTCGCTGGAGGACTATGATCGCACAAAATTTGTGAATTTGGAAGCCTCTAAGAGATTCACACTAATCTCTACAAATAGATCCTTCATCAAGGAGAAGGGATTCCACCACCTGGAGGATTTTTTTTTCAAGAAAACAATAGCAAAAAAGTGGTGGAAGGCACTTTTGCCAACCCCCTAGGCCAGTTGCCACAATGGTTGTACGAGAGTTCTACGCCAACCTAGCAACCCATATGGTGAAGAAAGTAAGGGTAAGAGGGGTTTTGGTAGACATTAGCACGGAGTCTATCAACAAGTTCTATAACTTGGAGCCAGTCAATGAGGATGCCTATCTTAGACTCCAAGAAGCCCCCAACTACCCTAAAGTGATAAGAATGCTCACCAATAGGCAAGGTGAGTGGAAGAGAAACAATGAGGGGCATGCGGTGCGCTTCAAGGCCAAGCACTTGGCCTATATCCCAAAAGTATGGCATCTCTTCATCATAAATCGATTAATTCCAACCACTAATGTATGTGAAGTGACTACTAAGCATGCCTTGTAGAATTACGTGATCATTTAAGACATCCCCTTTGATGTGGGACAAGTCATAGAGGATGCCATCCTCTATAACAAGGACGCTGGGGTCAGAACCTCGGGGCACCCATTCCTCAAATACGAACCACGTAAGAAAGCCTGTGGTGCCCTTAGAGTGATGAGGCTTGGATACCATCAAAGCCATAGTTAGAAGAAGAAATAAGCCGTAATTACGGCTTGAAAGGATGTATGACTCCGAGAATAAGCCTTCAAATGAGGAAGAATTTAGGCTTACTGCTTTAGCGAATGAGGAGAAATGAGGAAAGATGAGAAGTATGGCAATCCTTCACCCAAATTTCCACCTCACTTCATCCCACAGGTAAGGAATACTGGGCCTCGAATCATCCCCGCCAGCGAGAGAGGGGCACCTGGATCGAGACTCTTTAATATGTTTTTCTAACATTGGTGAGCCCATTTCATATCTAATTTCATAATTAAATAAAACTTGTAATACAACCACCGTAGTGGTGTTTAAATGTCCTGTACATATTCCTAAGTCCAATTTACTTGTGCATAAACAAACTCCACTATTACCAAAAACTTTTACATTTACATTACAAAACCAAAAATAAAAACCTACATTGTGACTCGCTGCCGCCATGTCGCATGCTTTAATACCTCGATGTCCTTCAAGACTCTACACTGATGTAACAACACCCATGCTAAGCTTATAGCTTTGTGGGAAACATATAACATATATGACCACTTGAAGTGGTCCACATTTACAAGATACATATATCATAAGTCATATGTCAGAGTTTACGTATAACAAAATTCTATAATAGAGTTTTCCTATAACGGAATTTTCATATCTCCTGTAGGAGTTCAAAACAGAGATCTTGTATAGAGGGTACCCATAGGTATAATACAAAACAGAGCATAACTGATTACTTATGCTTTCTTATTGTTCATTATTCATATTCTTATCATATAAGTGTTTGCCTATATAGACCAATAATAATGAATGAGAGATCAAGAAGACAATAAAAATTCGAAGGTACAATACAGCAAGATTGAACGTAGATGTGTCTCGCCGCGCAATGTATGTCGTATATTCAGCAGAGTGCCGCTAATCGATCGTAGATGTGCCCGCCCGCGTATCAAAAGTGTCGTGAGCACCAGCGTGAGTGGGGCCGGCTACCAATCGAGACTTGTCGCCATAATGTACGTCAGAATTTCTCTGAAGCAAAGAGCGTTATCTGCACCGAACAAACATGCCTATTCATTTACTATCCGGTCTCCGACAAGTTTACAACTATATGTGTTACTAAGCTTGTTATATTATTCTTAATCATGTTAACAAATAAGGGCAAGAAAAAATGTTTGCCCAAGGCGAGGTACAGAGCATTTTTCATATAGCTTTTATACATGCAATTAAGCCTTTCATTCTAATTAATGTAAGAACAGAACAAAATGTAGGTTGCAAGTGGACCTGACTCTGGACCTTCAACAACTTTGAGTACCGGTACTCAACTTTCAAGATCGGGTACTCACTCTCAAGATCGGCACTAACTTTCGCGTATTAGTACTCAACTTTCAAGATCGGTAATTAACTTTTCGCATCGGGTACTCACCATTCTTGACCTTAAATCACTCAGTAAATCGACACTCAACTTTCCGTACCGATACTTAACATCCTCTGGACCAAATTCATCTTTGAGTACCAATACTCAACATCCTATAAGCTAAACCATCAGCACCGTACCAACTTTCGCGATCGTACTCACCACATTTCTACATAAATGGCCGGGCTCGCTATTTTTACCGGAAATCTTCCAACCAAAACTAAACCAACTCAAACCAACCACAAAACTTACTTATACCAACCAAAATACACATGTATTGAAGAGTTGGGGGTTTTCTAACCCAGATTAAAGAAAGAGTTAGATAGTTTCAACTACCAAATCGACACAGAAGTTCCATACTAACAGATACAAGAGTTCCAAACCAAAGTTCCAAACCTGGATTTTCTTTTTCCTTTTTCTTTCTTCTTCTTCTCTTCTTCTCTTCTCTATTTCTCCTTTTCCCCACTGGAATGCCCTAACCTTCCAACACCAAAAAGAGATATTTTTGGTCTTATTATAAGGCCATGTTTGGCCTTATCCCAATTTCTTAGTCAAATCACCCCTTGCATTTAGGTCCTTCCATCTCCCATCAATTTGAAATTCAACCATCTAAATTCCTATAATAGCATATATTCTTTTCTTATGTTATGACCCTTGGGTCCTCATTTTATAAATTACCTTTTAACCTCGCTTATATTAACCCACTTTAATTTTTCACTTTTAGCACTTAAATTTTGGAAATACAAATTTTACTTTTCTTATACTACAAAACTGTAATAAAACTATTAGGGTATAATTTGGGGTGTGACAACTCTCCCCCCCTTGAAAGAATTTTGTCCTCAAAATTATACCTGAATCGAATAGTTGTGGATACTGTGCCCTCATTGTCAATTCTGGTTCCCAAGTTGCTTCTTCCATATCGTGATGTTGCCAAAGCACCTTTACTAGAGGGACTTGCTTATTCTGCAATTGATTTACTTCATGATCGAGAATAACTTTTGGCTCTTCATCAAAAGTGAAGTGTGGTTGCACTTGTATATCTTGTACTGGTAATATGCGCGATTCATCATAACGGTATCTTCGAAGCATTGACACATGGAATACATTATGTAATTTGGCTAACTCCAGAATGAGAGCCAAACAATAAGCTACTAGTCTAAATAAGGGTGGAATACCTTATTCATCAAGTCCATGAATGCAGCTGGTGGATATGCCAACCAAGATGGCATTACTAAAAACTCATAATAACTATAACGAGTTCTAAAGGCTGTTTTCGGGACATTAACATCCTTCACTCGAAGTTGATAATATCCCGATCGCAAGTCTATCTTAGAAAAGACACTTGCCCCTTTCAACTAATAAAAAAGATCTTCTATTCTCAGCAACGAATATTTATTCTTTACTCTTTCCTTATTTATTTGTCAATAATCAATGCACATCCGGAGAGTGCCATCTTTGTTTTTAACAAACAAAACTGGCGCACCCTAGGGCAAAACACTAGGTTGGACGAATCCCTTGTCCAATAGCTCCTGTAATTGAGTCTTCAACTCTTTTAGTTTAGTTGGAGCCATACAGTAGGGTGCCCTAAAAATAGGAGTCGCCCCTTGTACAATTTCAATAGACACATCTACTTCTCTTTCAGGTGGCAAACCCGGTAATTCCTCAGGAAACACATCAAGGCATTTTTTTATCACTGGAATATTTTCTAGATTTACTTGTCCCCTCTTGGAGTCAAGTACTAAAGCCAAAAAGGCTTCATAACCTTTTCTAAGAAAATGTTGGGCTTGCATAGCGGAGATTACATTTGACACTGAGTCAGATCGAATACCATGTACAATTACTTCTGACAGGTCAGAACATTTAAGCACTACTGTTTTCTTATCACAATCAAATATAGCCTGATGTTTGGATAACCAATCCATTCCCAAAATCAAACCAAACTTGTGAAAAGGCAAAGCAATCAAATCAACCAAAAATTCCCTTTCATGGACCATTAGGGGATAGTTCTTATACACTCAGTTGACTTTAACACTATGCCCTAGGGGACTATTGACAAGCATGTCGTATGCTAACAACTCTACTGATGGAAATTTATCACTCAATTGTTCAATGCATATATACGAATATGTAGAACTAGGATCTATCAAAGCATGCATTTCAATGTTATAAAGAGCGAAATTACCCGCAATCACCCCTGGTGCATCCTGATCTTCACGAGCTCTCATAGCATAAGCTCAGGCTGGGGGTGATTTACTGTTTCTGAGGCAATACCTCTTCCTTGCTGTCCTGAACTACCTCGCCCTCTACCTCTAACACGAGTCAATGGAGGTACATTTGATCCTCCTTGGCTACTTCCTTGAGAGAAATCCACAATCCTTGCGAACAATTTGCTATCAGATTGTCCGTGCTTCCACATAGAAAACACCCCCCGGTTACCCATCTACAAATACCAACATGATGTTTATGACAGTGCGGGCACTCAAGTCTTTCATCTTGTCCGATCGAAATTCCTCTACCAGAACCCTATGTCATAGTAGGACCTTGTCTCCTACCTCTTGTAGCTGAGTCATGTACCGAGTCCACTTGAGACTCTCTAGTCCTTCGGAAGATGAACTACCTCTAGAGAACTTTCTTTCTCGATTCCTTCCTTGACTCTTCATTTCCGATTTCTCTATTTTCATAACTGCTTGCACCAGCTAATAAAAAATCACTACTTACAACGATGTCACAGTTGTGAGGTACCTCTTTATGGATTCCTTTAGGCCATCCTCAAACTGTCTACATTGGAAAGTTTCTATAAGAACTAGCTCTGGTGCATACTTATTGAGGCGGCTAAACTCCTTTTCAAACTCCGCCACTGTTAGATTCCTTTGTTTCATATTCAGAAATTACTTCCAATTAGTTTCCTTGTAGTCATCGGTGATGTACTTTGTCTGAAATTCTCGGACAAATTAATAAGTCCAATGAAATTGGTTCTGGAAGTAATGGATTTCTTAGAACTAACTTCCACCAATCATGTTTGCATCTCAGCATCAATGAGACTGTACATTCGGGCCATTTGTTCAAATGGACATTTTACTCATCCGCAGCTCTTGTAAATTCTCAAGCCAAACTCGGCTTTATCGACTTTCTAAACTTGTACCATGGAATTCTTCTAATTCCATGCTTTCTTTATAGAATTGATCTGGTCAGTTGGGATCGCGGAGTCTATCTAAGACCCTTGCCATATCCTCGAGAAATTTACCAACGCCTGGCTGAAGCATGTTCACTTCTAGCCGACCTGCATCGATTCAGACTGATGGATCAAGATCCATAGGGTTGACGATTTCAACTGTTTCCTTCATAGCTTCCTAAGCTTGATCCATTCTAAACAATAAACAAAACAAGGACCAGACAAAGCCAACACAATACTATGTAGGTACATTCTTAACCTAATAGTTTTCTAGAAATGCCTAAACCTAGGCTCTGATACCACTCAATTGTCACGCCCTTACCCTCGCTTGTGCGAAGAGAGGGGGCGCGGCACGGGAATGAGACTCTTTATTCTATTTTTCTAACATTGATGAGCTCATTTCATATCTAATTTCATAATGAAATAAAACTTGTAATACAACCATCATAGTGGTGTTTAAATGTCCTGCATATCTCCCCGAAACCCATTTACTCGCACATAAACAAACCCACTATTACCAAAACTTTTACATTTACATTACAAAACCAAATATCAAAACTGCATTAGGTGGACTCTACCGTTGTGTTAGCCCCATGCGAATGCCTCGATGTCCTTCTTCAGCATTCTACACTGATGAAATTGCAAGGTTTATAGCTTATAAAATGATATTAGATATGGACCACTTTGAAGTGGTCCACATTTACAAGATACATATATCATAAGGCATATGTCAGAGTTTACGTATAACAAAATTCTATAACAGAGTTGTCTTATAACATAATTCTTATAACGGAATTTCCATATCTCCCATAAGAGTTCATAACAGAGATCTTGTACAGAGGGTACCCGTAGGTATAATACAGAACAGAGCATAACTGATTACTTATGCTTTCTTATAGTTCATTATTCATATTTTATCATATAAGTGTTTGCCTGTATAAACCAGTAACAATGAATGAGAGGGATGCAACACAAGAGGGTACCTAAAGGTACTCAGACAATACTAAAATGTAGATGCCTTCCCACGAGCGCGTGGTTTCGTGATCACCAGCAAGAGTGCTGAAACATTGATCGAGACGCGCCTACCCAATGCAAGAGAAGCTTGTGCACTAGCAGAGTGTCGGGTTAATCGATCAGAGACGCGCGGCTTCGCCCATATAACAAAAGTGTCGTAGCACTAGCAGGAGTGCCGAAGCACTTATCAAAGATGTTTCTGCCCACGTAACAAAAGTGTCGTAGCACTAGCAAGAGTGTCGAAGCACTAACCAAAGACGTGCCTGCCCACGTAATAGAAGTGTCGTAGCACTAGCAGGAGCATCGTCACACTGAACAAACATGCCTATTCATTCACTATTCGGTCTCCGACAAGCATACAACTATATGTGTTACTGAGCTTGTTATATTATTCTTAATCGTGTTAACAAATAAGGGCAAGAAACAATGTTTGCCCAAGGCAAGGTACGGAGCATTTTTCATATAGCTTTTATACATGTACTAACCCTTTCATTCGAAATTAATAGAAAAACAGAACAAAAACAGGGTTGCAGGACCAGTACTCGGACCTTAAACAACTTTGAGTATTGGTACTCACTTTTAATACTCACTCAACTTCGCACGAGTACCAATTTCAATATTGAGATTCAATCCTCTTCGCACCGACACCGAAAGTACTCACTTTTAGTATCGATACTGAAAGTACTCACTTTCAGTACTGGTATTCAACTTTCAGTACCGGTACTCAACATTCAGTACCGGTACTCAACTTTCAGTACTGGTATTAAGCATCCTCTGGACCTTAAATCACTTTGAGTACCGATAAACAACTTTTCCGCATCGGGTACTTAACATCCTCCTCGACCAAATTATCTTCGAAAGTACCTAAGACTTCACCTTCTCGCACGGTGATTCAACATCCTCTAGGCAAAAATCACATTGAGTACCAGTACTCAACTTTCAATACTGATACTCACCTGCGATTTCTGCACAAATGGCTAGTTCTTGCCATTTTCACCAGAAATCTTCCAACCAAAACTAAACCAACCACAAAACTGACTTAGACCAACCAAAATACACATGTATTGAAGAGTTAGGGTTTTCCTAACTCAAACATAGACAAAGAAAGAGTTAGGATAGTTTCCTAACCAACAAATCCATACAGAAGTTCCATACTAACAGATACAAAAGTTCCAAACATGGATTTTCTTCTTCTTTTCTTCTTTCTTCTTCTTCTTCTTTCTTCTCTTTCCTTCTCCCCACCAGCGTAGACGTTCCTACTAACCTTCCAATTACCAAAGAGATATTTTTTGTCTTATCATAAGGCCATGTTTGGCCTTATCCTAATTTTGGGTCAAACTTCACCCCTTGCATTTAGGTCCTTAATCTCCCATCAATTTGCAATTCAACTTATCTAAATTCCTACACAAGATGGGCGCTTCTTTAGCGTTATGACCCTTGGGTCCTCATTTTATAAATTATCATTTTAACCTTAGCTTTTGTATTAATCTCAGCTTTATCCTTTTTCACTTTTAGCACTTAAATTCTAGGAAATACAAATACTACAAAACTGTAATAAAACTATTAGGGTATAATTTGGGGTATTACAAGGAAGATTCCATTCCCTCGAAATCTATAGAGGATCATCTCCATGACCTCACTACGAGGTTTGATTCATTTTGGGATGAAACCCAAGAATATCAAGTATCCACACAATATATGGATGACTTCTAGAGCAAAGTGAGCACAGTTCTAAGCAATCTAAGAGATCATCAAGAAACAACTCACTCAGCTCTTCTCCTATCACACTCCACCACCACCACCATAATGATCATTCAGATCACTAGGGGAGTTCACTTCACCTTTCTTTTATGCTTATTTCCATTGAGGACAATGTCCATGTAAATTGGGGGGTGAGGGTGATTGGTTTAGTATTACTTGTTATTGGCTCTTGATTGCTCATTTACTGCTCTTTGGGTCATTTTCAATTTTTTTTTTACTCACATGTGCTTACCGCACCACATGCTTGTTAGGTCTATATGGATGACTTTGAATTAATTAGGGTGGTTTTGTGCTTGATTTTTCTTATTTGGACTATCTTGAGTCCTTGGAGCTTGTTAGTGTAGCTTAGTTTAGTTTTTATGCTTTTTAGAGTAATTTGCATGTTTGAGGTTAGTTTTGATTTAGTTGTTGTTTTTCTTGCTTGTTTCATGTCTCTTGCTTGCTTGTGTCTTTTGTGTGCTTTTAGGTGCTTAGTGTGTCTTGAGTGAGTTTGATGGTTTGTTTGCTAGTAGAAGGTCATTTTGAACACAAACTTTTAAATCAGGGCAAGTGTAAAGTGGATTGGACCCTTAGGTTTTTTAATGACCTGGGACCAGGTGCTTGCTCGTATAGGTGACTTAGCTTAGAAAATTTCTCAGGCTTCCAAGAAGCTATTTCAAGGAATCTATCACACACACACTTTTGATCTCCTTTGTATACCTTGGTCCCGGACCCTTTTGCCTTGATTTCAACTAACTTGGGGGATTCTAACCACCTAAGTGATGAGACACCTAATCAAAAGAGGATTGTCATTGAGCCCCAACTAAAAAAGAGAAAAAAAATACAAAAACATAAGAAAAAGTGAAAAAGAAAGATAAAAAGCAAAAGAAACAAGAAAATGTCAAA
Source organism: Tetrastigma voinierianum (assembly GCA_016808115.1). Lineage (NCBI taxonomy): Eukaryota > Viridiplantae > Streptophyta > Magnoliopsida > Vitales > Vitaceae > Tetrastigma > Tetrastigma voinierianum. The sequence goes on from JAEQBH010000814.1 coordinate 685,016, forward strand.
AGAGTTTGAGTAACAATAATTAAACATCATCCAATCGAATCTGAGTATAGTCTAAGGCCCTTCAAAGCCTCTAATGCCCCACTCGTGGCTCTTTCGCTTCGTTGTTAACAAATTGAGGGAAAATGGCATCATGTACCGCTGCTGAATAAAAGAGAACCTTCGCATTCTCTTTCGAGCATCTTTGAGTATCAGTTGTAACACCATCTATGGGATAACCTCTCTCAACAAGGTCCCATAAATCATGCGAAATGAAGAGAGACTTCATCTTTATGCTCCACACCTCACAATTGGAGCCATGAAAGATTGGAATCGTAGGTTGTGAAAGACTCATGCCCTTTGGATTGTTAGCCATCTGACGTTCTAGCTCTAATACCAGATGTTAACACTTGAAATAACTCAAATCTGGAAACTTAAAACATAGCTAATTAAGAATAGAGCAAATCCGGAATAGAGAATAGATCTTAAATAAAGGAGAAACAAACTCAGGCTTTAAGAGGAGATTTATCAAACACCTTAGATGTACTCTGATGTAGAAAACTTAACCTACTTTATTCATACGTGAAGACTCCTTAAATACAAAATCATTCAACAAAATGCCAAAAATACGGAAGGCATTATCTCACAACTGACCCATGACTATGAACGATAAAAGCACAACCCAACAACTCCTAATGAAATGCTAAAATGCTATGACTAAATAAATAGGTTTGACAAATTCGAAAACTACCCAAACAAATTGATTTATGCATTACCCGTAACAAAGCAGAGGCAAGGAACAAAGTGAGGAATAGGAAAGCGAAGGGATTAAGGTTAGGGTATTCTGAATATGTTATTTAAAGGAATAAAAAAAAGGATGTACAAAAAGATGCCGGGTAATACATGCGTAGACTCCGTCTTTATACTTTGAATAATTGGTTTGAATTCTAGATATATATTAATTGAACACTGAAATACTAAGCCTCAACAATTTGAGCTCTATCATGCTACCTGTCATGTTTTGAACAAAAGGGTGTCGCTAATTAATGCTGGCGTATAGTTGAGAACTCTCAGAGGAAACAACCATACATGAAGATGGAAGAGCTAGAAAGCCATAAGATGATGGCGATTAGCTAGGCAGAGATTATCAATGTGTTTCAAAATCTTGACCCAACCATTCTTTTCAAAGAACCTATTATCACATTATTTTCCCATTGGTATGAGGAAAAAATTAGCCATTTAGACTTGAAGAAGTGGCTAACGTCTGATTCATGGGAAATTAATTCGTGGTCCATAAGAGTAACGGATGGCATAAACTAATACACAGAAGAGAAGTTTTCTTGTATGACTTTTAACTTGGTTATGTAGCACATGATATTGATATGCATATCACAATATCCAGCGGGACAGCTGCTATTATAAAAACAACCATTAATTTCTCAAATATATTAGAAACATATCCACGTATAATTGGAAGTGTATGAACCCAACGGTTCAAGTCCTCCATCTTTTCTTATTACAAATATTGAAGTATTGTTGTTGCTGGTGAGCATTTTCACTTGCATAATAGAAATCACCTAATCAAACATTTGGATCAGGTCCAATTATGTTACTTGATTTTCTACTATTTATTAGTCACTGATTTTTAATAAAAGTGTTTTCTCTAAAATTATTTTTAGAAATCACTGAAAGTGTGCAATATATATATATATATATATATATATATATATATATATATATTTAAAAGTACCTTTTAATGATTTTTAATAATATAAGTAATTTTCTAGGATTTTTAAAATTGTTTCCTAAATTTTGTCAAGTACCTATTATTTTTACTTAAGAACTATTTTTACATTTAAAAGTACTTTACAGAATCACTACCAAGAGAGCTTTTATGAATCCAGTCAGACCAACGTGAAATGAGCTTTTTGTCCGAGTCTGACTACAATACCTAATGTCTTTACCTGTCAAATAAAATTTTCCTTACATTCAAAATATTGAAACAAACTTTCCTTATGCTCAGAGTTTTCAGGATGTATCCCGATAGAATTTTGAAATTTGTATCTGAGAGAAGAAGTTCAATAAACTTGAGCCAGTCAAATCATAAAACTTTACTCTTGACTTCCATATCCCACTTAGTCAGGAGCCTAAAGAAAAGAACCGATCAGTGAGCAAGCTGGTGAACACCTCACTGGGTGGAAATACTAGAAACAGTGAGCTGATTTGTCGATGGATTACTGCTTGGAGATTGATCAAACTGATGAAATCCTCTGCCAACGGAAATGCAGGTTGCTTTGGTTCAGAAGAGCCATTGATTTATTTTCCAACAGAACAACCACAGATGACATTGTGGGTCTGTCTGCTGATCTTCCTGAACACACAAAAGCCCAATATGAACGCATCTAACAATTTCCAGCTCAGTGGGGCATGATTCTGTCAGCAAAGAATCTACAAACTCTATTTCTCTTCCTTCATTCCAAAGCCGCCATGCCTGTCCATTAACGCTTGATCTTTCAACTGATACTACCAGGAAACATCCAGTTAAAAGGTTTTGTATGGAGTAGAGTGAATAAAGAGAACTTACATATGCCAGGAGTGTAGGAGCAAGTTCTAGGAGGTAGAAGCCACTGTTTCTTTCCTGCTGATGATCTCAAGCAAGACAACCCAAAGCTGAAAACACACCAGATTTTTAGAGAATATTCCTCCATTGCGTACTCTGGAGCCATGTAACCACTGTTCTAAGCAGTGAGCGAGCGTTACTGTGTTTTCTGCTTTGGGCAAATTGTTTTTAAAATTTTTAGCCGAAAAATATGGCAATCAACATTGTTAAAAATAGTACCAGTAAGAAAGCAAATTTAAGTAATCAGACTATTAAAAAAATTTGGCAATCAAAAATCGTAAACTCACTTGTTGAAATTTCCGATTGAAACCATTGAAGGAGTTTACATAGAAATGATTTACTCTTAACAAATCAGTAACAATAAAGAGATACAACAAATAGTTACATGTAAATGTTGTCTAAACAAATTAATTACTAACTCGATTGGAGAACAGGAACTATTATAGAACTTCAGTTTGATCAAGGCTAGTGTTTGACACTACGCCCCAAGACAGACAACTTCCACTCACTCGCCAGCGGCTGAATATCGAAGACCTATCTCCGTGATATAATGATCTTCCACGAACGTATAAGACTAATCTATTCGCTCAACGAACAATTATGCTATGACCCATAAATGCACTGAATGTTTGAATGAATGAATGAATTAATTAATCAATTAATACCAAATTGCACGACGACGCATTTATAGACTCCCTCATGACTTTTCTGGACAGTCACCACTGTTGATTTTAGGAGTTGGTCGCTTCAAATGGATCCATGACCCACATCCATGACCCAACCTCACTTCATTCTCTTAAAATCATAGCTAAACTGGGTTAATCAAAGAAGCACAAAAGCAAGAAAGATGTACAAATCCTAATAATCTTCAAAAACAAACAAGAAACTCTCGCACTCTCTCATCTCTACCAAAAGGAAGGAATTTAGATCACAAAATCAAACACCATATAATCAGAATTGTCATTAGTCGATCCAGCTGAAGCAAACAAGATCTCTCAAGTAATTCTTCCTCCTGAGAAGATCCATTATCTTCATAATATATTTTCAACATCGCAGATCGAAACATTCGCTTGGCTTTTTATCAAAAAAGGCTATATTTCAGACATCTTCTTATAATTATCTCTATATTGACATTTCTGGTATATAGAGATCATGGGGAATATAGTAGAAATATGCATTCTTAGTATATTCTTTCTGGTATGGAGAGATTGGAGTATAGAAAAGTAGTTTTCAGTTTTCTGCAATTTCTGGTACAAAGCATTCATGATAAAAATAGTGCGTTAACCGGAGATTCCACAAAAGTTTAAAAAAAATATGGAGAATAAGAATAATACTATTCTTTGAAATAGTACTTTTGCTTTTTTTTTCTTTCTGCAAAAGTTTCACAGAATGGTACGATTCTTTCAAATGGTACTTTTTTTCTGCAAAAGTGCCTTAACCGGATGTGTTAACAGGAAAGCCCGAAGCAAAAGTGAAAGCCCGAATGTATTTTTTTTCTTTCAAATAGTACTTTTTTTGCTGAAGGCCGTTTTTAAATTCAAATTTAATGTAAAACTGAAAGCAGTTTTTTTATTTAAACTGAAAGCAGATGTATATCAGTATCTGGGTTAGTGAAAAATCTGCATTCAAAAAATATATGCCCTTGATCCAGTTATATTTTTTTTGTATTCGGATATAAAATAAAAAAACTGAAAGCAGTTTTTATTTAAAATGAAAGCAGTTTGAGTACAAAGCAGTTTGGATTTTCAAACACTTTTAAATTTAAGCAGGTTTTAATTTAAAATATAAAATATATTTTATATATATATTTTATGTTGAAGACAACACATTTAGTTTGGGCTATGTTTTCTGTGTCAGAAATTTGGCTTTACAATTTAAATCACTTATAAACTTAAATTTCTATAAAGTTTAATTCAAAGAAACTTAATTTTGAATGGTTGGGCTTGGCCTTACTAATACATAAAATATGAGCTGACTTTAAAAAAAAAAAACAACAAACAGAATGTATTCCATGGGTTTTCGGAACCCGTGACCATTACATGTAAGCATAAGGACTCTGCACCACCAAGCTTGTGAATTTACTACATTTTTTACAATGGTTTTTATAGAAATTTATGACTGGATATATGTAACTGATTTTTGTTTAAGAATATGGGAATTAAAATTCCTATATATTAAATTTATTGTCATTGTGATTATTTGTATATGTATAGTTTTACATACAAAATTAATTAAATGATAATCTTATTGTTTAAATTGCATGTTATGATATTGTCTTTAGAGTAATCTTGCCTAATTAATTGGTTTAGCGTATAGTCTCACATTAGGATTTAGAGGATGATTGGAAACATAGTGACCTTTTAGATTCTGTAAAACCTACATGTGAAAGCATATATATTTTTAATGCGATTAATTAGAGACTAGGTAGATATATATGTGTATGGATGAAACATTAATATTGTGCAATTTATGTTCATCGTAGAACTGTATTTACAACACAACGCCTTCAGATCCAAAACATTATTAATGCGAAATTTCAACAAAGAAGTCTGGGAATTAAGTGATAATTATGAGATTTGAAGCATGAAGATTCAATATGTGCTGGAAGAGCAAGAAGCTCTAGAGGTACTCAATATTGTACTGGATTTAGCCCAGACAGTGGAATAATGTTCAACATAAAGGGACCGGGAGGCTGAGGAAGCCCTGAAGCGAAGCACTCCTCTAACTCGCATAACGCTGTTCAGCAAGATGGAATGATATCGCGCGAGAATTCGGGCGTGACTCGCAATGGACATGGTCCGCTTTAAAGAATAAGCCTGTGCTACATCGCAACCAAACTCAGATCACTCACGATCACCTGGAATAGACCCACAAAAAGAAATCGGGACTATCCAATGAAAAACATTACGTGAGATGTCAAATATGATTTGTGAGTTAAAGGATACTGGTCATGTGTTGACCGACGAGCAACAAGTCCAAGCTGTAATTCGCTCCTTGCCTCAGTCTTGGGAGCATATGAAGATGCATTTGACCCACAATGAAAATATCCGAACATCGATGATGCAAGGCGCCATCTTGAGCTAGAAGAAGAAAGAATTGAATCTTCCAAACTTAATACAAATGTGTATATGGCTGAATCTAGCTCAAGAAAAGCTTATGGGCGAAAGCGTAAGTATCAAGGTGGCTTCCAAGATAAACAAGAAGCTCATTTCAACAAGAAACATGGTAATGACCAACACAGAAAGGAAAACGCCTCTTTCAAGTTAAAAATATGGCCAGCATCAAATGCTTCCAATTGTAATACCAAAGGGCATTTTGACGCAGATTGCCCCGAACCTAAGAAGGTATTCGGGCTATACTAAAGTTAGTGAACTTGTATAGCTAGTTCTCGTTTCTAACAGATACATCCTTTGCGGATTGTGGTGACTGTGGGCAACGACCATGTAGCGATGGATAGAGAGACCTCTCGCGGGAATTTCTCGCTAATACCACATGGAGCAAAGTGGATCTATGTGGGCAACAATGCAAGAGTTGCGTCAAGGAATAGGCACATGCAAGTTAGTCTTGCGAGGTACGAACTTTACTATTGCATGATGTTCTCTTATGCTCCTAGAGGCTTCAAATTTAATTTCAAGTGTTGGTTCCGTTAAACTAGGCTTTAATATGCATCTGCTAAGAACAATATTGAATCGCCTCAGAACTACTCATTATGGATCCGTTATGTATCAATGGTTTTATTGTCATGAATACCGATTATTATGAATGTAATTTGAGTTATTCTATGATAACGCCTTCACACAATTCTGAGATAGATGTGAATTTATGGCATACCGGCTTACCATATTGGTCAAAACGAATAGAGAAGAAGTTAAACAAGGCTACCGCCCACTATGACAAAGTGTATCTGTTTACTTATGAGCACTGCTGGCTGGTAAAAGTACCAGAAAACCATTTGGTAAAGGAACCAGAGCAGACTTCCCTTTGCAATTGGTCCATTCCGACATATGTGGTCCAATGAATGTGAGAGCAAGGCATGGGGCTTATTATTTCATCACATTTACAGATGATTATACTCGCTTCTAGATTGCTCTATTTGATAAGTCATAAATCGTAGGCAATAAGTTGCTTCCAAGTTATATGAGCTTAGTTGAGAATCACTCAGATAGAAAAATAAAAGCATTAAGAACCTGATCGAGACGAATATTTGTCCGATCGCTTTAGACAACTATGTGGATGAAAAAGGAATTCAACATCAGTTGACTATTCCAAGGACTCACAAACAAATGGTGTCATAGAAGAAGAAATAGAACGCTCCTTGAATGGTAGGTCATGATGGCACGTGCAAATTTGCTAATCTACTTTTGGGGTGATGCACTATTAACTCCGCCACATATTTATCCTTAACTGTGCCTAGCAAATCAGTTCCCACTACTCCATATGAGTTATGGACAAAAAGAAAACCTGACCTAAGTGTTTTAAGACCTTGGGGATGTGCGGCCTATGTTCTTAATACCTCGCACCCACATGGTAAACTAGGTGCACGGGGAAAGAAATGTATCTTTATAAGATACTGCACATTCGAAAGGGTATGTGTTTATAGGTGAACACAATAGTGAGTCTCACGGTAATTTAAATCACATGATGCACATTCTTATGAGAATGATTTTCCTCAACAAGGTGATATCAATAAAGACTTGTCTTTCTATGAGACCATGGATTTGGTGATCAAGACTCACTTCATTCGAGGGGAGCATTTTAGAAATATGTTTCCAACCCAAGTGCGAATGATACGGATCTTTGATCAAAATTAGAAGTAATCCAAATGGGACACTTAATGATCCTGGTCCAAGTGGGAGCAATTTGAGGATAATAGAGGAATCCTGCTTCCTTCCAACCCCAAATTGCACGGTGAGTGGTGGTGACAAGGCATTCCCCTCGTCGGTCGCTTTTGACATGAGGGCAAGTGGTGAAGCCTTTGCAGCCATTACACAAGATAATGATGAGCCAAGTGAATGTCGCCACAAAGAGGGCTCCCTCTCTGCCTTTGATGCATGAAAACTGACAAAAGCAATGGAAGAAGAAATGGAGTCTATGAGATCGTAAACTGTCAGAACTTGTTGATCTTCCGAAACAAGGCCATTGGGAATAAATGGGTTCTCAAAATAAATCAAGGTCATACGGCACAATTGATAAATATAAGGCTAGACTAGTAGCGAAAGGCTACACACAACAGAAGGAATAGATTATGAGGAAACTTTTTCTCCTGTTGTAAGATTCACCTCAATTCGTTTGATACTAGCTATCGTAGCAAGTATGGATCTTGAATTACATCAAATGGATGTAAAGACAGCATTTCTAAATGGTGATTTAGAAGAGGAAATCTACATGCAGCAACCTGTAGGTTTTGTTAACGAAGGCCAAGAAAATAAAGTTTCAGTAGACTCAAGTCCATATGGCTTCCAGCGCCTTTCAAGACAATGGTATATTCGCTTTCCATAATACGATCATATTAAATGGTTTTTTATTAAGATTGGACGAAGATTCATTGTGTATATATAAAAGATCTATGGACAAGTTTATAACAGGTTCATGATATGTTGATGATATACTTATAAATGCAATAGCAAGAGTATATCAATGAAATTAAAGGATGGTTATCATCCAATTTCGAGATGAAAGATATGGGTGAAGCTGCTTATATTCTTGGAGTTAAGATCTCCAGAGATCGTTCAAAGAAATTATTGTCTCTGTCACAAGAGCCATACATCAATAAAGATCCTTGAACCCATTCCACATGCAAAGATTCCAAACCCATCGACATTTCATTGCTAAAGGTGAAGGTCTGGCCGAAGAATGTGTCCTAAACTCCACAAGAAGAAGAGTATATGAGGAAAGTTCCCTATACAAGTGCGCTTGGAAGTCCGATGTATGCCATGATGTGCACACACCTCATATTTGCTTTGGTCGCGGCATGGTAAGCCGATATCGCCCAACCCAGACTCAAGACATTGAAATCGCTTAAAAGGATACTAAGGTACCTAAAGGAACTCGCTGCATTTCGGTCTATCAGGTTACGAAGGAAACGATTCAGTAAATTAAAAGGCTACAATTGATGCTGATTGGGAGGAGACTTAGATGAGAGAAAGTCTACCTCCGGGTACATCTTCTTACTCAACAATGATGCTTATATCATGGAGTAGTAAGAAGCAATCCCGCATAGCCTTGTCCACAATCTGTTTCGACTCAGAGCTTTTTCCGCCGCGTACAAGAAGCATTATGGCTCAAAAGTTTTTTGATCACTTGGGTGTAAATGCTAATAGTGTCGATTCGGGCCTTAGTGAACTGTGATGGGCCAAGCCAAGCACAAGATACACAAAGGACCCTAAGTATCATGGCAAACCAAACACATAGATATTATAAAGTATAACTTGTAAAAGACATGCATATACTGGCCAAGAAGGTGAATACAGCAGATCCCACGCGTGAAATGGCTGCGTGATCTCGACAAAACCAATTCGAGATATATTTATAAAGCATGTGAAATCTCAAGGATTGCATAGAATATGATATACTTATTATAATGTTTCCCAACAATGTTCATGTTGTATTAATGTTCAAATAATAAATATGTTTGTTATAAGCCTACACATTATGTGTGAGTGTTTAATTTTTTTATTCACTCTCGATTTATTGAAAAGTATGGCTCGAAGGATAAAGAGAGATTAAATTCTCTCACACGGTAATTGCCCTCATTAATTTTAGTAGTTAATGAGAGATGAGACAATTTGCTTATTATCTAAGTGATAATCGAGAGCCAAGCTTAAAATATGAATGTCGCCTTGTTAACAAACAAGATGAGATCTTATTAAAGATTGTAAGTGAATTAATAAAAAAAAATTCACTTTATCCGTCTATGTCAGCGCATTTTGGAAGTTCTAAATGAACATGAAAGAAGTAGACAAGAGAACTCAAAGTAGACATTAAGAATGTCCTAACCATTATCCGTGCATTCGCATAATATTATCACATAAAGACATACACCCATGGAAAGGAGAAAATACCAGAGCACGGTTTCATACCATGTGTGCAAATTACGACCACATAGTAATCAAAGCTCGATCTCAGCTTTGATGTGTGAGACCTTTAAGGAATAAGAGCCTTATATTTATACCCTTATGACTCTATTCTAATTCTTAAGACTTAATTTAATATTTGCTATTTTAGAGTGTTACCAAAGGACTATGAGAGATTCAGTCTAACTGGGCACTACTGGAAAAGCAAATTAAATTAAAGTTAAGAGATTTGAGAAAAGAGGAAGATCATTAAACGTATCACATCTTTGTTTCAGATTCACGGCATACCACCACAAGAGTGTCTATAATTGTGAATACAAAAGATATGATATATAAGATTTGATCGCTTTGAGATTTGAATGTGATAAAATGATCTAGGTACCGCATACTTAAGTCTACTCATGATCTGTTTCACGAGAAGCTATATTCCCTAATGTGATGTATAGCAAAGAGCTCTCAAGTATGCCGGGTCACACGATCTATTTTTCTTGTATGAATTGGTAGAGAGCATAAGAGATGATGTTCTCTTATATGATATTAAGAGAGAGCATGGATCCCATTTTGTGCGAGTGGGAGATTCTAAAGGTCACAACCCAGAAATGCTAAAAGACACAACCCTTAAACAACCAGTAGACACCTTTCAAGAGGGTCACTTTGGAGCCTATTTTCTCATTTATTTCTTACTCAATTTGAGCAAGTGAATATACTATATTATTCTCCTCACGGAGTAGAATGTGAACCCATGAAATTTTATTCGAAATAATTATCTGTCCTACTTTACTTAGGCTTCAAAGTCGCAATTTCTCAAAACTCATTTACACCTAAAAAATTGTTTTGGTCTAACAATCCCCCATATGAATGGAAAATTGGCTGTTAATATGCAAATGATAATGTTGAAGCACTATAGAGAGTATATCTTTGGAAAGATCGTGCATCGAGATAGGTAGCTTTTGGCCTTGAACCTTCCCTAGTGAAAACCCATCGGACTTATCAGCTAAATAGTAAACGTAATGTCTTGAACTATTCAGCTGTTTGATAAATCAGATCGAATAGACTTCACACACTCTCTTCCCTAACACAATTGGTTCTCATGATTGTGTTCATTTTGGCCTTGAACAACTCCCAGTTTGCATGAGTGCTTTAGAGAATTCAGCCTTTAAAAACTCTCATAGAAACAGCCCCTTCACACCTATATAGGTGACTCCTATTAGGAATATCCTGCAATATCACACTTGGATTTTCCAATATATAAGAGTCATTAAAAGCCTAACTTACCCTAATAAACGTTGCAAGCAGCACTAGTTTGTCATAGGAATAGGTAGGAAAGATTATCTCCTTAGTGCTTCTGTTGTTGAATCACACATAATTCGGTTGCCCCTTTGAACCTAGATCTTGGGATCTCCAGTCAACTAGGTTGGGTTGCCATTAAGGTTATTCTTTTGTCATAGGCTTTAATCCCATTCCCCTCATTGTACAATTTACTTGCTCTCTCGTCAAACCTTTAGTAATCCGCTAGATTATCCTTTGATTTTATATAATCAATAGAAATAATCCCATTTGAGAGCAATTGTCTAACGGTATTATGTCTGCGATGTATATGTCTAGACTTACCATTATACATGTCACTCTATGCCCTACCAATTGCTGATTGGCTATCACAATATATACAAATCGTTGGCACTGGTTTAAGCCATATTGGAATATCCTCTAGAAATTGGCTAAGCCACTCAGCTTCCTCTCCTGCTTTATCTAAAGTAATAAATTAATATTCCATTATGGATCTGGCAATGCAAGTTTGCTTAGAGGATTTCCAAGATATAGCTACACCACCAAGTGGAAAAACATAACCACTTGTGGATTTTGTATCTTTCATATCAGATATTCAATTTGCATCACTATACCCTCTGGCACAAATTTACATATCTTGTATAGTGCAATCCATAATTCAGGGTATATCTTAGGTATCTAAGAACCCTGATAATTACTTTCCAATGGTCTACTCTCGGATTACTAGTATATTTACTCAGTTTACTAATGGAGTATGCTATATCTGGTCTAGTGCAGTTCATGACATACATTAGACTTCCAATGATATGAGAGTATTCCAATTGTGATATGCTTTGACCAATATTTTTAGACAAATTAAGATTTATATCACCTAGTGTTCTAGCATTGTTGCTTTCATCTTTGTCGAACTTGTCAAGTAATTTCTAAATATAATGTGATTGAGATAATATAAGTCCACTAGATGTTCTAGAAAATTTAATTCCTAGTATAACATCTGCAACACCCAAATCCTTCATGTTAAATTTACTAGACAATATTTCTTAGCCGTAATAATGTTATTATTAATACCCAATATAAGTATTATCATCCACATATAGCAAACAATGACATATCCATTATTTGTGTCTTTAACATAGACATTATTTCATCATTCATTAATTAGAAACCATTTGACATCATTACCTTGTCAAATTTCACGCCCATTGTTTTGGTGCTTGCTTAAACCATAAAGTGATTTAACAAGTCTACATACTTTCTTATCTTGTCTCGTATAAAATGAAACCCCTTCGGGCCGGGTCCATATAAATTTCATTTAAGTCACCATTTAAGAAACTGCCACATCCATTTGGTTTATCTCAAGATTATGCAATGCCGCAATAGCTATGAGCATACGAATAGATGTTATTCTCGTGGATGTGAGAATATGTATCAAAGTAATCAAGACTCTTCATTTGTTTGTAACTCAAGGCAAGTGTAACCTTATACTTATTAATTGATCAATCAGTTTTCATTTTCCTTTTGAAAATCCATTTACACCATAATAATGTACTCGAGGAAGATCTACTCACTTCTAGTGTGATTTTGCATGATGGATTCAATTTTCACCAAGCATGTGCCTTCTTTCCACGTAGGTGCTTCAGGAGTGGACATCGCTTCATTGAAGCTTTAAGGCTCATTTTCTAATAAATATGTTAGAAAATCTGGACCATAGGACTTGGAAGTCCTTGCCTCTTACTGCGTCTAAGTGTCTCTTCAATTTCTTCATTGAAAGACTCATGATCTATATTATTAGTTGCAGTATCATAGGTTCTTGTAAGAGAACTCCCATCACATGCATTTTTACTAGGAAATACATTTTCAAAGAACGATGCATTTCTTGACTCAATAATTGTATTGACATGTACATCAGGAATATCATATTCATACACTAAAAAATGATATGCATTGCTATACATACGCGAGCCTATCTTTCGTCTTTTGAGGAAGAACCAGCCTACGGTTTGGAATAATGATTGTCAATGTGCTTTTGAAAAGATTAAGGAATGTTTACTTTCTCCCTCAATTTTAGTGCCTCCCACACCGGGGTGGCCCCTGCTTCTATATTTGTCAGTTTTGGACATAGCTTTGGGATGCATGTTAGCTTAGCTCGATGATTCAGGAAAGGAGCGAGCCATTTATTATTTGGGTAAGAGGATGCTAGAATATGAGTGCAAATACATTATGATTGAGTTCCTTTGTTTAGCGTTGGTTTGGGCTACCAGGAGACTTAGGCACTATGTGACAGAGTATTCCATACTTTTAGTCTCTCGATTGGATCCATTGAGATATTTGTTTGACCGACCTGTTCTGACTGGTAGGCTCATGAGATGGTTGGTTCTATTGACAGAGTTTGATATTCAGTATATGATTACGCAGAACCGATATGGGAAGCATTGTCACAGATCATTCGCTTTGCCAAGATCCGATGACAGACCAATTGACGATGATTTATCCGATGAGCAATTTGTTTCAATGACCAGCATTACAGGATGGCAACAGATTTCGATGGTGCCGCTAATCGGGCCGGGCTTGTATTGTATCTTATCGGAGACACCATAGTGGTGATCACATTCCCCGCATCAGTTCGATTAGCATTTTCTGATCATCACCGGTTGACGAATAATATAGCTGGCGCGAGGCTTGCGATTACGCCTAGAGACCGCCGGATCTTGGAGACAAACAGCTGGAGATCCAGGGGATTCCAACTTAGTTATACAGCCAGTAATCTGTGTGGTATCAGAGGACTCGATATGAGAATCAAGCCCTACCATGCTTTACTTAGACCCACCGGGCTGCCGTGATTTGACGTTGAGATATATACATCCGCTCTAGGCGTAGAATCGCTTGCTGGATGCGTTAGCCACCTTAGCTTCGTGGTTGAGATTCCATGTAGAGTGATTGTGCGACCACTACTGATTGAGACCAGGTCCGCACCCGCTTACTGTTGTTTGATTGGAGATATTGAGAATTAGGATGAGCTACCATGGTATCATGATATTTATCAATTTCTATCATGTGGCGCTTACCCTGAAACAACCACAACCAAGGATAAGAGAGCATTGAGACAAGCCACCGATTATTCAGGGGGATGCCCTTTATAAGATCACCGATGGCCTATTATTATTATGTCCGATCCGCGCCCAGATCGAAAGTGATGAGAGATATTCATGCAGAGTCCGTGGCCCACATGGGAGGTCAAATGTGATTAGTTCAAAAGTGCTATTTCGTTCCCATTTATATATGCTGGAAATCGCTTTTTGCGCACTAATCATGTCAATAATGCCAATTGAAGTGTTCAGTCTTCTTAGTATCACTTATGCCGCTGAGGTTATTTTGGTTGTTTTATAAGGTTTTGCATACTCGAGAGTTCAATATCGAATATGTGTCGAACCATGAAGATCGGACTCATCTATCACTTTTAAACATCTCAAAATTCAATTAAGGAATGAAGGCAAAGTGGAGAAGAAATGATGCAAAGTAGGGAGACAAAGCAAAGCAAAGGAAGAATATGCAAACCCAGTGAAGTAAGATTGCGAAAATTTCACCGATCGAAAATTGATCATAGCTTAAAATTTTAAATCCTAGCTTAAATCGAGAAATTTCGCTAGGCTTCAAATTTTCGCTATCCACTGTTCCTAGCGAAATTACACACTTTCGCTTATCTTCTTGTACTCTCTTGTTAGCTTAAATTCTCGCTAGCTAGCGAAATTATTTCGCTAGCGAAATCTCCTGCATTAATATCCTTTGTAATTAATGCAAACCGACCTCATTTTGGTGTATTACTCTATTCCTTATTTTAGCCAAAATGTTAGGCTTTATCAGAAGTTTCACATCAGGTCTGCAAACCCATAGCTTTGTAACCCTAAGCAACTGAAGCAATCTTGGCACAATTTTCAATTTTTATGAAAATATCTCCTCAAGCAGCCTTTATTTAAAGGTTTGGTTTTCTCTCTTCTCTCTTTCTTTCTTATTTTCAGCCGCCAAACACCCTCTCGAGATGACAACTCAAGAGATGCTTACAAGCCCCTTTCCTTGAAGAGGAAGGTAGGTAGCTTGTCAGCAAGGCCATAGTCAGTCTCATGTGTTAAATGATGTGCATCAGATTATGGCTCCCATCTTCAAACTAGGTCAATACCACGAATGTTACATCACAATACTTACCATGCTTTAGGATACAAAGCATACTTATTGCTAGATGTACTGTGGTTCTTATATGGCCTTTACGAGCTTTCACCTAAATGATGTCAATGTTAGGTTTCAAACTAAAAGTGGGTCAGATGTGCCAGCATTTGAAGCGACTCAAATAGGGAATGGTTTTAGGGTTAGGTTTGCTAGTTAAACAAAGATCCGGTTATGGCTTGACTATAGGTTGCTCATTACAATGCGAGGATAAAACCCGAGGATACTTGTTTGCCCTATGTTATCAAGTTAGTGACCTAAATCTTCAAAGTTACCTCTTCACACTCCACTTTCAGTTTTTACAATTAATCAGTTTTCAAACTACTCACACTGTTTTTGAAACAAATCCAAAAATCTAAATAAAAAGCCTCACCATTTTCAACACCGATGCAAGTCATTCATAGGATGAAAACCCATCCCCGTGTTCGACCCTAGACCGCTATGGTGCAGTAGCTTGACTACAGCAGTAGGAGGAACATAGGAAACAAATTTTGTTGATTCCGCTCACCCTACCGTGGCACGAATCAAATGGCGCCGTTGTCGGGGATGGTGCCAAACTACGCATGATGTTGGCGTACTTCTGTAACTTCATTACAAGTGAAGGTGACCTTTTAATCCTTTTTGTATTCCGCTGTCAGAATCAGTAAGTGTCTTCACTGCAAGAATCAGATCGCTTTTGTTTTTCATACGTCAGCTTTGTTTTGTTAACCTTGTCCTTTTGGTAAGTTGGTTTGTGCTATTTGTTGTGTCTCGCCTTGGGTACGCTTTATGCAAAGATCGGGACGTAGGAATACCAGTAGATTACAAAGGATCAAGATAATTCGCCAAGACACATAGTGAAAACACGGATCCCCTAATTCGAGAACAAGCAGAAGCCGCCCAGCACCCGATGAATCCAACAGCCTATAGATCGATGAGGGACCACATCCACCCTCCTAGAGTTAGTGCCCCTTCCCGCATCGCACTTCCCGTCGAAGATGCAAAGTGTTGAGGTCTCTACATGGTAGCCCTCCTACTCCCACATATCATGGTATGGAGAATGAAAATCCATACACACATATAAGGGATTTGAGGAGGTTTCACAACCTTTAAGGAAGGTATGATTGACATGGATTTGCTTGCCGAAAGCATTTCCATTGACCTAAAGGATAAGGCCAAGATTTGGCTTAACTCACCGAGGCCTAGAACCATAAGAATCACGAGCCATAGCGTAGTTTTTAAAAAAATTCTTCAGTGCTCATAAGACCAACAATTTGAAGAGACAAATTTACACCTTGCAGCTCAAGATGGTGAGAGGTTCTACCAAAGGTTGGGAAAGACTGCTGAGACCATCGCTGCTTGTCCACATCATGGGTTTGATACATGATGCCGTAAACCACTTCTATGGTAGTATGTCCCGCCATGAAATGAAGATTGGAAACCATGTGGGGAGATTTTCTGAGTAAGCATCCTGATGAAGCCATGGATTTTCTGAACTATGTGGCTGAAACTTCTAAGGGTTGGGATGAGCCAAACCCTAGAGATATGGAAAAAATGAGACCTTTAGCCAACCCTAGGGGTGGGATGTATGCACTGACAGAGGAAATGGAAATGAAAGCTAGGATTTCAACCTTAGCTAGGAAAGTGGAGGAGCTTGAAGGAAAAAGGCTCCATGAAGTGCATGCAGTGACTGAAAACACTGCGCAGGCCAACCCATTCACCAGTTTCCAACCCATAGGTAATCCAAGAGAACATGATACGAGTGCTCCATCAACAAGGATTCGATGTCGTAGCGCAAATGCTTGTAGTCAATACAAGCCACCACAACCTTATACCCAATATGGTAATACCTACAATTCCAATTGGAGGAATCACCCTAACCTCTCCCGAAACCCAATCCCCCGCCTATGTGCTCCCGTGTGCCAAAACCACGCTGTTCCACCTCAACCACAACCACCTCCATCCTCATCTCCTGTGGAACAAGCCATTTTAAATTTGAGTAAGGTGGTGGGTAATGTGGAAGAACAAAAGGATCACGTGTGCAATTGGCACAAAGGATTGATATTGTGAGAGAGCACACCGAATAAGAGAATAGATGGGCTTGAGAGCCCAACTTAAAATCGACAACCCGCAAGATGTAATCACCAAGATCAACAAGTTGCTGGAGGCAGGAAATATAAGGTTTCCTTCCCAAACATTGCCAATCCGAAAGGAGTGCATGAGGTAGATCATCCAAAGAATTCAGAATGGATGAGGTCAAGGCTATAATCACTCCTTGGGAGTGAAAAGAAAGATCGCCCATGCCCAAGCCCTCCGCTGAGAAACTTGTGGAAAGGAGAAGAAATGAGCCGTAACACATTGTCATGAAAGAGACTCAATGAAGCACCCAGATGCCACTTCCATTTCCCCTGTGCACTTAGAGGCAAGAAGAAGGCATCCCGAAGAAAGTGTGTATCTTAGGAAGTCCTAAGCAAGGTGTGAAGATATCACATACCTCTTTCTGGACATCATCAAATAAGTCGCGCCTATGCAAAGTTTTAAAGGATCTCTGTACAATCAAGAAGCGTGATCGGGTATCGAGAAAGGTATTTTTAATCAACAAGTCACACATAATCCAAAGCAAGAACCTGGCCAAATACAAGGATCCGTGATCTCCCACAATTTCGTGAAATATCAGCGTGGAACTGGTGACAGACAAGTCACGCTTGATTTAGGAGTTGCAGAACCTACCGGCCGCACTCGTACAAGCGCTAGGGCTCGGGGTGAACTTAAACCGACCAACATCACACTCTCTATCAGCCGATAGATCGCTGAAAATCCCTAAGGATAGTTGAGGATGTCTTAGTGAAAATAGACAAATTCTACTACCCAGTAGATTTTGTTGTACTTGACACTGAGCCAATTGCAAATGAACCCAATCATGTGCCAATTATCCTAGGAAGACCATTTCTGGCCACTGCCAATGCAATCATTAGTCGCCAATGAGTCATGCAAACTTACCTTTGCAACATGACCTCGAGTTGAACATATTTCACTTGAACAACAACACAAATTAGTGGAAACTGAAAACTGGCGACTAATGATATGTGCTCGTTGTGTCAGATGCGTGGGAAGCTTCGAATGTCCGAATTGCAGGATACACTCAACCAAGGTGAAGCAGTGTCAGGTATCGCCATCGAAGCCATCGTAGGAAATCGCTTCACCCAATCCACTGAGAAACCGAACAACAATGGGAAATCCAACACCAAGGATTCAGCTCAGACCACTGCCGGGTTTGAGGAGATCATCCTCCTTGACCCTCCTTGAGCAATTTGGTAAAATTGAGCTGATTTGGTGTTCTCACAAACCAAATTGCAGCTCAACAATTTTTGCTTTTTGCTTTAGTTTAGTCAATTTCAATAATTTTGGTTATTCTTAGAAAGTTTCTTAATTTAGCAGCTTTCCATTATTAATAACTTTGTAATTATAATATAATATCTTATATTAATTTTTAATTATAGTATCATATATTAATTTTCATTATAATAATTTTTTTTTATTAAATATTATATAATCAAATACTGAAAAGTTGATAATCCGGGTGATGCAAAAAGGTCCAAATTCTATACTAGCGAAATTATGAGAAAAATGACTCTTCGACTGCCGTCTCAGGCTTATAAAAAGAGGGGAGGGGGCTGGTCATTCATTCACTCGTGATTTTCTCTAGTCCCTTTCCCCGAGCCACCCGCGCCGCAGCCTCGAAGCCGCCTCAGCAGCCGACACCACCAAACAAGGCCCCGCGACGATCAGCCTCCATCACAGCCAGCAGACTACCATACAAGACCACGACCGAGCCTTGGGTCACCACCGCCGCTTCGGGCCAGTCTCGTCTGACCGCCCGCCGAGCCGTTATTGCTTCACACCGCGCCTCTCGCATCTATAGCCACCGCGACCTCAGCCGCCGCATTGCTCGCGTTTCCACGCCAGATCAAGAGCTCCCGTGCCCTGGCTCCGGGCCTTTGCCTTGCCCCCGCCTCCCAGCAAAGGCCATCCACTACCGAGCCTTGTTTGGCTATTACAGAGCCTCGTGAGCCGTGTGAGCTGCCGGAGCCTTGAGTCATCGTGTCCTATTTCGCAGTGACTCCACCGCGAGCGGGAGCCCCCGATCAGCCTTTGCAAAGACACCCGGCTTTATTTTCACAAGAGGAGCCCTATTCCAAAGAAAGCCTTATTCGGATTATAGTTATGGTGCGTACCAGAGGTGGGTCCCGCCTTCGGCCTCGGGTCAGATTTAGCACCCCAAGTGAGAGGAGAGTCCCGCCAAATTTCCGGTCCCGTCGCCAAGACACATCTCCACCCCGAGGAGCCTCGTGGATCTCACGACACGCACTGGACGGGACCCCGGCCCTCACACCAGACTCTCAAGCAGAGCTAAGAGGGCCCGCCCTCCAAGCGGACCCTCACATCAGGCCCGGGTGAGTCATCCTCATTCAAAGCCCCGGGGCCGCTCATCACATCAGCAGCGGAGACGACATCTTCACCTCAGTTGTCGCCTGCTTCCAGGATTAGGAGGCCGTTGTTTGTCGGGCACCCCATTCCGGGGAACGTCGCACTTCACTCGAGGGACTTCCATCAGGAGTCTTACTATGACGTCCCTGCTTTGATAGCTGATCCCAGATTCAGGGATTCTATGAGGTTGATTGAGGACTATTCCCTACTGGCCTTCATGACCTCGGAGGCAAGATATTACCCCGGTGGTGTCATAGCTTTATCACTGATGACATCCGTGTGAGCAATGTCCACTGAGCTTCCGCCCCTCTATGATGATCGCCCGAGCACTCGGGAGCGGCAGATATTTTCAGCTGAGCCTTAGCTCACAGATAACAAATCACGGCCAATTCGGGAGGGTTACCGAGTTGGGCCCACCCACCCTGGGCCGGGAGATGGCACCAGACACTGGCCCGAGACATCACAACGTGCTCTTAGAGGGGCAAAGACTTCTCAAATGCCGATTGATCACCTATTGAGGACCAGCCTATTTCCGCTACAGCATTATGTACAGCGGAGGGGGGCCATCCTAGAGGCTCTTTACCGGATCTCAGAGGGATACTGGTTTAGTCCCTCTGAGCTGGTGATGACCTCCTTGATGCATTTCGAAGAAAAGGTCCACCGGAAGGGCCTGGTTCGAGCAGAGAGTCTACCACTGCTGATGCCACGACTACTATGCCAGGTCCTTGAGCATTTAGGTTTTCCGGAGGAGCCCCGGATAGAGAGGAGGATCCGATGCCTCCGGGTTCTCGTCATTGAGCGAGTGATGACCATGCCCGCAGATCTTTTCTCCCCGCAAAGAGCGAGACCAGGAGGAGGTCTGTTCCGCAGGCAGCACCCACGTAGATGATAGTCATGCCCTCGAGCCCGAGGCAGAGCTGAAACCAGCCCAAGATATGTCCCTCCATCTCCTCCTCCTCCATGCTACGTCCACAGCTGCAGCCGATACTCCTCGCCCATCATATACATCACATCATTCGCCGGAGTAATGCCTCATGCCAAATGAGAGATAGCCGTGATCGATGCTATTTTTGTTCTTTAGTGCCTACCAGCAAGACAGATCGAGGTCAAGTTCGTCACTCCATGTCGCAAGATTATGACTCACCCGGGTCTTCCTCGTGTTCCAGGTCAGAGAGAGGACCCCACCACAGCAGCAACATCTTTGGATGTATTGGCTGCAGCAGCAGCAGTTACAGACCCACCACCACCACAACAGTGAGGTGGTTAGGTTTCTTTATGTTTTTAGATAGTTACCAAATTTCTTTATCAACCGCCTACTAATTTTGGATTAGGCTATGTATTAGCCATAGTAGGCAGTGATACCTTTGTATTTAGTTTTATATTCATGTACTAGCCATTTCGCTATATCAAAAGTTTTATTCAGATATATATACGTGACTTTCAGATATCATAGTTTCGCGGCCTTCACCATGAGTAACCGTTGCCTTCAATCGGGATTAATTGAATTGCTTCAATTGAATACTGAATTGCTCAATTGAACAATTGAATTGCTTTAATTGACAATTGAATTGCCTTTGTTGGTAAATTGTATCATCAGAAGTTACCTTATGTTGTGAACAAATTCCATGTTCAAATAATTTTTTGGCTTCGCTGAAGTTCCAAAGATGCTCAACTTGAACATTCCTAAGCTAATTCACACACCGCATCACCCAGATTTGTTTCAATAGGTTGTAAATTTGTATGCCTCATTTCTACTTTGCATAAATTTCTAGCTTTAGGTATGTTTCGGCAACCTAGGATAGGGTTTCAGGTTACCCACATTTGAAGACCAATGTAGTCTTCCCAAAAGGAAAAGAAAAGAAAAAGCAAAAGAAAAAGAGAAAAAGAAAAGAAGAAAAAAGAAAATAAAGCTCTGAGACTTTGACTGAAACCTAACACTGGCCCGAGGGGTGTATGGCGAAAGCCTCAAGCCCGATGCCCTAAGCCTTAATTGGTCGGGAGTCATCGATGAAGTGTTCGTTATACTGGGTGGATAGCAGTTTAACGAATTGTAGGTGCTTGATTTTCAAGTCATTCGACCGGGGAAGCCTGTGAGTTTGTGGTCAAGTGATCTCGCTTGATGCCCTAAACCTTAATCGGGTCGGGAGTCACCTGTGAGCTCCCATTACACGGACTGTGAAGTTTCGGTTTAAGCATTGCACCTTACAATGTAGTTGAATAAAGAAAGGAGAGTGTAACTATCCCTATCTAGGTTGTTCAACAACTTAAGGCCATGCCAATGCTAGGTTGGGGGGAGGGAATAATTTTGCAACTTATTGGCTCGATCTGGTTATAATTAGAATCATTAGACTTCGTGGAAATTCGTTGAGAATCAAGGAACCAATGTTGACCTAAAATTGTTCTTATATGGTTTTGGCTCTGTCATGTCGGTTTTCACACTTGGTGTCAATTTTTCAGTCTAAAGGTAATGTTTATATTTGCATAAACCTTTTTGAATCATAAACTTTTTGAAAATCACTGCATGCATGCCCTTATTATTTTTGCATTGCTAAGGGACTAGCAACGTTCGCACTAATCATGTCAATAATGCCAATTGAAGTGTTCAGGTCTTCTTAGTATCACTTATGCCGTTTAGAGGTTATTTTTGGTTGTTTTGCAGGTTTTTGCATACTTTGAGAGTTCAATATCGAGATATGTGCTGAACCATGAAGATCGGACTCATCTATCAGCCTTTAAACATCTCAAAATTCAATTAAGGAATGAAGGCAAAGTGAGAAGAAATGATGCAAAGAGAGGATACAAAGTGTGCGCTAGCTAAGAATATGCAAAACCGTGAATTTCGCTAAGATTGCGAAAATTTTCAGCCGGGATTGCGAAATTTGGTCCCCAGCGAAATCGAGAAATTCTCGATAGCTTCAAATTTTCGCTATGCAATCGGCTCCAAGTTTGGGCTCACACACTGCTATCTTCTTGTAATTAGCTGTTAGCTTAAATTTCTGCCAGCGAAATTGCCGCTGCCTAACGAAATTTTCTCTCGATTTCGCTTATCTCTCGTACTCGCTACCTAGCTTAAATTCCTTCGCTACAATGAATTGCTCTACCTAATGAAATCTCCTGCATTGTCATCCTTTTGTAATTAATGCAAACCGACCTCATTTTGGTGTATTACTTCCTTGTCCCTTATTTTAGCCAAAATGTTAGGCTTTATTGTAGTTTCACACATTGGGTGGTCTATATAGTCTCATAGTTTTGTAAACCCTAAGTAACTGGAAGCAATCTTTTGGCACAATTTTCAATTTTTTTATGTAAATATCTCCGCAGCTTTTATTTAGGGTTTGGTTTTCTCTCTTCTCTCTCTTCTTTCTCTTATTTTCTAGGTTGCCAAACACCCCTCTTGAGGATGACAACTCAAGAGATGCTTGGCTAAGCCCCTTTTCTTGGAAGCGAAGGTAAAGTAGCTTGGCTGTGGGCGCCAGTGTCAGTTCTCATGTGTTAAATGATGCGTGTACCGTATTTATGGCTCCATATTCTCAAACTAGGGGTTGAATACCATTTAATGTTATTAATGGCCAATACTTACCATATGATACAAAGGCATACTTATTGCTGGGATGTACTGCGGGTTCTTTAGGATGGCCTTTACGAGCCACGAAATGATGTTGAAATGTTAGGTTTTAAACTAAAAGGGGTCAGATGCATGTTACTTGTGTTGACTCAAATAGGAGTGGTTTCTAGGGTTAGTTTGCGGGTTAAACAAAGATCCTGCTATGACTTGGACTATAGGTTGCTTGTCATAATGCGAGGATAAAACCCGAGGATACTTGTTTAATCTCTATGTTATCAAGTTAGTGACTCAAATCTACAAAGTTACTCACACTCCACTTCGCTTACAATTAATCGTCAAACTACTCACACCGTTTTTTGAAACAAATCCAAAACCCAAATAAAAAGCCTCACCATTTTCAACACCGATGCAAGTCATTCATGTGGATGAAAACCCATCCCGTGTTCGACCCTAGACCGCTATGCCGCAAAGAGTTTGACTACTTACGTGGGAGGAACATAGGAAACAAATTTTGTTGATTCCGCTAACCCTACCGTGGCACGGTGAATCAAAATGCTAACGCACAAGACTGGGCGAGGACCGTTACTTTTGGTTGACTATGGAGACGCATTGCTGCCGCCAGGCCATCGCATAAACCGAGTATCAAATGCACGAAGACTTGATACACGTGCCACCTTCTGAGTTGCATGCACTTACATCCCCTTGGTCGTTTTCAGTATGGGGTATTGATATTATTGGGAAGATCTCACCCAAGTCTTCCGGTGGGCATGAGTACATCCTGGTGGCTATTGATTATTTCACTAAGTGGGTGGAATCTACTTTTATGCCGGATCGGACAATGCCGCAGTGGCCAAATTCATCGGGACGCATTATCTACCGATATGGGGTCCTCATGAGTTGATCTCAGATAGAGGAGCGAATTTCATAGGCGAAGTAGATACACTGGTCCGAGAGTATGGTATTCAAAGATCATCGATCACCGTACATGTGCCGACTAATGGGGCAAGCTGAGGGTCGCAAATAAGAATATCAAGAGGATTTCGAGAAAGATGGTCAAGACTTCAGGATTGGTCGAGAATCTCCTTTCGCATTGTGGGCTTATCATATATCTTTTTGTACCTCGCTAGGCTATTAATCTACTTTGGTATATGGCATGGAGGCGCGGTCGCTGAAATTGAGACGGATCCGAGTAGCATTAGAGTATCAGATATTTGAGACTGAGGGGCTTAGTCCCATTATGATCAGCTCAACCTTTTGGATGAGAGGAGATTGAGGGGCAAAGAGACATGTTCAGCTCTATCAGGAAAATGACCCGACATTTGAAAAGGGTCAAGCCTGTGAAGTTTCAACAGCGACCTTAGTCTTCAAGGTCCTCGTGGGATTGATCAACGACCCTAGAGGTAGCTTGTAATCGAATCGATGGCCTTATGTCATCCGAGATCCGACCGAGAGGGAGCGTGACCGTCGACGCACTTGGACGGAAATCGCCTCACGTGAGCTACCAATGTGGATAAGTTAAAGAAGTTTTATGCGTGAGATCATGGTCAGAGGATGGGTGGCCATCACTTTGAGTAGCCATATTCCCTATTGCGCACCCATACATTGATATATCCTATTGCTAGCCCTTTGAGCCTCACGTAGTTTATTATGTACTTTCATTCTTTCATCCAACCTCGCATACTTTCTTTTTCTCTCGAGACTCCGGGTCGGGGGGGCCTCGCCTTGTGCACATTTATTTATTAATCGACTGCGGAGCACTATGAGCACTGTGTCATTCTTCGTTTGTTCCTTCTCGCATCATTGCATGTTTCTTTTCTTCTCCATTTTACATCTTCACATCGTCTGCCTTTGAGTCTAGTTTCAATCATCTCTATTTGTTTCACTTTTATCTCATTTTGTATGATGATGACGTGCTCTCATCCTGCAGCACTACCAGTTTGTCACAATCTTCGCCCGCCTCTAGGTTTTGATATGGGATTCTTAAAGTTGAGGGACCATTTGGGATTGAGGTTTGAGGTTGTTTTGGATTGTGTTAGTACAGCATTCGACCTACTTTGGTGGTTCGACGCAAAAACAAAAAAAAAAAAAAAAAAAAAGAAAATTGCCTGCTTGGTATTCCTTAATATACTGGGGTCATCAAAGGTCATTTAGTTCGAGATTGCCTCTAAGTTTTCATGAGACATCAGACAATCTTTCTCCATGGATCCGGTAACACATTGGGAATAAGGCTCTGGATTTCTTCAGACAGTCCCTAGATCACACCGCATCACCACTCCCATCTTATAGTGACTTGCTTCGACTCTCAAGGCTCCTAGGATGAGTTGTCTGTCATTGTCACATTATTGCCACATTTGCATCCCAGCTTATTTCTTCCTTTTTTTTGCTTTATCCATTCATCATTTTTCTTATCCCTTTAAGTCTTCTTCTACTCTTATTGATCGTCCTCTCGCTTCTTAAGCGACATGTCCTTTGGTGCACTTCACTTGTCATTTGACATTGTTCATTCGGATGTTGGTCAGCCACCTTGCTCTACGATTCTTTGATATTCGACATTACGTTATTGTGGGTTTGGCAAAGTTGTTTAATGGGTATTTGAGCCTTTGTTTCCCATCATGTCATTCACCTTTCACCCTTGGCCTACATTACGGTCCGAGTCGTAAGACCGCCCTGAGACCATGAGATCTCGTGTTTGCTTCGAAGCATTTTATATGGACAGGTTCTGTCTACTGATTGAGTACGGGATGCCTGGCAGAAGTTCTCGTCTTGGGAAGTACTTAGGTTACATATTGCTTCTCCATTTAGTTTGCTTGCATCAGGTCCATGATCAGATATAGATGATATAGAGAGTCGAGACCGTTGATAGCCCATTAGCTTGATGCTTTGACACATTCACACTGGGGCATACCCCCATCCTTTCATGTTGGCATTAGCTCGTACGCATGTACACTGGCAACCCATTTCGCCTAGAGATGTTTTGGCATCAAAGTTTGAGTATGCTCCATATGCAGCCGGGTTTCTTCATACAACAAAGGCTATTTCTATACAACTGGGTCGATTCACGCATATTCGCTTATCCGCAGGTACGCTGTCGCACTCCCCATATGTCAAATGGGCAATTTGTTCACTTGTTCAGACGATTGGGTCTTCAGAAATTTATTTCAGAGTTTTTTCATCGAGGCACTTGCATATCAGATGTGCATACTAGGGCATGTTCTATCGCCTTTATGGAATAAAATGGATGATTTTTCATGAATGAATGATTTGATATTTTCTAGCTCTCTAACTTTGACCACATATGCGCTATGGATTTCGACATGGCGTTGATACTCTCCTAGACTGGGGCATAACCCCTTCTTTCACCCTTGGTCACATTTTGTGAGATTTTGTTCTACTGCATACCTTTATTTCCGCTTCTTTGTTATTAAGTCCTTGGTTTCGCTTTATCATTTATGGCATTTTCTTGTCACCTGGGCATCCCTTTTCATTATAATCAGGTTTATTTCGCTTATTCAAGTAATTTGTCGGGCATACCCCTGGACGCTCATACTAGTGGCCTACTCCCTTTTCCCCGAGTTTGTTTTTACTTCAAGTTAGTTTCGGGTTCTCCAAAGATTCTTCTCGATCCCACATTTTCTCGTACTTGCCCGATCCCACCTTTCCGACACTACTGCAGATCCTACCTTCCAGATCTCCGATCCCACCTTCCCCAGATCACCCTGATCCCACCTTTCTGGGTGATCAGCCAGGATCCCACCTTCCAATACTCTCCCTGACCACCCTCCCGTACTCCTGCCCGGATCCCACTTTTCTGCATCGCCCGTGATCCCACCTTCCAAGACTACTCCGAGAATCCCACCTTTCCAATACCTCCTGCACCATTCTTCGGCACTTGCCCTGATCCCACCTTCTCAGACTACCGATCCCACACTCCTGCACTCCACCCGATCCCACATTCTCTGCACTACCGGATCCCACCTTCCTGGGTGACTGCCCAAATCCCACATTTCCCGTATACCCGCCCGAATCCCACCTTCCTGCATCACCATCCCACCTTCCCAAGAGATCGCCCTGATTTTTACTCTTCCCAAGACTCCAACTGATCCCACCACCTTTCCAAAGACTACCCTGACCCTTCCTCCCAACACTCGCCGAATCTTACCTTTCCCGCACTCGCCTGAATCCACCTTTCCCATACCTCGCCGCATCCCACCTTTCGTACTGGGCCCTGGATCTCACCTTCCAGCACTCGCCCAGATCCCACCTTTCCGGTACTCCCGCCCCGCATCCCAGCTCTTCCCACTCGCCCGTATCTCACCTCCCGCACTCGCTGTGGATCCCACCTTTCCAAAGACTGACCATTCTTCTGATTGCCCGATCCCACCTTTCCCTGCACTTGCCTTGCATCCCACATTTTCAGACGCGGCCCGATCCCACCTTTCTGCACTTCCCGAATCCCACATTCCTGTGACTCAATTCCGATCCCGTCTCTTCCGGGTACTCACCCGGATCCAACCTTTTCCGGTACTTGCCCTGACCCTTCTCCGGAGCTTGCCCGGATTTCCGCACCTTCTCTAACATCACCCTCGGATTTCATTATATTTTCTGGCATTGCTCCTGAATCACTTATCTTCCCAAGCATCATACCTGGTTTTCTTTAAGTCCTTCAATCAGAGAGACTCTATTCCGTTAACCTTCAGTACTAGGTAAGGGGACAAAATTGTTGGTCATTTGGGTTCTTCACTAGAGTTCATTTCACTTCAGACGCTTGCACTTCTGACCACGATACACACCTGCTCATTCACTCTAATCAAGAGGGGCATATTTGTAAACCTCCTCAATTATCCTCAAAGATCGACTTATCCTTTGCGTCACACTCACCCATTGTTATCATATAACACCATTAGGGCCCTTTTAGGCTTAGTCTGTCTCCGAGCCTCGGGTGGGCTTGTATATGGTCCATTGAGTGCCTATATAGTTCACTTTAGAGTGTCATCGTGGCTTCTTTTTTTTAGTTATTGGAATCGTGCCATAGGAAGCAAGTGGGGACCCCCCCAAGGGTTTAGCTCAATCAGAGTTTATTAGAACAGGTTCGAATTCGGAGCACTTAGGCTTGTTTAGGTCATATCTCCTCACCTGCACTGAATCAAGCAACTGCTTTTTTTCATGGACTCCTATTCTTCAAGGAATATTCTCTCAAAATTTCAGATTTTTCTCAATCTGGACGACTACTGGGAACTCGACAACCAAGCATCTAAGCTAGCTTATGCGGGGGCGCTAATTTTTGTGATTTTAGTGCCCAAATCCTATGTGGATCGATCCCATAAGCCCCAGATCAGTCCTAGGCATGGGTTGGATCCAATTTTGGACCATGTTATGGGTTGCTTGCAACCCACCTTGGGTCCACTTGGATACTTGGTGGTTAAACAAAGGAGTAAATGTGGCTAGCTGGGAATAGAGGAGTGTTTATGAAGTTGGAGAAGTTTGAGACTTAAGGGGGGAGTTCCCGGGACTGAAGGTGTGCAAAATGGAGTGGGCTCAGAGAGAAAGGGAGAGAGAAATAGAAGAAAAAATGTGGAGAGGTGATCAAAAAGGGAAGGGAGGAAGAAGATAGAAAAAAGGGAAAAAATGAGGAAAGGAGGGGCATGGTCTCTCTTGTTTTGAAGAGGAGTTCGATGGATTTGAAGGAGTGGATACCAGGTTTTGGAAGGGAAAAGAAAGAAGAAAAAGGGGGGAATAGCCGTGAATCTTACAAGTACGACATTTATAGGCATCTCCCATTTGTTTTTTTGCTTTTCTTTGCCTTTGTTGTTTGCAAACTCGTGTTAGGTCACTAGGCAATCAGCTTCTGCTTCGCCTATTTATAGTCGGATTTGTAATCTGTCGTTTTATGGATTCTGACTTTGAGGAAGGTTTTGAAAAATTTTGAGAGCCTCTCTCACCAGATAAAATGGTTGGGAAACAAAATCATCCGGTTCTCTGAATTCAATTTGCTGGAACAATAGTTTGGGTCTTTGGCACCGTTTTTGTCGGTTCTCAATCATTCGGAGTCGGATTTGGACTCTATTTGTTTTTTTGGATTCATTACTCTTTGAGGAAGGTTCTGAAAATTTTTGACAGCCTCTCTCAACCGGATGAACTGGTTGGGAAATCAGATCCGCCGGTTCACTGAATTCAGTTTGCTAGAACAACTATTTGGGTCTTTGGCACCGTTTGTGGCTCTGCTTCGCCATTCAAGCCTGGGATTTGTACTCTATTTATTTTTATGGATTCCTGAATCTTTAAGGAATGTTTTGAAAAATTTTGAGAGTTTAAACCTAAATAACCAAGTTGGGAAACCATCACCGTTCACTCGAATTCAATTTTGGTCGAACAACGCCAGGGTCTTTGGCCCGTTTGTGTCGGGTTCTCAATCATTCGAGTCAATTTTCTACGGATTTGTTTTTTGGATCCCTGACTCTTAGAGGAAGGTTTTGAAAAATTTTGCGAGTCTCTCTCAATTCCGCTTTAATCGGTTGGGAACCACTCGCCATCATCAGGTTCGGCTTTTCTAATGGAAGTCGGGGTAATTGTTTTGTTCAGGTTTCGCCTAGTCATTCGAAGGCCGAATCACACCGCTTGTATTTTTTTGGCTTCCTTACTGTAAGGAAATGTTCTAAAAAATTTCATATCTGTTCTCAACCCGACGACGAATGTAAACCTGACTGCCCAAGCCGGCCTTGTAAGGGTCATCCGATTTCAGTTTAATTGAAGCCCGTGACCTTTGTGAGTCCGGCCCATTGGCTCCAAATCAGTGTAGGGCTATGTTTAGGGTCTTAAATGGGGTTTAGTTTAGGCTAATGTTGTTCAATTTTGGATTCTTAAGAATCAGGACCTTATGTGGGTCCAAGGGCATTGAAGTTAAGCACCAATAACTGTGTTTTGTTGAGCCCGCTTCGGGGATGAATAGATATGGTCACACAAGAGTGGTAACATCACGAGTGGTTGAGATGCCATGTATGGTTTCTCTTGGTTTCCTTTTCTTTTGATATCCAATTTTGAGAAATTATTGTATGCTCAAAATGTGCGACTAACTTTCCCTTGCAAATATTGGGCCAGTGGACCAGCTGTGCACGTGCCATTTTCCTTAGCTGAAAGTGTTTTTAAGTACGCTTAGATACCAATTAGGGCTCGGGGTCTAATCCAAGTTGTATGTTTAGCCTAGGAGACTATCTGATATGTGACCCATATGCTCCCACATACCCAATTCACTAGTAGAGACCGAGTTCCGAGCCTAGAGGGGTGCTACCTCATATGAGGTACCTTCCCGATAGGTAATCTGATCCCCGGACTTAGAAATCTTATTTTCGCAAACCGCTTTTTCCATACTGGAGTCATTGGGGTTTTTTGTTCTTACTTGGTTTTCCCCTTTATAAAATATCAACAAAAAGTAAGTGGCGACTCCAAAGAAAAAATG
The DNA here is from genome assembly GCA_016808115.1 of Tetrastigma voinierianum. Taxonomy (NCBI): domain Eukaryota; kingdom Viridiplantae; phylum Streptophyta; class Magnoliopsida; order Vitales; family Vitaceae; genus Tetrastigma; species Tetrastigma voinierianum. Next base: position 715,675 of record JAEQBH010000814.1, read on the forward strand.
TTCCTCTTTGGGGACGGATTTTCTAAAATTCAAAAATCAACCCACATTTTCTTTTTATTTAAAAGTGAGTGGCGCCGACTCGTGGATCGGGTAAGGTCCACAGTTTCACCACCCCAATGATTTCTTTCACAAAACCATTGCTAATAAGGGATGGAGGGCGCTTTGCCAACCCCCGAGGCCAGCTGCCACAATGGTGGTACGAGAGTTCTACGCCAATCTTTCCTCCCACGTACTAAAAAGGGTCGGGTGCGCGAGGTTTTGGTAGACTTAAGTGCGAAGTCTATCAATCAATACTATAACCTTGAGTCGGTCAACCCCGAGGCCTATGACAGACTCCATGAGAACCCCAACTATCTTGAAGTCCTTACGATGTTTACCAACGGGCAGGGCGAGTGGAAATTGAACAATGAAGGGCATGTAGTGCACTTCAAGGCCAAACACTTGGCCTACATTCCTAAGGTATGACATCACTTCATCACATCGTGTCTCATTCTGATGACTAATGTGTTTGAAGTGATGGCCAAGAGGGCCCTGCTCAACTATGCCATCATCCAAGACATCCCATTTGATGTTAGGCAGGTTATAGAGGATGCAATCATGTATAACAAAAATGCAAAGATGAATCTCGGGCACCCCTTCCTCATCTACGGTCTATGCAAGAAAGCCGAGGTGCCCTTAGAGGACAATGAGGCTTAGATACACCCGATCAAGGCAATCATGGTTAAAAAAGACAAACCTACTGCATTTCACAAACTACAGGAGGTGTACAATTTGGGTAATGAGCCTTCCAATGAGGATAAGCTTAGGGCATACCAATCTACGTTTGGGATCCCAGCAGGTGTCCAAGGAGAGGTCGGACAATCATCCACCCAACCCCCACCACCACCACTACCACCACCATCCCAGGAGGAGGACTCGGTCAGTCCTTCCACTACACTGGAGGACCAGTTGCCCGATTCGATGCGGGGAGCAGATGAGATCCAGAGTACCAGGTTCATCACCAGAACATGGACGCGCAGGCCGATACTTAATATAGCAACGCAGAACGTTTAATATCCGGCGCAACCAAGAACCATCCAGAGAAGCTAGTCTAACTCCTCGTCTTCCATGCCACCTCCACCACCACAACCGTGAGCTGAGTGAGCCCAACAGATGATTCGTACCCACCACTTGCTATTTTGTTGACATCGAAAATTTCTAATTTTTGTCTGGGGGGCGTGATCGGGTCCGTTTTCCTCGTTTATTCCGTGTTTCGCTGTAGTTTGTCTTTATGTTTAGGTATTTTAGTTTTTATGTGTTCAAGGTAGTGTGTTTGTGTTCTTATATTCGCTTTTACATGTTCATGTTTTAGGTTGTTTTCGCAACATTGCATGTTTTGTGTATCAGGTGTGAGGATGTCACGCTTCGCGAACGGAGATTAATTTGAGTCAAAAATTTCAAAAAGATCGAGCAGAGAATGAAAAGGGACCCTTAGGTTGTTACATGATCCGAATAAAGAAAGGTCGGGTGACTTATTTTCCAGTCAACCCCCGTGTGCTCTGCAGCTTATTTCCCAAGTAGTCTATCGCGCGCACACATGTGATCTCAGCAGTACCAAGGCCTGACCTTGCTCACAAGAATCCTATGAGCCTCAGGGTTTCTAAACACCTAAGTGGTGGGACACTTGAAAAAGATGATTGCCACCAAGCCTTAAATAAATAAATAATTAAAATATAGGAGAGAGTAGAGAGCAGCATATATATATATATATATATATATATATATATATATATATATATATATATATATATATATATATATATATATATACATGTGTGAATGGAATAAGTGGGTTCCTTCAATCGGAATCCTAGTCATAGTTCAAGGGGCCTTTCTAAGCCTAATGCCTTGAGCCAAGTGGCCGAGAGCCATTGATTTCACTGCCCGCTACATGGGATAGAGGAAGGACCATTCCCACAATCTAGGGCCTTTAGTTTTGATTGAGTGTTCAGGGTGAAGTTCGAGGGGAACTAAATGTCCAGTGCCCTTAACCAACTGGTGGGGAGTCACCAATGAATCCCTGCTATAGGGACACTCAGCTAAAACTTATAGGCACTAAAGTTCTTTCATGCTTAGGTAGTATGTAAGTAAAAAAGGGGTGCGTTCTTATCCTTCTGTGGTTAGAGTCTTTCAAATGGGTGAGTGGATTTCAAGTTTGGGGGTACTGGAACCGAGGTATATGTTCGAGATCATGAAACAATTGCACATAGACTTCATAGGAAAGGTCATTGAAAACTTAGGGGGTTGAGTTGCTTAAGCAACGAACCTTGTTTAGCTAAGTTCCTAGAAAGTTACTAATAACTTAAGACGTATCTTAATTATAAAGGCCTTGAATTGCGTGCTTAGTTCATTTTGAATCTCCTGTTAGCTGCTTTATGTTACACCATGTCGAGGCGTTTGGTGTGCGGGCAAGCATTTTCATGTGTGGTTGCGTTATAGAGTTTGTTTCTATTTGTATTAAGCAGCCAAGACAAGCTCGGTGTGATGAGCGCCCAAAACACTCATCATATAATCGTTTATCAACCCTTTCGACTCCTCTTTATCTATACTGCGTGTTTATTGTCATATATTTGATATCATCTTCTTGTACTTAAAAGATTTTTGAGGTTGTGTGGAGATATAGAAGAAGGATATTGATGTATCTAAATTTCAACGTCACGACAGCCAAGTCGTGACGACGTGGCAAATTCTTCATCACCCAACGCTATGACAGTCGTGACGCCGCCTAGACTCCAATCAAATGTGATTAGATATAACAAAAAGTAGAAAAAGAAGGGGAGGGGGATATGAGATGGAGACGATTACACAAGAGTGACTCGAGAGATCATGTAATAATTGTATTTTGTATTTTCTTTCTTGAACTCCTATTGATTAACAACCTAATGATTGTAATGGCTAAGATAATGTTCTAGTTTTATTTATAGGTTTTATTGCACTTCTGTTACATTCGTATGGGATTAGTTTCTTTGATTCAGCCATTTAGTATATCTACATTTCCTCATCACTTACATGGTGGTGTTTCACAAACACCAACATATTTTTCTTATTGAATCTAAGATCGAGAGACAAAGGTCCTTAGGGATCAGGGTAGAGCACACTTGGTCACCTGGAGAGTAGAGATTTCCGCCCAAGTGTGCAAATTAGGTTTAATTCATTTGTTGCCTGTTGAGGGTTGATGCAGAGATGCGATAAACCCTACTAGCGAGATAGGTGAATATACATCGAGAGAGGATATCTTGTAGGCACGATCAACCCACCATTGTGCATCCGTTAATATACTGAATATTAAATTTTACATACATTATAATCCATTAAATGTGGCAAGGGGAGGCAAAACCCTAGTCCTCATCAATCGAATTAACAACTCATTTAGGATCAAATTGTCGTTATACTAGCAGTAATTCACTAAAGTTTGAGATCCAAATAATACTTTAGAGTCGATTCTAGTATTCAACACACTTCTCCTCGTGGGAACGACACTTGACTAGCCACTATATTACGTACACTCGACGCGTATACTTGCACTTGTGGGCCTACGTGTTACATTAATTTTACATAATCTATCCGAAGCCCGTCATTGGAGATGAGAGAATGAAAGATATGCAGATTCTAAGCTTGTTAAGGGAATTTGAACTGCAAAGAATGAAGGAGTCTAAATCAGTTAAAGAATACACCGACAGATAGAAATTCCTTGTTACTGTTCTTAAAAAGTATGAAGTAACCATCACGGCCCTTGAAAACACTAAGGACTTGTCAAGAATTTCTCTGGCATAATTGTTGAGTGCTTTGCAAGCACAAGAGCAAAGGAGACTAATGAGAGAAGGCATAACAATAGAATGAGCACTAGCAGCCAAACATCAAGAAGCTACCAAGCGTGAGTTGAAAAAACAAGTAGAAAGAAAGTAGCATCAGTGCCGAACCAGCAATTGGAAAAGTGAAGGATGGGCAGAAGAAGTCATATCCACTCTGCCAACATTGTAACAAGAAATGTCATCCACCTTTCAAGTGCTGGAGAAGACTAGATGCTAAATGCTCCAATTGTCAGCAAATGGGGGCATGAAGCTATTATTTGCAGGAATGAAAGGCAACAAAAATGAGGAAAAGGCAAACACAGTAGATCAAGAGGAGTTAAGATTACCTGCTTGTTAAGCATTTGCTTCACTAGCATGAGTTCAACAAACCGTCAACTCATTAACAATGGTTGCTCCAACTACATGACAGATAACAAGAGTCTGTTCAAAGAATGGTGTGAAACCACTTCATCAATGGTTCGAGTGGATGATGGTGGCAAATCAATGGGCTAAGCAAATGTACAATTGTTATCCAAACCTGTCATAGTTCTAAGTTAATCACTAATGTCAGGAGTGTGCTTGACATAGACTATAACTTGTTGATCAAATAATCGGTTGAGAAAAAGGATATAAAGTACCGTTTTTAATGATTATTGGTCTAATTAAAGATGTAAATGACAGTGACCAATTCATAATTAAGACGACAGAGAAAAGTTTTGTTCGAAATCCATTTTGAGGAGGAGCAAATTGCATTCCTAGTGACTTAGGTTGAAAATGAAAGCGAAGAGAGCATGTTGTTAAGGGCATACTCGGATAAGGCAGCCTAAGTAGATAAAATGATTTCAATTAAAGCAGCTTATCATATAGAAACATCCAAAGAAAGTCCGACAAGACAAATTCTTTCATAGGCTGGGTCTCTTAAAAGCTGAGGATTAGCAATTCAAAATGATTGTGGATGGGAAGAGAAAGGAAACAGAACCTCTATTGTAGGTTATGAGTAAGTTACATAGTTCAAACACTGCCAATCGAGAGAGGGGGTGGTACTCTATGTTCATATGAGGAAGAACTTAATAAATTTATTCAAATCTTACATTACCATATGCAACATGAGAGCATTCCATTGGTTGAAGAGATGCAAATCCTTAGAAAAATCCAACACTTTGAGGGAACGAGAGAAAAAATAATCAGTGGTGTTGCTATGAGGGCAAAGATTCAGGACTCATTGGGTCAATAAGAGGCCATCCAAGACCAAGTTAAACTTATAGGTGTTGATTTGGATGGGGTAAAGAAGGAGAAACATATTGTGGTGGCCAAAATCAAGCAACTTAGGGATGGTTTGAAGGGAATAGACAATGAGATTGATTCCCTGCTGAGGTAACTGAAAGTTGTGTCAAAAATGAGAGACATAGCATATTAAAGTCTCCAGGAACTTGTGGAAACAACGTGATGAGGATAAGATTGTTAAATGACTTAGTGGAAAACTTAGGGAAGTAGCTAATCAAGAATTGGTGTTTGCAGCTCCTAAATAAGGAGAAGTATTAACATTAAATGTTTAGGGATGCTATCCAGATTTTCCATTTTTTTTTTTTTGTTAATTAGTCCCAATTTGTGGGATTGGTATTTGATTTTTTGTTTTCAATCATGTTTTGATTTTAGGTCATTGATTATAGTATTTTGATTTTCCTTTATCTTGGACCTTAATTCTATTAATTTGTTTTTATTTATATAGTGGGTTGTTGTAAGCTTTTTTTGCATTAAGAAACCCACAAAATCCAAAAATGCCACACAATACCTTAGAATTACCTAGAATATCTTAGAATTCCATAAGCCCTAAAAATACTGAACCAACTCATACCTCCAATAAGATTAGTAGGGGGTCACGAAATTATGCATATGCTCAATGCATTCACTAAAATTTCTAAAAAATCCATGAATATATCACACCATGAAACTTAATTTTCAGTTCAAGTCGAAAAGAATTTAAGTCACCCAACTCTAACAAACTCCACCTTAATATGAATTTCAATACAAAAATACATTCTAATCTCCAATTAAACAAATCTCAACCTTTACCATATATAAAAGCATATAATGCCAAAGATTAAGAATGAACACCAACCAAGTCACACTATTCAAACTTAGATATGGGAAGTGACTTGATCATCATATTCATATGGCTCTTAAGAATATTAACTTTTCCCATAATAATATTACCATCTACCATGGAAGGGGCAACAGTAGCTGCAACACTTGTAATTATAGAACCATGCAAAACATATAACTTGGTAAACCTTTTATGTCTTTCATGTTGTGATTTGTGCAACAAAGATAATAAAAATCGGAGTAAAGAAAAACAAAAGAAAACACATTTTACGTGGTTCAATAATGTGCCTACATCCACGAGAACGATGACTCAAACTTTTCATTATATCCGAAATAGGATTATATAGGAGGGTATTTATAAAAACCCTGAATATGGACAAATTACAAAAATACCCTATACCCTAAATATACGGTATCGTACTGCGGAGGCTTCGCCCCTGTACCCCCAACATGTTATTTCGCCCTCTCAACAAAAGTGGTTATATATGAAGGAAAATGCATGAGTGAAGGGAAAGCTTTTGCCCAACCCTTCTAACCTTAATATGAGCCACATGCCACAACATTTCATAACGATGTGAGTGCCTTTGCTAAACTTCAACTTCACCAATGTACTTGTATCTTTTGAATCAAGAGTACTAAAAACTATAATTTCTTAATATTCAGAACATGTCTCACATTACAAAAGTGTCCTAACAACTCATCAAAACATTTGATTTGGATCATTTTAATCAACAATCCATGATGCATTATTATTTCTCATCAACACTTGCAAACATGGTTTTGGTGTTGAAAATGAATCTCACATCAGACACACTTGCAACGCATTCAACCTGAGTCAAGAATCCAATCTCGCTATTTTTGGAGTCACCATCAAAAGTAACTAGCTAGGAACTTCATCAATGTAATTATATTTTGCAATATTGACTTCATCAAAAAATTTTAATTACTTACTTTTCCTTATGATATGCAACTCTCGTATTCTTATTTTTCAACTTATGACATTTAGATTTAATGTGCCATTTTTTCTCGCAAAATCTACAAGTCTTGTCTCTCACACTACCACTAGATTTTTTTTCATGTGTCCTTTAAATAATAAGGCCTTATGCTTGAGCCTCAAATCCAAGCATAAGATACTTCATCTTCTCCATAATAAGGCATCATAGATGAGAGAGTCATCCAAAGTGGTGGTGAGATCAAAAATAATATCTTTGAAATTCGTGATAAGAAGAGAGTAAAGAAATATAGTACCAACTCAAATCTTCTTCATCATACTTAACCTCCACTCGCTTTCTCTAAATCAAAATGATTTTCCTCAAGGTAGTTAAGGATTTAAATGCACCTTCTACCATACAACAGAGAATAAAATTACTACTTCAAGTGTAGCTTACTTGTCAAGCTTTTTGCCATACATGATGACCTTAACTATAACATCACTATAGTGGTTTTCTTTAAAATAGTTCTATAGAATCTAATATGATAAATGAAGATGGAGATTGAAGGATAAGATATTTGATCCTTACATTGTTTTTCCTCTAGTATCTCAAACCCCAATAGGCATCATTAAATCAGATGGAGAGAACAACTCTGCATCTTTACCTCACCATAACAAATATTTTGTGTTTAATCCAACAAATGTAAGGTCATATTTCATTGTTGTCATCGTTGAGATCAAAACTAGTTTACATTGATACCAATTTGCAAAAGAAAAAGGAGAATAGACAATAAAAAACTAAAAATAAGGAACATAAATATTTACTTGAAAATTACAAAAATATCCACAAAATATGATTAGTAGATAGTCGGACCTTAGTGTACTAATCAATATTTGGGTTGATTAGTACACAAAAAGTGCTCAAAACTCGTGAATGAATTGTGGCTCAAAACAAAGACTATTCGAGCACTAATCACTCCTCTAAACCGACATTACGCTAGTCCCTTGAAGAATGACAAAAGATGAAGAGGAGACTGTGCTATGTCTATGCAAAAGGAATGGTATTTTCAAAAAGTGTATGGATAAGTAATGCCCCATCCTCAGTGTGAACAGATCGAGACCCCTAATAACAATCATCTTGGAGAATAAATGCCATACGTGACTAAGTTTCAAAGAGTATCCATCCTGCTGAATCGACCGAAACTTCCACCAAAATTCAGTGTTTAGGATCACTAACAATAACCTCGCTAAACTCGTCTCTCACCCCAACCAAGCTACTGCCAAGTCCTAGTACATTGACCAACCTAAATAAATCTGGTTCCACTCTTATTTCATATTTCTTTTTGTATTGTATGATGCAATGCTGAGAAATCGACCTCACCAAAGTCCGTGTAACGGGGGTCCACCAATGACTCCAAACCAACTAAGGCTTAGGGCATCAAGTCATGAGGATCTTTCAACCACTATCTCCTGGTTTCACCCCTTGACCCAAATGAATTAAATTCCAAAGACCTACAACTCGGCTAAACCTCACCCATCCACCCATGTAGCGAGCACTGATTCGATGGCTCCTAACCAGTTAGGTTAGGGCACCAGGCTTTAAAGACTTTCACATAACCCCCTCTGCATCGTGCTCTAGTTTCGCTGCAAAGCTACGCAGCTTTTTCTCTTCTTTCTTTTCTTTTTCTTTTTCTTTTCTTGTCTTTTCTTTTTCTTTTCGAAGACTTCATCGCCTTCTTTCCGTGGGAACCATAACCTTTACAAGTGGTCAATGAAACTAGGTAGGTTTGTATGGTAAGGAGTTGCAGGTCAGTTATTATTTAAACTGATGTGCACAAGGGTGTGTTAGCTAAAGGTGGAAGAAAGATGAATACCAGAGACTTCAACTAACCATCCACTTAATCATGCATGGAACTAATCTAGCATCAATGGTATCAAGTGTTTCAATTTTTCAACTTGGTGTGTTAGGCAAACCACACAAAAACGGCAAAATTGTTGCAAATGAGTTAAGAAACTGAGCCGGTTGATATGTATAAAGGTGGTGTCACTAAATTTTCAGCTTTTTCAAAAACAGCTTTCTCAAAAAGGAGCAAAAAGCAAGCCACTAAACATACAAAATGGGCTATGCTTAAACATGTAGTAGACTCAAAAAGTGTAAAAAATGATATCAAAAGTATAAAAATCACTTCCTTCACTAAGTCTCCCCCCAACCAAGTGTGCCATTGACCACAATGGGGTGTGGATTGGAAAGTTAGTGGAAGAAGTGCTACCTCCTCAATCAAGAGGCTGAAGAAACCCCCATTGATCGGGCCGAGGTGTCGCTTGAGCAGTGGCCGAATCAAGCATAGACATCAAGGGAGTCTCGTGAGGGTCCGGTGATGAAGGGGGCACCGGCTTCCGCCTCGGAGAGCGGAAGCGGCCTGAGTAGGTACATATGGGGAGATCGTAGGGAGGCCTAGGTGACTCTGAATATACATGAGGATGGCCTGATTCTGTGCGAGTATGGCGCTGGTATGAGCCATGGCAGCCTTAGTGCGAGTCATCTTATCCGCGAGGGCTGCATGGGCAGTCGCAAATGATGCTAATGTAGAGGAGAACGTGCGGACTGCATCCATGATGGTCAGAAAGTCCCGGGTGGAAATAGTGATATGCTGCGGAGGTGATGCGGAAGTGCTCGACGCAAAGAACATCCAAGGCAGATTAGGGGTAAGGCCCCGAAAGACAAAGGCAGCGAATCAAGCAGATCGAGCCGAGGGGGAGATAGTTAAACCATAGGGTAACATGTCATCCCGAGGCTCCCCAATATGCTCCATCGGGAGGGGCTGCTCTCGCCAGAATATCGGGCAGCCGGCCGTCCGGCCGGGCTCAAGGCTTAAAGGTGATTGTAGAGCGAGTATAAGCCGCAATCGATCGGCTGTAAGGATGGCCTCATAGTCACGACTTCACGCTCCAACTGGCTCATCGTGAAGCCGATATGCTCTGAAGACTCCGGCATAGAAGTCTTCGAGAATAAGAGAGGTGGGACTCACTGAGGTAGACTTCATGATGGACCTCGTCTCTAAATGGAACAGAAGTCATAATAAGCCCATGGCTGGAACCCCACAGAAGCCCCTCCCGAGATGCACATAGTGGCCTCCAAGATGGATCCTCTCCTCTGAACTATATGCTAGAGTGGAAAAATATTAGACCGTTGTATCGTGATCTTATAAGACGCATGCTGCTGACGGAGTTGGGCTCGAACAGAATCATTCCTACAGAGTGTTCCCGGAGAGAAGATAGACCATTTCCCTGGTCGAGGGATGGGGCCACTCCATTTATGCTTACCGGTCAAGCAGGACCATCTACAGATTGAATGTCGCGAAGGTGTTCGAGGCCCCGGCATCTTGGTCGGCCTTCGATGGAGAAATGAAGAGCACTCGGGTTGGACTCGTGCCTAGATTTCATCGTGTGGTAGAACTCGATGACCACCCGAGGGTAGAAAAACCGACGAGGTGTCATGAATGGCTCTAGGGAGTACCTCTGCACTAGGAGCATCGAGTCTCGGAGCTCCGAGTCTTCGGAAAAGGCTCGGAGATCATAATGAACCTCTCTGTGCATCCCTCACACTATAATCAGCATTCCCTGGAATAGGGCTGCAGTGGAAGAATGGCCGCCTGATGATAGCTGGGTAGGGGACAGGTCTGCATGGGGCTCCAAAGAATGCCCCGATGGGGTGCAGGATCGTGGTTTCGAAAATCTCGACCGAAAACTCCCCTCGGGGCCGAGGTCCGGCTCTTTGGACAGGAGACTCTCCGGATGACCTCGGGATGTGATGGAGGGCGGAGAGGGGCCAGGGTGGTACCTCCTCGGGGGGGATGTGGCAGAAAATTAGGTGGAATACGGAGCAGAGAGGCGGCAAGTGAGCAAGAGGCCGGAGGCGCGGAGCATGGAGGAGCAACTAGGTTGGAGCCGTTGACAGGGGAAGGGGAGGAACGGCATACCCGAGGCCGAAAAGCTACACCGCGGTTCACCATGCTAGAGCTTACAGCGAGTATAATGATATGGGGCCTTTAAACTCAAACAGGATGTGAAATGAAAAGGAGAGAAAAAGTGGGGGTTTTATAAAGGGAGGAGGGAAAATGAAAGGTCTTGGCTAATTAATGGCCTTAAGTGCCTATTTAATGGTTGGTTCGGAAAAAAAAAAAAATTAATGGTGGGTGAAGGAAACGAAGGGTTTGCAGCAGACGGAATGAAAGGGGCAGGCAGATGAACAGTGCAACCTGCGAAATTTCGCAACCTGCGAGATTCCATAGGTTGTGAAAATTTCACAACCTGGAAAATTTTCAGGCAGAAAAACAACAGCCCCAGCCCACTACAACACCTGCAAAATAGAAAACCAAAAATTGTGAGAAGGCAAACTTGTAAATGAGAAAAATCTGGGTAAGAAAAACAAGCAAAAAGCAAGGGAATCAAGAAAATCTCTAAAAACAAGAACTGAAAGTAAAGAAACCAAAATTGCAGCAACAAAATTTTAGGGGCTTCTGAGATACTGCAGAAGCCACTTCCTGTAAGACAATTTTTAGCAATCATGGAGGGTTAAGGGAGGAGGACTCCTGTCACTGAGTTGCACCGCATATGGCTTCGGCCTTCATTAACCTTGAATACCCTGTAGTCTTTGGGATTGAACAGGTCCACTGATCCATTGAGATAGACCTCTTGGATGGTGAATGGGCCAGTCCATCTTGATTTAAGCTTGCCCTAAAGAGGATTAGAGTTGCAGAAAGCAACACTCGGGTCTCCTGTTTGAAATGTTCAGGAGTCATTAGCTGATCACACCCTTCCGCCTTATCTTTGCAATTTCGAGTTGAAGTAGGCATCATTCCTTAGTTCTTCTAGCCTGCTAATACCGAGGAGCCCCAAGTGGAGACTCAGCTCGCCTTACATATCTAGGTTCAATTCCGTCACTGCCCACCATGCCTTATACTCAATCTCCACAGCAGACATGCTGCCATAAAGCAGCGATAAGGAGACATGCCTAGAATGCACTTTAGTCGCCTGTATGCCCACAAGAGTCCAAAGAGCTTGAGAGACCAACTTTCGCTAGGAGTTCGCCACTTTCATCAGGCATTGTCTTGATCTCTCAAGGATCTACTCAACTCCGGCCACTGGTCTGAGGTTGGTATAGGGTGGCTACTTTATGCTTGACATCATACTTAGTGAGGAGGCTCTCAAAAGGTTTGTTGTAGAAATGCAAACCTCCATCACTAATTATGGCTTTGAGGACCCCAAATCTGGAGAGTATATTCTCTTTCAAGAATTTCAGTACCACCCTGTGGTATGCTACCCTGCAAGGAATTGCTTCAACCCACTTGGACACATAGTCAACTCCCACCAAAATGTAGAGGTATCCAAGTGAGGAAAGGAATGGTCCCATGAAATCGATCCCCCATACGTCAAATAGGTCAACTACCAAAATTGGGTTTAAAGTCATCATGTGACGGCAAGAAATCTTCCCCAACCTTTATTTTCGTGATTCCCCGCAGACATGGTAATGGGCATCCTGGAAAGAGAGGCCAAGTGGAATCCGTGACCGCAAAGACCTTCCGGCAGTTTTCTGGGAAGCAAAATGGCCTCCACATGCATTCTCATGGTAGTGGCTGAGTATTCCTTGTTGCTTTGCTTCAGGCACACACCTCCTGATTATCTAATCAGCACAGTATTTGTACAAGAAGGGTTCTTCCCAATAATAGGAGTGAATTTTTGCAAAGAAGCACTCTCTTTATCTGTGCTTTCCAATTTGTCGGTAGCTCCCTATAGCCAAGTAATTTGCAATGTGGGCATACCAGGGTGCCTTCTCAACTGTGAGCAATGACCTCAGGAACTCATCATTGATTGGAGGTTGTGAGTAGTGCGATTGTTAATCTTGATAGGTGATCTGTAACCACATTTTCCACACCCTTTTTGTCCTTGATTTGCAGGTTGAACTCTTGCAGCAGGAGAACCCATCTGATAAGCCTAGCCTTAGCATTTTGTTTGGTGAGCAGGTATTTCAAGGCTGAATGTTCTGTGAGTATTATTATGTCCGACCTAACCAAATAAGCTCGAAATTTGTCTAAGGTATGTACTCACCGCCAACGCCTCTTCGTGGTTATGCAATTCTCCGCATCATTCAAAGGTTCGTCGCATAATAGACCACATATGGCTTTCCTCCTTCCCTTGGTCCGAGAACTGCTCCAATGGCTAGATCGCTTGCATCGCACATCACCTCGAAGGGTAACTCGCGCCTGGGGCTCTACTACAGTAAAGTGGTCAAATAGGCTTTAAGCTCCTTAAAGCTCTTAAGGGGGCCTGGCATCCTGGGCCAAATTTTGGCACTCTTTTTTTCCAGCAATAGAGAGACTTGGCAATTTTTAAGAAGTCTATGATGAACCTCCTGTAGAACCCTGCATGCTCTAAGAATTGCCTTACGCCTTTGACATTTGTGGGAAGTGGCGCGAAATTAAGTCAATTTTTGTCTTATCAACTTTGATCCTTTTTCAAATAATATGCCCTAGTACAATTCCCGCTGACCATAAATGGCATTTTTCCCAGCCTCAAGCATTCAGGTTTTTCTCTATGCACCTATGCAGACGCTCTAGGTTGATTAGGCATCTCTTCAAAGCTCCTCCATAGATCGAATGTCATCCATGTAAACCTCCATATCGCGCTCTACCAAATCACCTGGGGTAACACCGAGCATACATCACTGAATGGGCAGCGCATTACACATAGCTGCAGGGCATTCTCCTGTATGCATATGTGCCAAATGGGCATGTGAAGGTGGTCTTTTCCTAGTCTTCTGCAGTAATTTCAATTTGGAAGGACACCCTCACTTTTGTTTTCTTGATGGATACTCTAGATATAACCAAATTGCCATTGCACCTGAGGATCAGGAGAAAACCACTTTTACATGCCCATTTGTTACTTTTGCTTTTGTGAGGCTCATTTGGTTTGTGTAATGCCCCGGTACCTTTCCAAAGATGCATGATGTCTATATTTTCCGACGAAGCGTAATAGTTATGGAGATCTTCATGGATGATTCTACAAAGGTATGGATCCAGCTTTTGAACAAAGGCCGATAACTCAGACAATACTTCAAAGGTAAAGGACAAGAATCTAGCTCAATTGGGAAAATGCCATTTATACATGTAAGGAATTGTCTGAGGCACATGATTTTTGCAAAGAGGGGCTGAGGTAGACCAAGAAAAAGTTTCGATTATAAAAATTTAATGCCACCCATCACACTAAGGGAATTAGAAGTTTTTAGACATGCCGGATTTTACGTAAGATTTGATCGAGATTTCTCAAAATTGCTAGACCACTATGCATTGGGTCGGAAAATGATACTAAGTTCTATTTTGATGAATCCATAGAATTCCTTGAAGAAATCAAATCCGCACTAGTTAAAGCTCCCATCATGGCAAAACCGTAATGGAACAGAATTTGAAATCATGTGGTGATGTCAAGATTTTGCAATGGAGCCGGGGATTGGGACGTAAAACTGAAAAAGTATTCAAAGCCATATACTATGCCAGCAAAACCTTTAACGAAGCTCAGAAAATTACTCTACTACTGAAAAGGAGATGCTAGCAATAGTATTTGTGTGTGAAAAATTTAGGCCATACATTTTGGGGTCCCATGTTATTATACACACTAATCATGTAGCAATTAAGTATCTAATGGCAAAGAAAGAAGCAAAGCCAAGACTGATCAGGTGGGTATTGTTATTGTAGGAATTTGATTTAGAAATAAAAGACAAGAAAGGCTAGACACGTGATAGCCGATCACTCTTGTCAAGAGTGGAGAAACTCCGTTTACAAAGAAGAAGAAAGAGAAATAGCGTAAAATTTTCAGATGAGCGCTTATTCCAAATTGCCACTCCAATCACCTTGGTATGTCGACATTGTGAACTTCTTAGCTTCTAGAATTATGCCACCAGATTCAGCTACTAGCGAGAAAAAGCTAAGGACTGATAGTGTACTACATCCGGATGCATCGATTATTGTTTAAAAGAGGAGCGATCCGATTATATGAGATGTGTACCGAGGCGAAACAAAGAAAGATTTTACAAGAATGTCATGCATCACCATATTGTAATGACACGTACCAAATAATACAAGTTTTTAACACGTTTGACCAAGTTTGACTAAGTTTGACCAAGTTTGACCAAGTTTAACCAACAATTAGTATGTAGGCCCAAGTTGACTTTTTCAAGGATGAATAATTTTGGGTTGACTAAGACACCATTTCATAGGCCTCGCCGATACGAAAGGTTCATAGACGGTCAACGTCAAAACTGACTTCATGATAAAAAAGTTATGACCTTGGGGGAGTTCAAACAAAGAGTATTTTATCACCGCCAAGGCCTGCCCCCGGGCGACCAAAACGACCCTAGGCTCTATATAAACCTAGTTTTGAGTGCCAAATAGAACCCTAGCCCCAAAACACTCATTTTCAGCTCCAGAACCCTAGAAAAACTCCCCAAGACCGTGGACCCCGAACTGGGTCGTTTCGACCCGTTTTCAGGCCAATCGGGTTTTGGCCGTGGGAGACGATTCCGGCCACCACCCTTGCACACGCGCTGGCCAGGGAGGAAGAGCAAGGCGAGGCGACCTTGCCGGCCAAATTTCACGGCCAACCGCAGCCGGACGCACCCGGATCAGGCCGACGAAGGCGACGGCGACCGCCACGGTGGGTCACTGGTTTTCGCTCCGGCCATTCCGGTGCCGACTCCATACCTCCTCCCCCCAATTCTGGGACCCCCTCGAACTCATTCCCGTTGTCCTTTTAACAGACATTCTCACCGCTTGAAAGACATTTAATAAAGGAAGCTCATGGACGGTTGATCGAGTTTTTCGCCACCACAAAGAACTTTTGACCAAGGTAAGGGTACTCGCTCGTGTTCCTGGTCTCTCGCT
The DNA here is from genome assembly GCA_016808115.1 of Tetrastigma voinierianum. NCBI lineage: Eukaryota > Viridiplantae > Streptophyta > Magnoliopsida > Vitales > Vitaceae > Tetrastigma > Tetrastigma voinierianum. The sequence goes on from JAEQBH010000814.1 coordinate 731,475, forward strand.
TTCCGTTGATATACTTTGTAAATTTTGGACATCGCTTAAGTTATTTTCCATTGGGTCATTTAGGGTAATTACCGAAATGTTGGACTGAAATTGGGCACCACTGGTCACCCGGCAAAATTGATGATGGATTAGTGAAATTGATATTTTATGATTTATCTAGGGTTCACTTCGAAATAGCCTCTGCAAAGCCCCAATTCGGGGTACCCCGGTCTATAGGCACACTCGTATAATTGGACCCGTCTGAGTCCAATTTAGATTAGTTTCAGTTCTAAAACTATTCTAAGACATTTGGGGCATCCCAATGTCTTTGGTTTAGTTATTGGAGCCTAAATGGTATTTTATTATATCACAGGCACTCACGCTGAGCTTGGAGACGATCCTGCAGGAGAGCAGGACTGAGCATCTGTAGTCTGTGAGTGGTTTATATGCTTTAAAATGCTTAGTATTATTAAGATATAAAATGGTAAATTATTATATATATATATATATATATATATATATATATATATATATATTATTTGATCGAATGGTTGCTTATGCATAAATATAATTATTTGTTTTTATATAAACAAGCACATTTCATGTGAATTTTATCAACATTTTAAATATTTGAAATTTTAATGACCAGTGGATAATTGGTATTTAAGTATTTTGATACATGGATGGAGGTTTTAAACCACTTTGAAAATTTATTTAGTTTAAGAATACGTGACGTTGGAAAAGTATATGTGAGTAAGGATACTGTGTTGGTTGTTATAAATTGATGTACCATATAATACCAGAGGTTCGATTCAATATTTATATTAAAGACACTGGGTTTGACACTTGCTGAGGTTGGTTTCATCCAATCCAAGTATATTATTTCCATCGACTGTGAGGCCTGCTTACCCGACGGTTTATTAATGTGGTTTGCTACTTCTGTCGTGAGGCTGGTTTCATCCAACGGTTACATTATTTCCACGGCCATGAGGCCTGGTTTAATCGATGGTTTACACAAAGGTTTGCCACTGGCACGTGAGGTTGGTTTCATCCAACTGCTATATATTATTTCCATGGACGGAGGTCGGGCTCATCTGACGGCTTATTATTATTATTACCACAGTACCTTTCGATGTTGAGGGTCGTGAGGTGGGGTATCCTACGGTTATGATGAGTATATGGTATGGTACATTGTTGGTTTCTGAGTAAGCTATAACCATTTCAATATTTATGGTTATTGTATCTTATGATTTTTCTTACGACATGATGTTGATATATTTTATGCTAAAATTTTATGTTGTGAATAAATACAGGTGATAATTTTCTTAATAATAATTTCGGTTAAATTTTTGAGCATGAATTTACATTGTTGACTAAGGAGTTCGGGTTTTGTGAAATGATTTTAAATGGGGAACCTTACAAAAAGAGTGGACGTGAGGTATTGAGAGAAGGAATGTTCGAAAATAAAACCTTATTTTCCTTATAAATTATGCCACTCACTGAGATTTATTAACTCACGTTTTATTGTTTTGAATTCATTCTAGGTCCAGCAAATCAGAGACTCACCGCACTAAATTTCACATCACTCTTTCCGCGATAGCCGCAAGATTTATCTTATCTATCTATCCCTGTTTTATTGGAATTATTTATTTTCATTTGTACCCCTAAATTCGCAAACACTCTTAAAATGCTCTGATCTTAGTATTGAACTCATATGAGTCTTTATTTATGTGGTAGCCAGGGTTATGACCTACAAGAAGATAGGTCGGCCAGGATTTGAGTTGTTGTGAATCTTTTCATATATCAGGTATTATATTAATGCATGTGTTACTTTCTTTCTTAAAGTGAGGTTCCATTGGATATTCCCTAGGGATTTGCATAATGGGACTTCACTAAAGTGACCACCCGGGAATCCTCGAGGGTATCCCGTCGGTCCTGCCAATACGGAGGACATTCAGAGGGAAATAAAACAACCCACAAAATTCCTCCACTGGGATTTTACTCACCTATCATTTTTAAAGATTGTTTGAATGGGTGAAGCTATGTGATCAATGCCAAAGAATGGAAATATCGCCACAGGGCATGAAATGCCCCGCAAGGCATCCCGGGTGGTGCAAATTGTTCGATGTATGGGGAATATATATGGGGCCTTTCCACATTTGGAAATATATACATACTCCTAGCTGTGGATTATGTATCAAAATATATTGAGGTAGTTTGTCCTAAGAATGATGCTAATACGCTTGTGGGATTTTACAAAGAAATATTCTCACCGTGATTGGGACACCTGCAATCCATAATCATGATGGAGGAAGCCATTTTGCAACAAGGTGTCTGACAAACCTGCGGCGCATATGGTATCAAACACGTTATGAGCTTGGCTTATCACCCTCAAACAAATGGGCAAGCTGAAATTTCCAATAGGGAGATAAAGAAAATTTTGAAAAGACTGTAGTTCTAGCAGACAAGAGATTGGTCTTTAGCTTGACGATGCACTCCAGCTACCAGACTGCTTTAAAACTCCCATTGGAATGTGTTCCATACGTACTTATCTTGAAAACCTCATTATCTACCTCGAGCTAGAATATAAAGCTATGTGGGCCATCAAGAAGCTAAATTTTGATTTCAAGGTCGCAAAGAAGAAAGACTACTCCAGCCTAAATGAATTGGAAGAGTTGAGGAATGAAGCCTATGATAGTGCTGGGACCCACAAAGATAAAAACAAAAATGGCATGATCAACAAATTTTGAGGAGGGAACTCAAGGCAGAGATCAGTCCTCGTTATCCAATTCCGTGCACTAAGACTCTTTCCCAGAAAGCTTAAATCCAAATGGAGGAACATATACGTAGTATCAAGCACACTTGGGCAAAGTGACACTTAGAACCAGTAATCATGAGGAATTCAAAGTTAATGGTCAGAGATTAAAGCACTACCTTGGGGGAAAGCAATTGGAAGAATGACTCTTAGTTCTGAATGAGAAAATTTGAAGAAACGGAACTATGGCAAAGAAGAAGTCCAAATAAAGACTAAAATTGAGCAATTTTTGTGGTGCGCAATCCACATCGCTTGTTTTAAGTTTTTCTTGTTATACTTTTATAATTTTTATGTTTAAATTTCTAATAGCTTTGTGTAATTTGATTCATATTTGATTGAAAAGTAGGTAAATATTTTTGTTAGTTTTGCAGGACAATGAAAGATGTGCAAAAGGAGAGCATCTATTAATCAAACTTCAATCGCATAAGACAAAAGGGTAGTATAATCTTCTCTTGATTTTATTTAAATTTTGTCTCTAATATGGCATGATTGAAGGTCAGGGAATTTTTACTTTGTTCGGTGCTTAAATTCTTGAATATGATGCATAGTGGATGACTTTGTTGAATATTCGCATGATAAAGATGAATTGAGTTGTGTTTAAGCCTGATTAGATTTGAATAAATCTGAAATTGTTGTGAATTTGATTGTTCAGGAGACTGAATTTTTCTCGTCGCAAATAATTAATCCAAAAAGTTAAACTAAGAAATGTTGGATATGAAAACAATAAAGTAGAAAAGAAAGTTGTGACATCAAAGTTCCCTATTATGACAACATTTCAGGTCGCAACAAAAATCTTTATGTTGCTACCAGAATAATCCAAAACTAAAAAAAAAGTAGGTTTTTAAACCTTTCATTTTGGATATTCCAACAATAAAAATAGGATTCCTTAAAAATAACATCATCAATTAAAAGGCTTAAAAATTTGATGACGTGAAATAAATTGAGCCAAAAGTCCACCCACTTCAAAGTCGGCTCCACCATCTAACCTTCCAGCTCGCATCATTCATTCAGAACCTCTGAAATAAATTGTTATTAATGCAGAAACAGAAACCAATGTCTTGATTAAACGAAGTGGTTTAGTTTGCTCAGTTTCAAAAGGAATAATTCGAGAGAATTTAATAACTCCAAGAAAAACAATCAAAATTCCCCACCAAATTCCCAAAACCTCTGTTGGAAATAGAAAAGAAGCATAAATCCTAGAAACTTCATTTAATTCATTCATCGGAAATCTAAAGAAAGAATAAAGAGCCTTGAAGTTCCTAAGAGACGCAAAATCACTATAAAAGGATGGGAAAACAAAGGAAAAAGAAACAAAGAAAATGAAGAGAGAGGAGAATGAGAGAAAGAGAAGAGTTCTTAAAGCTGTAAACACAGAGCTTTATGGAATGAAATGGAGCCTAAACAAACCAATTCCATTCATTATTCCATAAAACGTTGTGTAATCAAGAGAGTGGATGATGGGAAGGGAATTGGAAGAAGGGTTAATTAGAACCCATCATCCAGAGAAGCTCCAAAGAAAAAGGAAGGAAGGGCGCCAATTTGTTGAACAACCTTGTTAACAGCCGAATCACTCCGACGCAAGTTCTAGATTTGGGGAACCGATAAAGCAGAAGCTACAGCCTTCAGAAGGAAGATATAGGGTTTTAGATCAAGAAATAGAGATTTTTTCTCTAGTTTCGTTATAATCTTATTTGTAAAGAAATCATATTGTACAATATCGAAGTGTTTTGATATTTGAATAAAATTTTTGTTAACTGACAAATTAGTTGTTTTTGAGTTCATGAATTGTTATAGCAATTTTGTGTTTGTGTCATTTCCTGTTTAGCATGAAAAGAATAAGTGCCTTGTCTGTGCAAGGATCAAATTAACAATTCTGTTCTTTCCCAAGAACAAAAACGCAGGAAAAATAAGGGCGTAGAGTAGTAAACTAGAAATTAGGAGTTGCAACCTGCATGTTTAAATTCAGTCTAGATTGCAAAAATTGAAAAAAAAAATGGTTATTACTGATGGAACAAAGTACTTGATTGAAATAAAGTAAGTAGACAATGAATAAGTACAAGTCTTAAAGAAATAATACACTTGGTCAACAAAACTCATGAAACTTTGAGAGAAATTAGGAACATCTTCTGGGAAATTCAGGAGTGAGAGTCAATAGTCCTAGAACTTGTTAGATTATTGATTGAGGCGAAATCTAAGGTGAAAATAGCCAACAAGAAGTGATTGAGGCCATCTCAATATATGCTAAAGCATATCCTCTAGTTCCTTAATTTGAGCCAAATGAGCCTTATTTCTTCAATAAACAACAATTGAAAACCAAAATTCCCTTCCTTGCAATAATTCTGCAGCAAAGAGCCCAAATTATCCAGTTTCCAGTATAGAAAAAGTCTACTATAAAGGAAGAAACAAGTTTTGGGGAAAAATATTTCCAAATGTTACGAGGTATGAGGTGAAGAAGTAAAGAAGCAGAAATTAATGAAAAAAGGGAATAAGTTTTTGTCTCAGAGCCTATTTCTCTTGAACAATTAAGCTCGTAGGGGTGTTTAACACCCAGTACCCTAATGCCAACTGGTATGGGAGTTGCTAGCGCAAAGTTCTCTAAGAGTGATAGAAAGTCTAAGAAGACAAAACATTGCACTATTCCTAACCTTAAAAAAACAAAAGCAAAAGAGTTCAAGAACAAAGGAACTGGCCTGAATAAAGTGCATATGGAAATTAAAATTCCATAAAAAGAATTTAAAAAGATGAATCAGGCCAAGAATGAGGAGAATCAACAAGTACAAAGAAGAAAAAGGGTGAAAGCTGAAGGCAACAAGTGCAAAGAAAAGGTGGAAACTGGGTGATTTGCAACTTAAATTTTCTCATTATCTACCCAATTACCTAAGCCCAACATTACAAGCCTGAAAGACCTCATTGATCTTGAAGGTTGAATTTACCTACATTAGTGGAGATCAAAATGAAAAACAAGCCTATGGGACTTTGACCAACAGTCTAAGGAAAACTCCTAGAAGATTAACTAAATTCAACATGAAGATGAAAAGGATTGAAGACCTGCACACACTCACAGAACAAGACTTGTTGAATAAATCAGTTATTCTATATTATTTCATCAAGAAATTCTAGATAGAAGTATATCATTTCTTCTTTCTTGAATCGAAAAACTGAAATTTAAAATGATGCCAAGCATTCTATTTCAAGTTAGAAGGTGGAATAAGAAAGACTGTGGTGTATGAATCGTAAAATGTCCTTAAAAATTTAAGCTTATTTTGCTCGAGGACAAACAATTTTTCTTTTCTCTTGTCGGGGGACAAGCAAAATTTTAAGTTTGGGGAATTTGATGAGTCCAAACCTATTAGATTTTTTAATCCATTTTTTTGAACATATTACAAGATAAAATGTTGATTTGTATGCAGAAATGTGGATATTTTACTCAAATTTAATTTTACAGGAAAATACAGCAGAATCTAAAATCTCAGCAAAAACCAGAAGATACCAGCCTGTAAGCATAATTGAAGTCGCAACTGAAAATTGGAGTCGATACAGGAAGCTTAGTTTTGACTTGAAGATTGAGGTTGCGATCAGGACGACCAAGGCAACAAAGGAAAGAGGTCATGACATCACACTGATGTCGCGACGCCAATTGAATATAACTATGTCGGCATCACTGATGTCGTGACGTGATCACAATGAAACCACAAGAGAGGTCTTTCCAAGTAAATGAAGGTAACTAGTTTTTAAATGAAAGGTTTTCATTTGAGGTCGCGACATAGCGCTTGAGGTCGCGATACATAAAAAACAGAACTCGGGTCTCAACAGAAGATTGAAGGCAACCAAAAAATAAGAAAGAGCGAGGTCGCTGAACCTCAAGCCAAACCGGCCTCTACAAGAAATTGAAGTTGCAATCATTTACTAATCAAGGATTAGAAACGATGTCGCGACCACTCATTTAGGTCGCGACCTGAAGAAGAGCTTAGCATAAGAAATCAAGGTCGTAACTACTTTTGAGCAATTAGACTAAGCATGCAAACGTAAATGGGCAGCAATGTAGGCCTGGACTGAATAGCGCGGGAAGGAGAAATCGGGCTGCAACAAAGAACTGAGGTTGCGACCAAAAGAAAAGAAATGGGCAGCAAAAGAGGTCGCGACATCACCATGAGGTCGCGACATAAATTTGAAACCTGTGAAGGTAGAAGACCACCAACACAATCGCGACCAGGAAAAGAAAGTCACAACAGGAAGTCATCCTACAAACAAAAAGGTGGTCACAACCTGAAATTGAGGTCGCAACTCAGAAAACAGAAGAAGAGAAAGACAACGATGTCGCGACATGAAACTGTGGTCATGCCATCAAATATGGAGAAACACTGAGCAAATAAGGTCGCGACTACAAACAATGTCGTGACCATTAATCCATACAGCAGCAAGGAATCTGGTCGCAACCAAAGCAACGAGGTCGCGACTGATCACGAGCAATCAAGAGAAATCCATGTCGCGACATCAACTTGAGGTCGCGACATAGAACAGTGAGCTGGGCTTTTTCTTTGGGAATTCCACCTGGAGTTTTTTGGTGATTAGGCCCAATTCCTTTAGAATAGTAAAGTAGCTTCTGTCTTCACTACCCAAAAGCGGGAAAAGGGAGAGGAACTCGGTATAGTTTGTATAGATTTCTTTATTTCTTTTCTTTATTTTTAGTTTATTTCCTTGATTTGAATCGTGGACCGGTAAGGCAGACGTAGCAGAGCTAAAATTTTATTTATGCTATTTTTCTTAGAATTACCGTCAAAATTTATGAAATCTAGACAAATTTATGGAATTCATTTCTTCTCGCTTTTATTGCAATTATAGTGGTTGTGACGTGGATCTGCATCTACTTCCTTAATTCTCACGTAAAGAATCTGAGCGTTAAATGCAGGATTTGATTTACATTTAGTTACAGTCTTTCCTGCATAAATTTGGAAGGACTTATTTGGGTTCAGATTTACTTATTTGGTGTCTTTTTTTTTAATTGATAAGTTCCCAATAGTAGTACCGAATACCAATTGAGGGAATGTATCTTGCCTCGAATATCCGTGATGCCCTCCTACAAGGACACAAATGTAGACGGGATTCCTAAGAGCTGAGAGCATTCTTTTCTAGGTATGCTAGACTACCATTGATGAATTGCTGAGCTTTGAGAGTTTATTTTGATAAATCCCCCATTCGCTCATAATTGAAGTTGGAGGGGAGTATTTAACAATATAAATGATCAGAGAGTTCACCTTAATCTAAAGGAAAGTTCTTAACCCCGTGTTAGCTGAGATCTAATCAAGGGAAAAGAACGACCCAATAGATCTGGAGGTTGAGCCACCTTTTAAGAGGTAGAAACTTTGCGAAAATCCTGAGAAGGAAATGCAAAAGACCATATCGAAATCGTGTGGAAGATTGAAAGAAAATGCCTAAATCTTGCAAGAGAGTTGGGAATACAGTTAACTGGTTTGATCTTGTCTACGAAAGAAGCAAGGGTATCCAATCAGTGAATATGGAGAAATCCAATTCCAAACTTTAGGAAATCTTGGACAAATCCAGATCCATACACAGAACAGAGCAATGTACTTTAGTGTCGGAATTTGATCGTTTATCAGATTTACCGGGATAGTTTTCGTTTTCACAGAAACTGATTCAAATTCAAGATTTTAGTTACAGTTTATTTTTAGTCATTTAATTTGTTTTAGCTTAGTTAAACAGTACATTAGTCTAGAATCTTTATTTGTCTAGATACAACTTCCATTTTTGAAGCTTTAAATTCAAATAGCATGGAATTTTTAGTAGTCAGTAGTTGATCTTTAATTCGCACCAATCTCCTGTGGAATGATAATTCGCACTTATATTCGCATTTTATACTTGTATGACCTCGTGCACTTGCAAGGTCGCAGCCTAAAACCCTTAGTTTTAAATCATGAACCTTCTGAAAGAAATATTTTATTAAGCAAATTTATCCAAAGTGACATGGATGCAAGAGAAATGTAAGGCTCTTACAACTATGTGAATTTGAGGGGTTTTAGTCTATATAGAAAAGGACAAACACCAGGGAAAATACGGGCATTGTGAGTACCCTAGTCTTTAGACACACTACTCAATGTGCCTAGGGCTCGTTTGGTCCAAGGCCCACCTGGCCCGCGATGTGAAACGACCCAAGCCCACTTACCATATTAAAACCGGAAGGCACTACATATACGGGAGAATCTGGAAGGCCGTCTGCGAGAGCCATAGTGTCTTCTTAGAGGCTAGCTTCAAGGAAACCTGTCTAGAGTTTTAAGTCCCCCAGACAGTCATCCTTCCGCATATGGCAAGTTTGTTATGGATAAATAGATGAAAGCGGGAAATACGCAAAAGATATTTATCCGCTAATTTCATAACTTTTGAATTCCCTTACTCTAAGAATAGTCCTTGATAAGGAAAAAATTAGTCATCAGATAGAAAGAGAGATTTTATCCCTAAGATAAGGAGATTCTTTCTGAAGAGAGAGGGGAGATTTGGGAACCGCTTTTTATAAATTGGGAACATCCCCCACGAGGGAAGTGATGGGCATTAGGTAGGTGTGTAAAATTTGTGTGAAAACATAGGCCCATACGCGGAAATATGCGCATTGAGGCACAGAAGGTAATAAGCCGTTATATGTTCCTATAAGGAGAAGTACTGAATAATGAACGGCTCTAGAATGTTATATGGATCTCAAATTCGAGTGAATTTTACTAATATAAGAAAAGGCTAACCCTAAAATAGTTGCTAACTCAATTAACGGAGACTAGAGTTTTGCCTCCCCTTGCCACACTCAATGGATTATAATATAGACAATATTGTTCAGTTAATACATTAACGGATTCACGCTGGCAGGTTGATCGTGCCTACGAGATATCCACTCTTGAGGTATATCCGCCTATCTCGCTAGTATGGATTGATGCATCTCTGCATCAACCCTAGACTCCGAAACGCTTGAATGATTAAACCCTAATCGCCACACTTGGAACTGGGAGATCTCTATTCTCAAATTTACTAAGTGTTGCTCTACTCGGATCACTAGGAATCTTTATCTCTCGATCTCAAATCCCCAGCAAGGGCATGTTAGTATTGGCTAAACACCACCATGTAAATAAATCACATAAAATAAAGTGAGTCGATAATGATCCATTAATATATCGAATGAACGAATTAATAATTAATCCATATGAATGTAACAAGGGTACACAAAACCCTAGAAATAAAGCTAGAACATCATGTTGTTCATTACAACCATAAAGTGTTTAATCATTAGGTGTTCGAGAAAGAAAATACAATTACAGGAGTGCACACGATCTCTCGATTCCCCATTCGTCGTCTTCTCTGTCCTCCGTCACCTCTCTCTCCACATTTTCTTCTCATTTTTTCATCACTTCCTTATTTTCATTATATAAAAAAAAATCTTGTTGACTAAGCTACAACGACGTCGTGACATTGGGCTGATGGAGTTGGGCACGTTGTCTGACCTCAACGTAGCAACGTTTGAGCTGGGCTCTGCATTCTTCTTCTCTAAGCCTCCTCACAGCCTCCAAATGCCACATTTTTCACCTGCAATGCACAAGAAGCCGAGTATCATATATAAGGCGATAAGCACACTTATTACTAAATGAAATGAACTTGAAAATACGGATAAAATGATTTGGTTATATGATGAGTGTTTCTGGGCACCTATCACACTTCAAACTTAGCTTCTTGTTTGTCCTCGGCATAAACAACCCATGAAAAACATACATGCAAATGACACACCAAAAATGCCTACGCATATGAATGTGATACAATAAACACTAAAAAGAAGAGTCAAAATGAAACTAAACTTGATATTGAGCCTTTTCTTCTAAAATTGGGATCCCAAGGTTGTGCAACATTATAAGGAACTTAGCTGCAAGGTCAGTTCACTGCCAACCACTCCCAGTTCTCAATGACCTTCCCCGGAAGTCTATGTACTCTTTCACCTATCTCCAATATATACTGGTTCAAAGATCCCCCAAACTTGAAGTCAATTCGCCATGTGTAAGATTCTTAACCACTGGGCGACAAGAACATCTTTATTCACGTTAATCACTTCAAGCAAGAAAAAAAAACTAGTGCCTATAAGTTTTTAACCTGAGTGTCCCTTATAGGCAAGATTCATCTGCGACTCTACCTCAAATGGTTGAAGGGCACCGCACTAGTTTCACTCGAACCAACTCGAACACCTCAATCAAACCCCAAATGCCCCCAGGACTATGGAAGAATCCATCCTCATCCCGCGGTAGGAGGCAAAGCGCAGTCACGGCCCCCACACTTGGCCTCGAGGCATTAGTTTGTTCTAATTCGAAAGTCTGATTCCTATTGACAATCTCACTTATTCTCCTATCCACACACACCGCCTTTGATCATTTTCTTGTGTTTTTTTCTTTTTTCTTTTTAATTTTTTTGTACTTAGTGGCTCGATGGAAATCCTCTTTAAATTGTGTCCTCACTTAGGGTGTTAGAAATCCTCAAGGCTCAGAGACTTTGTGTAAACAAGGTCCAGAGCCTTGGTATATCCTGGAGGTCACATGTGTGTGTGCGATAACTTCTTGAAATATAAAGGAGGTGGATCAACTAAGTCACTCCTAACTTTAGCACAACCGCTTCTGCATCATGGAACAAACCTAAGGGTCCCTTTTCACTCTACCATTCTTTCGAAGAATTTTGATCAAAATGGACCTCCTGATTAGCACCGTGGCATCCACTCACACATAATACCTAAACAAACCCAAAACACCCAACACGTGAAACATCCCAAAAACACGCAAACACAAAAACAGTAGAAACAAACATATTAATAACCTTAAACACATAAAACAAACTAAAATCTCAAACTGGTCTGATCACCCACACTTTAAAACCCATTGTTTCACTCAAAAAATATCAAATAAGGGTGGAGGGAACTTTTGCGATCACTGATCACTACGATGGTGGCGGCGGCATGAAAAGCTAAGAGCCAGGGCAGCCGCTGGATGGACTGGTTGTTCGTAATTACCGCTGTCGCTGATGACGCTGTCCATGTCTACCGTTAATGCAACCATGTTCTGCTGATGGACTCTGGTGTTCCCCGGGTCTCATCCCAGTCCACATCACATCGAAGCCGCGAAGTCAAAGTGGTGGACTGGTTCGCTGTTGCAGTAGAAGGACTAACAATGTCCTCCTCCCGTGACTGCAAGTAGCGGAGTTGGTGGATAATCGTCTCGCTCCACAGAACCGCTCTAATCCTAAAACCAAGATTGGCATGCCCTAAGCTTCCTTCATCTAAGGGTTTTATTGCTCCGACCATACACTTTTAGCTGCACCGGTTTGTCTTTCAACTACATCGCTCGATCGAGTGTACCTGTGTCTCATTGCCCTCTAAGGGCACCCTGGGCTGCTTACAGACCATAAATGAGAAAGGTGCCTTAGATTCATCTTAGCATTTTTTGTGTAGAGGATTGCATCCTCTATGATCATTATATTTGAAAGGGATGTTCCTTGAATGATGGCATAATTACAGGTCTTTAGTCATTACTTCACACACATTGGTCAGTTTCTGGATGAATCACTGGAGTGATGAAGCGATGTCACACCAGGACATGTTTAGTTTTAGCAGATCACAAGTGGTTCTTCATTGTTTAGTTTCCATTCACCCTTTCCGGTGTTTTAGCATTCTAAGAACCTCAGGGTAGTTTAGCGCCTCAAGTGGTTTCATCATATTCTTCTCGATTAATCGCCCAAGGTTATAAAAATAATTGATTTAATTTCAGACTGGAAAGTCACTAAAACCTCTATGCACTCGTTGTAACACTCGAACATACCCTAGTTGTTTTCAACATGTTTAGGGGTATTTTGTGATTGATACCAAAATTTTCGTAGACCAACCGCGACAGAAACTTAGGAAACCCTTGAGTTAGATAAATTATAAGGCGTAAGAGTGATGCTGCAAGTATAAAATTCATAAAGTTATAAGACCATAGGCCAAAGTGATAAAATAATAAGATTTGTAATGTAATTATGGAAGTTGGAGGCTTAAAAGCTTTAATCATATTTAAAACTTATTATATTATTGTGAGGGAGACTAAAAATATTATTTGGTCTCCAAACAAGAGGCCCACGGAAGGAGATAAAAGAAGAGAATAAGAGGAAAGAAGAAGGGAGAGGAAGAGCAAGATACAAAGGTATGAACTAATTTTAAGTTCTGATGCTGACTTTGCATGAATTTGGTAAGATTATGATTTGTTTACTTGGCTATTAATTTGGTTCCTTCATGGTTTTTGATAAGTAAACAATTTAACTCTACATTTAAGGGAAGTTTGGTTGAAAAGCCCTAGATGATAAGGGAGTAGATATGAATCCTTCACAATTCCAAGGTTTTGGTAGAATTGGGTGAATTTTGGTAAGAACTCAGACTTTTGTGGTAAATTAAAGGGTATTTTTGTGGGAGTTAATGAGGGGATTCCATGTTAGTTTTTGATTTAAGAATGCATTAGGGAGTTGATCTATGGATGAAAGCATGAAAAAGCGGGAGAAAAACACCCATTCCCAAGTACTGGTGAAGGTACCGGCACACCTTGAGCTTGCACCGCACACTGCTCCCGGTTTATTTTGGCCAGCGTGTACCGGGTACACATTAGGAGGTGTACTCAGACACCCCCGGTTTCCTCGCTTCCCTCTCCCCGTTCACCGCTGGTATTGGCCAATCCTGCTCGGCTTCATCCGATTCTGAGTGATTAAAGTGGCCAATTTCAAACAGGATTTCAAGGAGAACCAAACATCATAATAGGTAATTCAATTTCTTGCTCTAGATAGCCCAACACCATCTGTGCGGCTATGTGCAAGCCTATTTCCTCGTGATCGCTGGATTTGATGAGAGTAGTCCGTGCTGTTTTTGACAGACTGAGCTCTGTCTCACGGGCAGGATTCCAGTTGAGTGAGGAACTCTAGCACTTAGACAATAAGTTCAAAGAGAGGTTCCAACATGAAGTTAAGACCTCTCGGAAAAGTGAGTATTTCCAACTGTCCTCGGGTAAAATCGGGGTGGTACGACTAGTTGGCACGAAAAATGCCATAATCCCTTAGCTTGATTGATTCGATTGATCGATTCCACCTCTGCAAAGTAGATTCATAGAAGAATAAGAATTACTAATAAGATGTGATTATACACGCATCTTTACTTTACTCTGCCAAGATATGAAAATTACCGATCTATTAAGAACACATACTGATGGCTAAGAATGTCTCATTACAAAATAGTAAAGTCACTTGAATCATTACACCATAAAAACGTGCTCAAGACCAGTTATTAGAGACGATTGACAAACTTCTGATCGTGCTTCAGCACATTGAAGTACTTCGGCATCTCCTGGATTAGTGCGACGCACTCTCCCCGATCGCAGCCATAACATTAGTACTTTGCATTTCCCCGATTAGTGCAACGACACTCTCCCCGATCGCGGTTTCGCACATTAGTACTTTAGCATTTCCCATTGAGCGACCATTACTCTCTGATCGTCAGCATTAGTACTTGCCGATTAGTGCTTGACGGCACTCTTCCTCGGTCGCAGAGCTGGCACCCCGCCAAGTGTCACTGACGATCCATGATCAGCATCTCGACACCATCATAAGGTCTACCATTTATTATCACTGTCTGTAGTCTTGTATAATTATATGATGTAATAACCTAACAATTAAGAGGACATGAAGGTGTATCGTTTCGATCCTCGAATACCCACATTCTACATGAGTAAGCTCCTCAGAATCCCTACTCGAGACTCATCAAATATAAGTCTTGTAAAAAGTGCATAAATCCAAAGAGTACCCATGACGGCTCATATTATCGAATTTGTGTAGTACCCCACGGGTACTTTTATATAAGAATAAGCATAGGTAATTGTATAAATCCATGAGATGAATGCATGTACTCGATATCCGTTATTGCTTATATGCTTTTATTATAACCGTACACATGAGAGGATAAGCCCCACTAAGCGGTAAAGCTAGCGGGCATCCTTGTAGGAATGTGTGGGAGAAGACGCCCGAGAACTCTTCCACATTCTTCAAAACACCACACGAGCAGGGGTCTCACTCACCGCAGGTTCCCGCACTCGAACAAGAATTGTAAATATATAGTTTTTGATTATGCAATGGACCCATTATCGTACATGTGCGACACCGTAAACACCACCACTTAATGATTTGAATTTTTGTATATATGTTGATATATTATAAGACTTGGATATAACAATGTCTAATTCACAGCAAAGAGTCCCAAAGATATGCGTTCTCGCCATTCCTAAACCACCGATCCCGCGACCGGTTCGGTTTCGAATTTATGCGGACATCGCATCTTTTTCGCTGAATGTGCGCAAATCATAGAATTCTCGGCATTTCACCATATAAAGTAACCGGCTAATGCTATGCCGCCCACCTTTATTCGCTATAGTTTGGTGAAAAAGAAATTGTTAGTGGTATCCCTTCCCTTAATCGAAGGACCGGTTCTTGTGAGATGAGGCTCAATTCTCACCGCATCGCACTGACAAACTTCTCATGATCGTGACCATGAGAAGGTTCTTCAATTTCCGCTTTTCGAGCCACTTTGCTTTTGCTCGACATTGTGCAGCACTTAGTGAGATAGGGGTTGGATAGTATTCTAGGCTTTAAATAAAACTCCCTCACCCTGGGCCTCCAAACACCTGCCATGATGAAACTCTGGGCCAAAAATAAGCCAATGTAAATCACACAAATTCACTTAGGAAAATTCAAACACCTAGTGTGCAATTACATGAGATAGTGTCTCCCTCCGCTTTTCAAAAACTGCTACGCTTCTCTACCAATTCTCAAAATCCTCACCACTCTTTCTCTTAACTAAAAAATAAACTAAAGGAAGCACAAAGAACCAATGTTCTACCTTATCCGGACAAAATAAAAATAAAAATGCCCCTTACCCGTGATTTTTGATGACCTACAAAGAACCCCAGATTTTCATATCAAAAAGTGGTTCTTTATCTCTCCTGATGTCGGCAAACCACTTAGGAAGACCTTGGGAAAGGGGTTTTGACGTATGAAACCAGAAATCACATAGGAGAGTTAGGGTTTTTTCAAGCCGAAAGTAATCTCGAAAAATATGGCATTTCTAGCTTTTAAAATAAAGCAATGTCTAATGCGAGGCACCACTGAGCCGGTCCCATCCAATGAGAGTCCAACTAAACCCCAGTGGACGCCGCTTAACTTTTATTAGTGTTAGGTGAATTTTTCTTTTTCTAAAAAGTGTCACTCTAATTCGAATCCCGCCTCCCAACCTCGACGACGGATCCTAACCTGAGCCCTACATTCCCGGACACGCTTTTCTTTACTTCATCTTGACGAAACATTTTATTATGTCATTTTTGCGGTATGGAGCCACTCTTGGGCAAGCTCCATAATCCTTTATAAATTCAATGCAATTCAGCAGTTCATAAACATTTAACAAAAAAATACATTTACAAAGAAGGCATTCATGCTCTTTTTCAAAAATGATATACAAAATCAAGGGGTTCAGTTGTTTAACCCTCTTATTTAAAATACCACTTGTTCAAAAGAGATGATATGCAATTGACGGAGTATATACTTATACGGCCGAGACTTCCTTTATGACTCAGGCTCCATGATCTTGGCCTTCTTTTTTCTTTTGCTCTTTACTTCAATACTCACATAGACAGTCCACGCTAATATTTTCATGCTTAGTGGTTCCATACACCCCTATTCAATATTCTGACTTAACTCTGCATGCATTTTACATTAAACCATGCCCAATATATCAATATATACCATGCTATCTTACTCGCATGCTTCAATATACAACCATTTACCATATCAGCAACATTTACTTCAATGCAATAATCTATTTGCCAATCACCTTATGATTTAAGTACATGTCCGCGTAACTATTTGATGCTCGGCCAATGCTGGTTATTTCAATTCCTGACTATTCAATTCACATTTCGACGATTCGCTTTGATGAATCCCGCCTTTATTATCATCTCGGGTAATGTGCTATTACATTTAACACCGGGTCTCCCGATCACGACTGACATGTCGCTTGCTAACCTCTAATACGGTACGCAGCCTTAAATGTTATACGCTTTACTGGCGGACGGATGCTGATTGGTGCACCCGCCGGCGGAATATCACGCCATACTCCATCAGCGACGACGCCGATCGGTATCCGCCATGGCTGGGACACCGGCACTCGCGACTGATGCCAATCGCGTGCATCCGCCATGGTTCATTCGAATATATCATTCAATGATTTCATTGATTCGCTGATGAATCCTCGGCCTTTATCATCATTCGCTTATCTCATTCGTTTTCAAATATCACATTTCAATTCCATATTAACTTTCTTTGGTGAGATTATCTTTTTCAAAGATATATCACTCATTTTATGTATTCATTTTTATATACTCATTCATCGCACTTCATTTCTACGTATATTCATCATTCTATTTCATATTTACTTTGGTAAAACTACCAAAATACTTGAATTGAACAGTGTTAGAGAACAAACTGCTTCGTTTAATCTAGCTTCCTTATTCACCTTTGGCCCAGTTAAAGCATCATCACCTCGTCCCTAGTCAATAACATTCACCTTAATTTAGTGGATAAATGAATCGTTAAACAATTTAGGAATTACAAATTTATTTTTGTTAATGGGTCTGTAGTTGGCACACTTGTCTGCTCAAGATCTAACTGGCCGAGCGGCGAGAGGTACCAGACGCTTCACTTAGTTCTATCCTTACTGAACCCTAATGTCACTCTTAGGGTCCCTTTAAACATCGGTATACGAATACGTGACTTAACTGGTGCAAAATAAGCAAAAAACGAGGTCGGCCAGGGTAGTGGTACTCTAGATCACATGACCGGCACCACTACACCACCGCCAGTTCAGACAAGACTGGGTGATTCACTGCCCACCGCATCCCTGCATCGATACCACTCAACCAGATCAGACACCCTACCGGCTTTTGCCCATAAACGTTGATTTTGGCATTTTCACCATGTTTCCTCTTCCACCACCTTTCTCTAATCTACCTCTATCAAAACCTCATGGAATCTCACCGCAAACAACTCCCAAATGGTTTAATCAATAAAACTATCAATTATGGCTTTTCAATTTCCAACTCCAAACTGGGTCAAAAGAATGAGATTGGGGTTTTGATTTTCTTACCTTACCCCTTCAATTCTCCTCTCTTGTATGTTGTTTCTTGATCTTTTAGGAGGAAGAAATGGGAACCAAACCTTAACCAAAGCCAATCCTCCTAGCAACCCTAGCTTTTCTCCCTCCTTTTCTCTTCTCTCTTTCTTCTAAAATATGATTGGCTCAATGAGCATCTAAGACCAAGCTCGGGTCTTTTAAATCCCTTAAATCCATAAGGCCTTGTTTGGCCTTTAACCTATTTATGTAAGGCCATGTTTGGCCTACACACTCATTCTTATTCTCATTTTTCTTTTTGTCTTTAATTACAGATTTCTGAAAAGCTATGTTTACCAAAACCCATTATTTCATTTCATTTAGGTCTCCTATTCTTTCACTTTGGCCATCCATTTGATTATAATTTCATTCTAAAGACATTTTTTCTATAACAATTGACCCTTAGTCCTCATTTTACAAATTTTCACATTTGCCCTTTTCACTTGGGTTATTTCCTGTTCGACTGGTTTTTTCTCATTTTAGCACACAATATTAAATTATATGCTTTACACTCTTCAATTTACATTTTTTAATTTATCAATTTATCAATTTTTTAAAACCCAAGTTTGGCTCAATTCATACCCTAAAATATATAATAAAATTATAAAATTTAGGTATTTGGGGCGCATATTAGGGTCAATGTGTCGCCGACATTCCCGAGAGTTACAATCCCAACGCCGCTAATATTGTGAGAGTTACAATTTCAACGCCAGGATGTTAGGCTAACGTCGCCACGCTCCCGGTATTGCTCAAAATGTTTAGCCAACGCCGCAACGCTATGATCCAACGTCACCCATCGCCCGCAGGGCTATGGAGCCATTTCCTTTTTTCAACAAGTAGACGTGAGAACCAATGTCACGAGGTTATAGAGAGGATTAGCTCATTCATTCTTTTTTTTCATTTTGATACGTAATTCAGAAGTTAAAGTGCACTCTTCGACGGTTTCATTCCTTGTCTAACCTGCACAGGTCCTGAGTTATCTCTCTGTCGTCGCTTCGATCTCGGAGCCTAAAAACACAAAAAACAAACTATGTGAATAGGTTATAGTGTACACACTCTGAGAAATCTATGATTTCTAAAAAAAAATCAAAACACAAAATAATAATAAAAAACACTCAAAACTACATTAATGAAAAATAATAATTCAAAATGCTTGGGTTGCCTCCTGCCACGCTTGTTTAATGCTGTGTTCGACTCCTTGAACTTCAACAACCTCGAGACTCCGCGTGGTCCGCTTGAATTCTACTACACTATTTTCGTGTGCTCGTGATTGATGGCCTGCTTGCTCGCTTGGAGTCGCTCCAAAGCATGGCTTCAATCACGCTTGTTGACTTTAAAGCTCCCTCTCTCGGGTGCATGATTTCCACCTCCGCAAGGAAAAAATTGAGTCATGGTAAATGGTCCCTGTGACCACTCTCAACTTTAATTTCTCGGTGGAAATAGTTTGAGCTCGTGGAGTTGGGGGCCAAGAGGGACTCCCGTCGACCGTACTCTCAAACTCCTTCTCACAAGATACGATCGCGCTCGGGCTTTCATCTTTTCTTTATAGATCTTAGCATTTTGTAAGCCTCATTATGAATTCCTTCTAATTCACTAGTTGCAGATGCTTCTCACGCCACCACCATCCACACCAACTACCTAGCGTTCCAAGATAAGTTTTGTGTTCTAATTCCACCGGCAAGTGGCACGCTTTCTACACAGCTTCCAATGGTGACATCCTCAGGTGTACGCCTGATAGTTCTAATAGTTTTATAACACGTTTAGGTGCAAATAAATTATATTATATTTTTTTATGCGAAATATTAAAAACTAAAATGATAAAACCCTAAAATTTTACTACACGAGTCAAATAAATGGTAAAAATGTCAAATGAGGACCCAAGGTCATAAGTGAGCAATGTGGCGCCAAATATAATGAAATGAAATGAAGTGGAAATGAAAGTGAAATGAGGCTTAAATGAGAAAAATGAGAAAAGCCAATTAATGTGGCTAGCCAAACATGGCATTACATTGATGACATGAGAATAAAGACCAAAGCGGTCTACTGAATGCCCATTCGGCATTCAATGCTTGAGAGGAGCAAGGGGAGGAGCTAGGGGCTTGGGAGAAGAAGGCATTTGGGTGTTTCTTCAATTTTTTGGTCTATCTTTTGTTCAAGCAAGAAGGAAGAGGAAGATATGAAGAGAGTTAAGGTGAGAAAACTAACCCCTAACTCCCTTTGATGATTTTGGATTGGGAAAACCCCAACTTTATGTAAAGGTGATTTTTGATTGGTTGTAGATCAATTTTAGAGTTTTTGGGTTAATTTTTCAAAGTGCTTTGGGTTAGGATTTAACTGAAGAATTTTGTATAAGGAGCGATAAGTTTCAAAGGAGTTGTCACAAAAAAATTTAAAAACCCCTGTTTTTGTTTTTGTTATAAATTAAGTTATAATAATCCAAATTTAGTGATTCCAATTGGTAAATAACCATAAGTTCTAGAGATACAATTGTGTAGAAGGTATGAGGAGAAAATTGTAGCTCTAAAGCTCCCAAATATGGGTTTAAAGGTGAGTTTTGAGTAGCTGATGGGTACACTCTATTTGGGTAGTTGTGGTGAAATGGTCTTAGGTTTGAGCTCACCATCCAAATTGAGTGATTCAAAATTATGGGTAAACTAGAATTATAGGGGAATAATTTACTTGAAGGAAGTGTATGCAATTTGTAATCCCAAAGTGCCCATAAATCTGTTAAAGTGGAGCTATGTACAAGAACAATCTGATTCTACTTTACAAAATAGAGTAGTCTAGATGTAAAATGCTATAACATGAGTTTGGTTGATCCAAATTGGATGATTCAATTTGGAGAAGAAACCTTAGAACAATAGCTTCAAATTAGTAGAAGGAACCATTACCAATATATGGAGTTAAGACACCTAAAATCGAGAATAACAAAGAGGGTAACTGGAGTGAGTCGGGCATATCGACTCGCTGGCATTAAAACGCCGTAATTTCCTGAAGGAGGTGCGATCCAAATGAGATGATTCCACCCACAAAAATAGACCATAGAGCCATAAATTAAAGGAAGCATGAGCAAAATATGGCCTATGTGTCCCCAGAAAAGTTTTCATGAAGGTGTATTGCAGACATCAACCCTAACTAAAATCATAGAATGCACAAATCGATTTTTTTCTTTCTTGGATGTTCTTTTTGATAGTGATATATTTGTGATGGATTAGTGGTTGGTGAGAGGAAGCTTGACCCAAGAAGGGGATTCCAAGGATAGGAATCAAAGAGCTACAACCTTTTTGAGTCTGTTCTTCACACTTCTTCCTTGTTTCTTGTGTTTTGTTTGACAAAATAAATCTAAAAGGTTTTATATGAATATTCTTGGGTGCTCCATTTGAGCCATAAATGAATTGGGGTTTGTTCTCCACTTCATATTTTGGTTTAAAAGGTTTGAAGGATTATGGAATAAGTGGATTTATTGAATGAATTGCGATAAATTGTATTATTGATTTATTTTAAATTGATTTTGATACAACCTGGACATAAATGAATTGTACATAAAATTGTATCGAGGTATGGAAACCAAGATTGGGATATAAATGTATATACACTATTGTAAATTGCATGAATGATTTGAGGACTTGGCAGAATGTTAACTATTAAATCGAAAGTTAAGGATATATTGGTATACCAATAAGGGTCAAATGAGTAGTACTGCACCGAACGTATGATGTGTCACCCGATCCGTGAATTACCGAAACAAAGATCGGTAAAGGTTCATGAAATGATTTTTAATAACCTCGTCGCAGCCCACGGATCAGGACAGAAAGAGAAACTTTTTTTATAAGCAAAGTTCCTCGCGAGGCCTGAATGATCCGTGTCGGATTCGTTATCATGTTCACCGAAAAGCATAGGTTAAATTCGCTTAAGGGAAAAATGAAAAGAAAATTGTGAAATGCATGATCGGTGGTTTCAATGATTTATTGCAATGGAACTCCGCATGATTGAAATGACTAATGAATGTATAATAAATGAAAATATACACATAATGTATTGTACTGGGCATTGGTCGTTGAAAAATTATGCAAAGTGTACGTATTTAGAAAATGCATGATTTACTTAAACTCAAAATGAAGAGAGAACTAGATAGAACCACTAGTATGAAAATGCTTAGCGTTGTTTTATCAACAGGTAGGTACCAGTGAATAGGTACGAAGGAAAAAGACCGCAATGATTCAAAGTCAACGTCAAGGTATTCAATGGAGTTGAAGTAAAGCTTCGACCATGCATTCATGAAGTATATTTGACACATTTTGTACAAACCTTGATTTTGTTTTGTAAATATTTTGGTATTGAAAATGGCTTGTAATGTCGTAATGTTTAAAGGTGGTAAATGGACCAAATGGGCATGTAATGCCATATTTAATGGAAAATGTGTATTGAAAACAAAATGATGGGCCCCCTTTAAGCTGAATTAGCATATACAAACATATTTTCATAAAGATAAATATCCTTCCCAAAATGAGTATTGAAATGGGTTTCTTTATCGATAAAAGAAAAAATGAATTGAATTCAAAAAGATGATCGCTAGTTTCCTGGATTGTTCTACCTCAGTCGCCTGTACGCAAGTAATACATTTTAGGTATCAGAGCATTGGTTCAGATGTTCTACAAAATGAATTTAAATTTTCAAAATGATTTTTGAAATTGTTTAAGACACAGAATATATTTGTATATAAAGGATGACGGACTTTTGATGCCGATCTTGTCGATCTTAATAGGTAAGTATGAAAGCCAGCCCCAATAGTGCCATTGTGAATAGAGTCTATAGGAGATTGTCCCATTAGGAACAATGCAGAGCATGAGCTAGATTTGATCGAGTTGTTGTCATTTATAGAGTTTGATGTGATATTGGGAATGGATTGAACGACACCAGAGTGGTAGTTGATTGTAGAACAAAGATAGTGACCTTAAGGACACCGAGTGGCGAGAAAGTGACTTTTATCAGCGAGAGGTCGAAGCACCTCTCTAATTAGTATAAGACATTATTGCTAGAACGAAGGTTCGAAAGGGGTGTGAAGGCTACTTGGCATATGTGATTGATAAGAAAAAGGCAGAGCCTATCTTATCGGACATCCCTACAGTTAGTGATTATCTGGACGTGTTTTCGGAGGAGTTTCCAGGATTGCCTCCACAGAGAGAGATTGAGTTCATAATCGACGTTGTTCTCACTTCAGCATCCATTACACCGTATCAAATGGCTCTGGTGGAGTTAAAAGAATTGAAGCTTCCATTGCAAGAATTGTTAGAGAAATGATTTATTCGTTCGAGTGTATCACCATGGGGAGCTCCAATGCTCTTTGTTAAAAAGAAAGATGGTACTCTTCGATTGTGTGTTTATTTATAGGCAAGCGGAACAAAATGACGTGAAACGAATATCCGTTACCCATGATTGATGACTTGTTTGACCAATTGAAAGGTGCAAGTGTCTTTTCGAAGATTGACTTGCGATCTGGGTATCATCAATTAAGGATTAAGGATGCGAATGTGCATAAGACAGTGTTTAGAACGCGGTATGGACATTATGAGTTCCTTATAATGCCGTTTGGGTTGACAAATGCTCCAGCGGCTTTCATGGACTTAATGAACCTTGTTTTCCGACCGTATGTAGATCAGTTTGTCGTGGTGTTTATTGATTACACCCTTATATATTCAAAGGATTGGGAAGATCATGATACACACCTTCGGGTAGTGCTAGAAACCTTGAGAAATGAACAGTTATATGCTAAATTGAGCAAATGAAAATTTTGGTTGAGAGAAGTGTCCTTTATTGGACACATTGTATCGGAAGAAGGAATTTGAGTGGATCTAAGGAAGATAGAAGTGATTATTGAATGGAAACCACCGAGAAATGTCACGGAAGTGCATAGTTTCCTAGGATTGGTAGGTTACTACAGAAGGTTTGTTAAGAGGGTTTTGATGGTACGGCCCAGATGTGGTGCTCCGAGGAAGAATGTGAGATTTTAGTGGATTGAAAGTGTCAAGCTAGCTTTGAAAGTTGAAAGCATTCTTAATCGAGGCCATAGGTTCTTACTCGGCGGCCTAAGTAAAGAATGCGTGATTTTAGTGATGCTTCATTAAGTGGACTTGGATGTGTCCTTATGCAAGAGGGTAAAGTGGTAGTTTACGCTTCAAGGCAGTTGAAGTCGCATGAAAAAAACTACTCTACGCATGATTTGGAATTGGCCGCTATTGTGTTCGCATTGAAAATATGGAGACACTATCTTTATGGAGAAAATTGTTTCTTCTACACCAATCATAAAAGTCTTAAGTATTTGCCCTCACAACGAGAACTTAACTTGAAACAACGTAGATGGATGGAATTGATCAAGGATTATGATTGTGTGATCGATTATCATCAAGGAAAGGCACTAATGTAGTGGCGAGACACTCCTAAGTGAAAGTCAATACAAGCGCAGCGTTGAATGCTCATTGTCATTGTAAGGCGACGGTGAAATAGTAAGCGGAATTGATACTTAAGCAGGATTTGTTGAATCGAGTGATAGAGGAGAATGATAAGAAAATTATTGCAATTGTAAATCAGAATAGAGTGGGGAAAGAAACTGAGTTTACAGCGAAAGAGGATGGATTCTTATACTATAGAGATCGGGTTTGTGTACCCAATGATGATGAATTGAAGAAATTCATTCTTAAAGAGGCACATAGTGGACCTTTTGCTATGCATCCCAGTAGAACAAAAATGTATCAGGATTTAAAGACTTCTTACTGGTGGTTCGGAATGAAAGAGATGTATCGAAATTTGTAACCAAGTGTATGGTGTGTCAAAAAGTGAAGGCAGAACATCAAGTTCCTTCTGGATTATTGCAGCTTATTAAAATACCCGAGTGGAAATGGGACCAAATCACAATGGATTTTGTGGTCGAGTTACCAGTGATAGGGAGAAAGTATGACTTAGTTTGGGTCGTGGTAGACCGATTGACTAATTCAGCTCACTTCCTACTAGTGAGAATCGACTATTCACTTGACAAGCTGGAAGAACATTACATAAGGGAAATAGTTCGATTACATGGGATTCCAATATCGATCATTTCAGATAGAGATCTGAGGTTTACCTCGAGATTTTGAGGAAAGTTGCAAGAGACTTTGGGCACTCGATTGAATTTCAGCACAGTGTTCCACCCACAAACGGATGGACAATTAGAGAGAGTGATCCAAGTGTTGGAAGATATGCTAAGAAGTTGTGAGATCGAGTATGAGGGTAGTTGGGATAGACATATTCCTCTAGTTGAATTTGTGTCGTGTAAGCTTCGATCAGTATTGGAATGGTGCCTTATGGGGCTCTCTACGGAAGAAAATCTGAGAACACCATTGTATTTGGACCAAGTTAAGCGAGAAGAGATAATTGGCTCGATTTGATTCAAGAAACCAAGGAAAAGTAAGAAAATGATTAGAAAGATTGAAAGTGTACGGATAGACAAAATCTCTGTAGGCATGAGAAGAAAGGATATTCGATATGAGATAGGTGAAAAAGTGTTTTTGAAAGTATCGCCTTAGAAGAAGGTAATGAGATTTGGGAAAAATGGCAAGTTGAGCCCTAGGTTCATTGGGTCATATGAGGTGATAAAGAAAGTGCATCCAGTGGCATACAGATTAGCTTTACCTCTAGAGTTGGAAAAGATTCATAATGTTTTCCATGTGTCAATGTTAAGGAGGTATAGGTCAGACTCATCGCATGTAGTCTCTTCAGAGACAATTGATCTTAGACCGGATTTAACGTACAAAGAAGAGCTTGTAGAGATCTCGTCTTGGGAAGTGAAAGAGTTGCGGAAAAAGCGAATCCCATTGGTCAAAGTGCTATGGAGAAACCACAAGACCGAGGAAGTCATGTAGGAAAGCGAAGAAGTTATGTGGCTACAATACCCTCAACTGTTCAATGAAGGTAATTTCGAGGATGAAATTCTTTTAAGGAGGGGAGAGTTGCAACGCCCTGATACTACCCTAACAGTTTTATAACATGTTCAAGGTGTAAAATAAATTCAATTATATTTTTTCCAGCGTTTAAATGACTAAAAACGAAAAATGATAAAAACCTGGAAATTTTACAAGAGCCAAATAAATTTGGTAAAAATGTCAAATAAGGACCTAAGGGTCATAAATGAATAATGTAAGTGCCAAAGTATAAATGAAATGAAGTGGAAATGAAAGTGAAATGAGGCTTTAAAATGAGAAAAAACCAATTAATGTGCTAGCCAAACATGCCATTACACATGACATGAGAATAAAGACCAAAGTGGTCTATGGAATGCCCATTTAGGCATTCACGTTTTTTAGAGGCAAAGGAAGGAGATAGGGCTTGGGAAGAAGGTATTTTGGTATGTTTCTCTTGGAGTCTTGAGTCTATCTTTGTTGAAGCAGAAGGAAGAGAAGATTTGAAGAGAGAGGTAGGTGAGGAAAACTAACCCACTAACTCCCTCTTTGATGATTTTGGATTTAGGAAAACCCTGACCTTATGTAAGGTGATTTGATTGGTTTGTAGATCAATTTTGGAGTTGTTTTGGATTAAGTTTCAAACGGCTTTTGGGTTATTATTGTTTTTGAAGAATTTTTGTATAAAGGAAATGATGAAGTATCAAAGGAGTTGCTGTCAAAAAAATTTCAAAACCCTTGTTTTTATTTTAGCTATAAGTTAAGTTATAATCAACAAATTTAGTGATTCTAATTGGTAAATAACCATAAGATCTAGAGAAACAAATGTATATAAGGGATGAGGAGAAAATTGTAGCTCTAAAGCTCCCGAATATGGGCTTAAAGGTGAGTTTGGTGGCGCGGGTATGCTCTATTTTGGGTGTAGTTGTGGTGTTTTGATCGTAAGTTGAGTTTCACTCATCCAAATTGAGTGATTCAAAATTATGGGTAAACTAGAATTCTAGGGGAATAATTTATGTGAAGGAAATGCAAGCAATTTGTAAACCCAAGGTGCCCATAAATCTGTCAAAGTAGAGCTATGTGCAAGAACAATCTGATTCTGCTTTGCAAATTTGAGTAGTCTAGATGTAAAATGCTATAACATGAGTTTTCGTAATTCAAATTGGATTTTTCCAATTGGATAAGAAACCTTAGAACCATAGCTTTAAATTCGTAAGAGAACCGTACCAATATATGAAGTTAAGACCCTGAGTGAGAATAATAGTAGGTAGCAAGGTGAGCTAGGCATCTGGAGCCGAGTTTAGTATTAAAATGTGGTAACTTGAGTTTTGGTTATCCAAATGAGATAATTTCAATTCCTACTAAAAATAGACTCATAGAGATATAATTTTCTTAAGGAATCATGAGAAAAATATAAGTATGTGTCCCCACAAAATTTTCAAGTGAGGTGTATTGGGTAGACATCAGCCTAACCAAAAATCATAGAATACAATGATTTTTTCTAGCCCGGTTGTTCTTTGATAGTGACATATTTGTGATGAATTAGGGTTGGTGACGAGAAGCGACCTAAGAGCGGGATTCCAAGGATAGGAATCGAAGAGCTGATAACCTTTTGTGTTTGTTCTTCACACTTCTTCCTGTTTCGGTTTTGTTTTGTTTGACAAAATAAATCTAAAGGTTTATGAATATGCTTGTATTGCTCCATTTTGAGCCATAAATGGATTAGTTTTGTTCTCCACTTCTCTCTCTCTATTTCTAAAATGTTTGAAGGATTCTGAAATAAGTGGATTTATTGGAAATGAATTGCGATAAATTGCATATTGATTTTTTAAAATTGATTTGTCTAGTAATTGTGAAGAATGAATTGCACATGAAAAATTGCATGAGTATTGAAAACCAAGTATTTGGATACTTAAATGTATTTTACTGCTTTGTTGTAAGTGCTATGAATGATTTGAGTGCCCTTAATAGAATGTTAACCATTAAATTCGAGTTAAGGATAAATTGGTATACCAATAAGGGTCAAATGAGAAGTACTGCGCCAAACATAATGATGTGTCACTCCGATCTGTAGCCTAGCGGGACAATATCGGTAGTATTCACGAAATGATTTTTAATAACCAGTCAACAGCCCAACGGGATCGTACTGTATTATAAAACCTCTTTTATACCAGCCTGCTGACTAGCGGGACCATGCAGTGATTGTGCTCGTGTGCAGCTTTGGCGTAGGTTAAATTCGCAGGGAAAAATGAAAAGAAAAAGCGTGAAATTCATGATTTGTTTGAATGATTTATTGCATATGGCTGCATGATTAAAATGACCAATTTTAATTTGAATGTATACGAAAAAAAATATATACATATATGTATTGTATTGCATTAGTCCTTGAAAAAATTATACAAAGGCATTGATTTAGAAAAATGCATGATTTACTTAAACTGAAATGAAGAGAGAACTGTATAGAACCACTAGGCATGAAAATGCTTAGCGCATTGTTTATAATCGCGCAGTCACCAGAAGTGAGCAGTGCAACGAGAAGGAAAGGAGCCATAGCGATTCAAAGTCGGCGTTAAGGCCTCACGAGGTTGAAATTAGCTCGATCATGCATTCATTAAATATATTTGACACTTTTTGTACAAACCTTGATTTTGTTTTATAAATATTTTGGTATTGAAAGCGACATAATTAAGTAATGTTTTAAAGGTGGTAAATGGACGAATGGGCATGTAATGCCATATTTAATGAAAAAATGTGTGAAAACAAAAGATGGAGCCCCCTTTAAGTTGAATCAGTATATACAAATATAGTTTCATAAAGATAAATATCATTTACAATATGAGCATTGAAATGTGTTTTACTAACAAAAGAAAAAGGAATTAGGTTCGAAAATAGGACTGCGTCCCCGATTGGGTTCGGCCTCCGGGTCAGGTGGGGTACGGCGGCAAGGGCCATCACAAGGGGTGTCTTGAATGTTGTTCTATAGGCCCATAGTGCATCATCTATCTTTTTCGCCTAATTTTCTTCCAGGCTGTGTATTTTCTCGAGATAGACTTAATTTCTCTGTTTGACACCAACACTTGTCCATTAGTCTGTGGGTGGTATGCAAGTGTTGTATGTCAGGAACACCCATGTTTTCTCGGGACCTTGTCTACAGAAGCTTGTTGCGGTAAGTTCCTCCATCTGTAATCAACAAGTGCGGAGTTCCAAACCGGGTGAATATGTGACTACGAAGGAACTTTGCTACCACTCTGGCATCATTAGTTCGGGTGGGTATAGCCTCCACCCATTTGGAAATGTAGTCAACTGCTAGAAGAATGTATAGGTTGCTGAATGAGGAAGGGAGGGACCTATAAAATCCATCCCCTATATATCGAACAGCTCTACATCTAAGATGGTTTGCCAAGGTGGCTCAGTCCATTTTGATATGCTCAACATTTTTGGGCATTTATCACAAGTAGACACAAACTGGTGAACATCCTTGAACAGGGTAGGCTAGTAGAATCTCGATTAAAGTACCTTTGCAACTGTCCTATACCCCCCAAAATGCCCTTTACATGGTAGAGTGTGGCAGTGATTTAATATACTCTCCATTTCCTCCTCTAGGACGCATCTTCTTATTACCTGATCGGCATAGTGCTTATACAGAATAAGCTCCTCCCAGTAGTAATGCTTCAATTGTGCAAAAAATCTTTTCTTCTACTGATAGATAAAGTTTGGGGGGAGCACTCTTGCCACTAAGTAGTTCACATAATAGGCGAACCAAGGTACTGCCTTTATTTCTTCAATCACCAAGAGTTGTTCATCGTGGAAAATCATCATTAATCTGAACTTCTTTACTAGGCCCTTCCAATCATGAGAGATGTTCTGCTACTAGATTTTCAGTCCCTCTCTTATCTTTGATTTTCATATCAAACTCTTGCAGCCATAACACCCACCTTATCAGTCTCGGCTTTGCGTCCTTCTTAGTCATCAGGTACTTTATGGCAGAATGGTCGGTGTGCACTATTACCTTGTTACCAATCAAGTACGGTCGGAACTTGTCAAATGCAAACACAATTTCCAAAACCTCTTTTTCAGTTGTTGCATAGTTTAGTTGCGCATCATTCAAATTCCGGCTCGCATAGTAGATAACCTGAAATGTTCTTTCCCTTTTTTGACCCAGTACTGCCCCTATTGCGTGATGCGACTCGCATCATACATTGGATTCGAAAGAATATCCTAGTCGATGCTCTTCTGATAGGTGGCGACACCAATTTCTCTTTCGAAACAAGAAACGGCTTGCATACAACATCATCAAACTCAAAAGGCACTCCTTGAACAAGCAAATTCGACAAGGGTTTGTCTATTTTGGAAAAATCCTTTATGAATCTCCTGTAGAATCCCGTGTTACCTAGGAAGCTCCTTATTCCTTTCACTGAAGATGGGGAAGTTAGCTTCTCTATTGTTTCAATCTTGGCTTTATCTACCTCGATTCCTCTTTCTAAAATCCGGTGCCCTAGTACAATGCCTTCCTTCACCATGAAGTGGCACTTTTCCCAATTCAGCACAAGGTTAGTTTCTTCACATCTTATTAGTGCATGTCTCAGGTTCTCAAGACAATTGTCAAAATACTTCCCTAACATCAATCATCCATGAATACTTCGAATTGTT
Organism: Tetrastigma voinierianum; assembly: GCA_016808115.1. NCBI lineage: Eukaryota > Viridiplantae > Streptophyta > Magnoliopsida > Vitales > Vitaceae > Tetrastigma > Tetrastigma voinierianum. Next base: position 762,106 of record JAEQBH010000814.1, read on the forward strand.
TCCTTTACCATATACGAGAATATAGCCATCATCTGATGACAGCTTATGCCAGTGCATTTACATAACCCAAAAGGGCATTTGCCTAAATCTTTGACGTACCATACAAGCACATGAATTTTGTTTTCTCTTGGTCCTTTATGGATATAGTGATATGATTTAGCCCCGAATGCCGAGATCCTAGAAATGATAATACTCATGCCTGCCCGGCTGTCTGACCTATCCATTTGTCGATCTAGAAACGGAAGTGGGAAATGATATTTTCAGGTTGCCTTATTCAATTTCCAGCCGTCTATCACCCAGTTATCCACCCAGTGCTTGTTTGAGAGGAAGCTGATGCATTATTCTTTGTCCTTATCACTATGGTCTCTCATTTTTTAGGAACAACCTGTACTAGACTTACCCACGAACTATTTGAAATAGGGTAGATTACACCTGCATCTAACCACTTAAATACTTCTTTCCTTACCACTTCCTTCATTTTTGGACCGAGTCTTCTCTGAGTCTCCACTAAAGGTTTATGACCATCTTCTAATAAGATCTGATGCATACACATAGAGGGCCAAATCCCCTTCAAATCAACTAGGGACCATCCGATAGCATCTTTGTGATCTCAAAGTACTCTCAAAAGCTTATCTCTTCTCTTTTGTTGTCAAGATGATATGATCAGTAGGTGAGGACCCTTTAGATAAGCATACCTCAAGTGACTAGGCAGCGGCTTTTGCTCCAACTGTGGTGGTTGCTCCGTTAAAGGCACCGAAGTCTGGGTGTTCTCTCCCAACGACTCATATTTTCTTCTATTTGGCTGTAAGGAGTCCATCAATTTCACATAATCTTCAGCCTCTTCACCTAGTTCTTCCTTATCATTCTGCACAAGGCTAGTCTCTAAAGGGTTAGTCAAACCACTTTGGCTAGACACTATATCCTCCACTGCCTTTATCATAAAACGCCGTCACTCTTATTTGGATGTTGCCTGACATTGAATACACTGAACCTGACCTCATCATCTTGCACCCTTAATTTCAATTCTCCCTTTTGCACATCAATCATAGCCCTGCCAGTTTCTAGAAATAGTATTTCGTGTCCATGGGCCTTTTGATAATCGCATCGTTCTCTAAGCGGGATCCGTCTGGATGGGTGTAGGCCATTTGAAATCTGGTAGGTCGCGAATGAGGGGCAACAACCTTTCGTATGAGATATTCAAGGGGTGAATTGCAGAGGCTCTCTCATTTTTTGGGAGTAGTCTTAGGGTTTCTTTCGGTCTCCATTCTGACCTTTGTTGGATGCGGACGACTTTTTTCCCCTGGTTTATCTTTCTCAACTGGATGATTTGTGATCATGATTGTCTGTGTTGCTGCTCGGATATTACCCTCCAGCGTTAAGTATCTGTCTGCCCACTTATATAACTCTTCCATTGTGGCTGGTGGGTCTAGGATCGGTAGTGAAGAAGGGAGTCGGCGATCGAGCTTCTCTTAAAGTTTTGAAGGACAGCGTCCATGCTATAAAATTCTATTTGTTGGACAGCTTGCTTAAACCTCCTTGTGAAGTCCTATATGGACTCTTCTTCGTGTTTCAAAACAATTTGTAAGGAACTAATATTCTTTTTTTGACGCACTGAGCATAGGTGCTGCAAGGTGAACGCTCCCCAAAGTTCATAAAATGTATTTATTGAGTTTCGCGGGAGCTTGTGAAACCAGGCTAGTGCAGGGCCTCGCAAACTAGCCAGGAAAACTTTACATAAGAGAAGGTCATTACCGGCATTCAAAGTCATCGTCTGATTGTAATGGAGTATATGATCGTAAGGGTCAGTGGAGCCATCAAACATAGTGAAAGTTGGTATGACAAACCCAAGTGGCGGCTCATAGTTGAAAATATGTGTCGCCCTAGGAGCGAGGAGAGCATGTCGTTGGGACTCCTGATCGTTGCTGTAGGCGGTATGTAAAGCGTAGGTCCTGTACCGAAGGTGGGGTATACTAGCGGCATGTGCGGTGCTATGCCCGTGGGTAATGCAGACGCGTTCCCGGGCATTTCATTTTAGGTAGTTCTTCCCTTGGCACCGCCACATTTCTTGCGAAAATATGTCGTTATCGGCATTCTTTGAATGCGGGGGCGATGCAAGTGTCTCTAGCACATTTGACCACGCTACTTTTCTTTGGGGAGGGGTTGGCGAAATTGCCCAGGAACCGTCGTCATCTGTTAGGTGTCACATCGTCAAGGACAATGGTCTCCTTTCCTTTATCGCGAGCGATCGAGTGCCTTGCTTGACCATTGTCTTGCACGTCTCTTTCGCCAAGATCGCGTCTTTTTTCTACCTAGGCCCTCAAACAATCGTTTTCATGCTGCAGATGTTCAACGCGATCTTGCAATTCCCTCATTTGCCTTTCTTGCTCCTCCTGCTTCTTCTCCATGTCTTGACGCTAATGAAGAAATTGATATTCGGGAGACTGGATCAGCAGGTTCTTCAGTCGATTTAAATTGTGTCAAGCGATTCAAATGCGGAAAGGGGCTTGAAATCAGACTACTAGTGGCGAAGACTCACTAGAAAGCCATTGGAGCGGCTCTTGCACATCATCGATGAGACTTTTTGTTAAATTCCCACGAGATAGCTCCAATTGTTGTATTTACGGATCGTCGACCTTGAGGCATCGAGGCACGATGTAAACTAGCCTTAGGAAAGGGGGTCACGGCGGTGTGTTAGCCGCTCTCAGATGATTAAGTCGTGAGGATGGAGAAGAGAAAAAGGGAGTTAGCGCAGTGCGATTTCCTTTTCCTCGGGAGTCTTTGTTTTATACTCGAATTTCTCCTTTATTTTAGGAAAGATAATCTTGTGATTTTGGTGATAAGATATCTCTTTCTGTATCAATGACTAGTTCTTCCTTTTTAAGGATTAATGTTTTTGAGACGTATGAGATTTGGATACTGGGAGATCCGTGGATAAATATCCTACGCGTAATTTCCTCCCTAATATAGTTATCCATAACACACTTTTCTTATGTGGTAGGATGGCGGGTGGGGACTCCGGGATCATGCGGGTTTTAGGATTTTCTGTCCCGATTAATCCGCATGGTTTTTAATATGGTGGGCTATCTTGAGCGTAGCTTCATGGGACGAGGCCGGAGGCGGTGGACCCATGCGGGCCTTGATCTATTGGAGTAGTGGATTGCGGGTCTGAGGCCCGCAGTACTCCTTATCCACACAGCGTAATTTCCTCCCTAATATAGTTATCCATAACACACTTTTCATATGCGGTAGGATGACCGGCTTGGGGACTCGGGATCCCATACGGGTTTTAGGATTTTACCATCTGATTAATCCCCGCATGGTTTTAATATAATTGGGCTATCTTGGTAGCTTCATGAGAGCGGGCCGGGCGGAGTGGACCCATCACGGACCTTGATCTATTGAGTAGTGGGTGCAGATTAAGGCCCTGATGCTCACATATGAGTTACGGATGCTACCATATTGAGTTATTGTGTGTTCGGGAAGGCGCATGATGGGCTGACTATGTCATACATGTGATCATGTTTAAAGTAGAGCGTGAACCTCCCACAGCGAGCAATATAATAGAAAAAATAGATATTTAAATATTTTTAACTATAACTATAATACAATTTTAAAAGTCCACATAATAGAAAAAATAAATATTTTTTAACTTCTGCTCTAGTACAATTTTAAAAAGTCACAGGAGTTTACAGTTCTTCTCAGTAAACCCAATTTCATCCACTATACATATCGGTTAGTGATTTTTTTTTCTTATAGAATTTCTATCACATTCACAAGATCAATTTTAAACTCTTTGATCCTCATATCTTTCTTTGTACTTCCAGATGACCTGACTAAAGGCTTCAAACCAAGAAGCTTGAAGACAAAATAGGTTGAAGTCACTCTAGTTGAATATTTAGATTTGCATTATCAACCGTAACTCCAGCTCTTCACCATTTATTTCCTTACAGCACAATTCAACAATTCATATTCTTAATTAGGTCATATATGACAATAATGATCATTAGGAACTGCTAATTGCACTGGACTTATTCTGTCTATGACTTGGACATGTTGATCCCTATCATATATATATATGTTGTCACGAGGACAAGGCAATCATGCAGATGAACTCAAATCCTAAGAGGAGCTATCACTTAATACCCTCAAAAAGGCATTTCTCTTTTCTTATTTTGGTGTATTACGGTGAATCAGTTACATTCAGGGACTTCACCAGATGGAAGGATATTTGCTGTTTGAAGGCTTTTAAAACATGGTTGAGTTGAAGAAGGAATTGTCACTTTAATTAGAAGATTATAACATGGCAACGTTGTGAGACTCTTGGGTTGCTTCTTATGAATACATGCCTAGAAAATATCTTGGATGTTTTCCTTCTCCATACGTAACTAATTTGATTGCTAGTTTATTACTGAACAAAGTAAGACATGACTAATTTGATTGCTAGTTTATTACTGAACAAAAGTAAGGAAAAAACAAATCAGAGACTCTGAGAGTGCACTTGAATTTGTCTGCTAATTCATAAACAGATTCAGGTAGAGTCCACACAGTTCTTCTTCAGCTTCTCCTCTGCGTTCCCAGATTCTCAAGACTGACAAAAAACTTACTTTCATCCATGTTTTTCTGATTCTCCCTCTGTTCCTTCTCAGCACACCTGCTTCTGCACAATCTGTGTATACATTTTGTGACAATGGAACCAATAATTACTCATCTAACAGCCCATTTGAAAGTAACCTCAAACACCTGTTTTAGTATGTGGCTCGTATGGAGAGGAACATAGTCTTATGGAGAAAAGTGGGGCAAATGCCGACTTTGGGTTACTGTGTTTTGCCTAGATGAGTTTTTGAGATGCTACTGTTGAGTTACTCTGTGTTCAGGAAGACGCATTTGAAAGCTCAACCATGTCATCTGTAATGATCATGTGTTAAAAAGTGAAAGCATAAACATCCGAAAGCCGAAATGGTCGCCCTTCTCAGTGGGGAGATTTGTCAATAACCAAGAAATAGCAAGTGGTAGCAGTTCTTCTGTCAACGGTCTAACACTTTCTACACTGTTACGTGAGCTTGATGTCCTTACCAGCTCATCTATACTTTACATCTTTCTTGATTGAAGTAATTTAATGTCATTTACAAAAAAAAAAAAAAAACATGTGATGTCTCCAGATCTTGGACAAACCATTTTCAGGAATTTCTCTGGTTCTCTAGTAGTTTCTTCTTGAAGATTGAGGTTGGATTCTTCTTAGTAATGCCAGTTTCATCCACCATACATATTCGTTGTTTTTTGTTATCTTCTTTCTATCATAGGATCAATTCTAAACTCAACTTGACCCTCATTTCTCTTCTTTGTACTTCTAGATGATCTGACCAAAGACTTCAAAGCAAAAAGCTTGAAGACAAAAAATTGAAGTCGCTTTCATCTAATATGTAGATTATTTGCCCTGTTCAAAATGGTACTCTACCTTTGGCCTTTACCATCGATTTCCTTATCGCAATTCAACAATTCAACAATTCATATTCTTTGGTCGTACAAGACCATAACTATCGTTATAGAGCACTGCTAATAACACTGGACTATATCTATGGCTAAAACGTGTTGCCTAGGATATATATATGTTCCCACAAGGACAAGGCAAAGCAATCAGTCATGCAAACGAACTTAAATTCTTGGTGGAGCTATCATTTAATACCCTCAAAAAGGCATTTTTCTTTTCTTATGTTGGTGTGTTACATGAATCGAAAGTTGCTGTCAGGTGATTTTACCAGATGGAAAGGATATTGCTGTTTAGAGAGAAGCCTTCATGAACTTCTGGTCTAGAGCCGAAGGTGTTGAAGAAAGGATTGTTACTTTTATTGCAAGGACATAGCAATGTTGTGAGACCCTTGGGTTGCTACATAGGAGGAAAGCAATAGCTGCAGACTTGTGAATGCATGCCTGAAAAAAATTTGGATGTCTCCCTTCCAAGGGATGCTTCTCTCTAATGTGATTTTCAGTTTGACTTATTTGTTGCATGGATATAGATAATAACACAATATCATATAAATGTACAACAACCTAAAAAGACTTTTCCACTCACTGTCTTGTCAGGCAATCCACTTGGTGTTGTGGGGGATAACTACAAAGAGAGTCCCGAATGACTCCTTCACTGGTTTCCCATGAACCAGTGAATTACTTGGTGGTGCAGTGCTTTGAAAGTGACTATTGTTTGTCTAAATGCCAGACGAAGCACATGTAATTAAAATAGTTTCTTTGAGATAAACTTAGAAAACTAATTGAAAAATAATTTGATAATTTGGAAAAATATTGTGATAGCCCTCTATAATGAGTAAAAAACCAACAATTTATTGATAATTTCTTCACAGAAGATATCACACTCATAAGTTTATTCTTGAAGCCCCAGCAAGAGGGAAGTTTCTTTGAAATATCTAAAAATAAGCCAAACTCAGCCTCTTATTTTCTCAAATATTGTTAAGTTTGCTTGACATTTTTACACCTCACAGTTCTTCCTGAGCTTGTTTTATTTCTTCAATATGTTCTTTATGCTTTCTGGTAAAAGTTATGATACCACATGTTCCCAGATTCTGAAGACCGACAAAAAACTTACTTTCAGCCATGTTTTTCTGCTTTCTGCCTCTGTTCCTTCTCAGCACACCTACTATCGCACAACCAATGTATACATTTTGTGACAATGGAACCAGTAATTACACATCTAACAGCACATTTGAAAATAACCTCAAACACCTTCTGCAATCTCTACCTTCCAATACGTATCTTACAGGTTTTAATATAACCGCCATTGGAAATGACGCCAACCGGGTTTCTGGGCGGGCACTATGTAGAGGGGATGTCATCGATAAAGTTTGCCGGATTTGCTTGGAGAATGCAAGCAGGGAAATCATGAAGGAATGCAAGAGCCAAGAGGCAATTATATGGTATGAATCATGCCAAGTCCACTATTCATACCGGATCCTGTCTGGTATGGATGCTTGTACTGGAAAGTATCCACTGTGGAATAATCAGGAGAAAAATATATCAGATCCACGGTCTTTTAATGGAGCTTTGATTGATCTAATGCGGAATCTTATCGATAAGGCTGCATATGATCCTTCTAAGCTCATGTTTGGGACTGATCAAGTCAAAGTTTCAAGGTCTGATACCATATATGGACTTGTACAATGCACCAGGGACCTGACTTTGGATTCATGCAGCCAATGTTTGAAATCTGCATTAGGAGATCTGAAGGCATGCTATGGCCGAGGAGGTGGGACTATTTTTAGTAGGAGCTGTAACATGAAGTTTAGGTTGACGCACACACAATACCCCTCCTGTCAAAGGTATGTTCATCATAATTTGAAGTTGATTATTATTTATGTGAATTCAAGTTTGTACTGCAGTGATTTAATAATTCACAATTACTTTACAATGAAGTTGTTGCTAAAAATTTTCCTTACTGGAATTAGAAGCATGAAAATTTTCCATGAAACAACCTGTGTTGTTCTCTATTATCGGTGGAGAACCGGGACACAAAACGGTAGGCCTCATGCTGTAGATGAGGAGAAAAATCAGCATAGTCTGTTGCATAATTTGGTGACCCCACTACTGATCTGCTGCCGCAATCACACAGAATTCAATTCATTGAGTTCTGAGGTATCCTTCATGGAGAGTAGCAACAATCAGGGCAGCTACTAATGAATTTTCAGATTCAAGAGCAAGGTCGGACATAGCGGAGTTTGGGACTGTTTATAAGGTACCACTTGTAAGTACCATGGCTTTTGGGCCTAATACCCACTACTCATTAGGCGCGCTGCATAGACCTATTCTTGATTCCAAGCGTCTACAATGAAATAGCTGTACATTAAAAATATGTAGAGACAAATCGAATAGGAAAGTCTTACCCCATCGAAGTCAAGGCCCCTGTCCGGCCAGCCACACCACATCTAGGATATTTCTCCACGGATCTCGCAGCTATCCCGAGTTTAGTACATCTCAAAACATTAATCCTTAATAAGGGAGAATTGGTCTTTGATAAGGAAAGACAAATTTTATCACTAAGTTCATGATATTATCTCTCCAAAAATCAAGGAGAATTGGTCTTTGATAAGGAATGAGAGATTCTATCGCTAAAATCACAAGATTATTTTTCAAGAATGAATGAGAAATTCAAGTATAAAATAGAAACTCCCCCCGAGGGAAAGGTAGGCAACCTAAGCTCTTATGCCAGCCTTGCTTACCAGATTCTTTGGGCGGCAAGCATCGGAGGCGTCGGCTGTAACCCGGATCCCTTTTTTTGCATGTTTATACCACGTCGTTGATGCACTAGAGGTTAAGCAGACAGTCTGCCCGACAAGTGGCGTCGTGCATGGGAACCGAGGCAAAGTCTCATCGACGGCGGTCTGAGTCTTGACTCAGCGGCTATCTAGTAGCCCTCCACCACCGATAGCTCAGCGATTCCATTCGCATCTAATTAAATCGATAAAGAGCAATGACTAGCAACCAAATGATCCAATCGCCTGAAGATCAATTCCTTCATTGGCGTCAAGATATGGAGAAGAAATAGGAGGAGCAAGCAAAACAGATGAAGGAGGTGGAGCGTTGAACACTACGAGCTGAAAGCGATGTTCGTCTATGGGCCCAGTAGAAAAAGGCGTGATCTTGACAGAAACCACATGAAGATGCGATCCAAGAAAAAGCAACCGGGTTGTTCCACGATAAAGGAAAGAGGCTATCTCCTTTGGCGATATGGATCTCGGGAAGGCAGAGTTATCCTCGAGACGGCTTGCGAATATCTCCCCCTCAGCAGCGAGGATGGTCAGCTAGCTGAAACACTCACATCATACACTTTGTTTAGCAATTCTAACATGGTACGTCGAGTCGGGCAATGGGCCGAGAGTGTGAGAATCAACCAAGCGAGTGCTTAGGAGCACTTATTTACTTTACCTACGAGTACTGTACCCATGTAACGATTTACGCCTTAGACGAGTGCACTCTACATGCACTGCGCCTTAGCGATTCAAAGTCCTAATGACATGCTCTTTTCCCCACTAGGGCAACACATCTTTGATTACAAGCCACCACGAGGGTTCATCATGGCAACCTTTGTTATGTTCGATGGCTCTAGCGATCCTTATGACCACATGCTCCATTACAACCAGGCAATGACTCTAAACGCCGAAAATGATCACCTGTTATGCAAAGTCTTTTCTAGCTAGTCTCGAGGACCGGTATTTAGCAGTTCCACATGCTCCCACGTAATTGATGGGTCGTTCGAGCTATGGGCTGTATTCATCTCTCGGTACCTACGGTGATTACAATGAGAGGAATATTAGTTCTTTTAAGACTAATAAAGCGAAGGAAACCATACGCTGACCACGGGAGATTGGGTAAGCCATCCGGTGAAGTTTAGCATGGTGTAGTCCTTGAAAACTTCGGAAGAGCTTTACCTGATCTACTCCGTTTTCCATTCGTTGTCTTTAGACCGCCAACTCTGATGGAAGAATTGTACCAGGCGGACGAGATAGATATTCAACCTTGGAAGATAACATCAGTGCGTGACTCAAGCATCATGATCATCGCCAATGGGTGGAAGCAGTAGCGGGAGAAGAAACTGCACAGGCATGGCGAAGGCGGGAGACAAAGCGAAAGCGACTTGAGGGCTAACCACAGAAGAAGAGAGAGCCCTTGCAATTCACTCCTTTGAATATCACCTACGAGAGGTTGCTACCTCTCTTTCGCGACTTGCCAGATTTAAATGGCCCGCGCCAATCCAGACGGACCCCTCTCATAGAAACCTGTCCATACGATGCAATTATCACAAAGATCATGGGCATGAGGCTAACAGGTGTCGAAGCCTAAAATTCTTGGTAGAAAGACTGATTAAAGCAGGGCACCTCAGAAGATATATCAGAGAAGATGATAGCAAGGAAGAACCCGTACCTACAGTAGGTAGAATCACAACCAATGAGGTCGCATCACTCGAATCTAGGCCTACCATAAACTATATACGGGGCGGGGAGGGGGTGCCTCTTGACGATCGGTACCAGTTAAAACGACAACAAAAGAAGCTTATGAGAGTAGCCACAGTCAAAGCCCGGGTAAACACTGTCCACATAAGCGGTAGCCGAGAAGAGACTAAGCCTATAAACGACCCCATATCCTTTCCCCTAGTAAACTATTGAGGTCATTATGCCCTATTATGATGCCTTTATGCTCGCCTTTGTATGAGCGGTTTTGATGTACACACGGGTCTTGAGTAGATCACAGCAGCACCCGCAGTTTGTTGCAAATGCTATTTCAACTAGATGGCTTTCCTACTAATCGTGGTCGATTGAGACGAATCCTCTCGGTTCAATGTGCGACCTTATGACTTTGGGAGATATCACGCTCCACGTGCAAGCGGGCCAGTCTGACAAGTTGTTCTCGGTTAATCGAAGACACAGGGCCTGCTCCCAATTTACATAGTAGGCAGGGACTGGCTGCACTCGATGAAGGTCGTCCCTTCATCATATCATCAAATGGTAAGTTATTTAACCAGCACGGGGCAGGTCGATCTTCTAAGAAACCAACTAGCCACACGATAGTGCTACCAATTATCCATACGGGATAGATAGAGGAAAAGGGTTCAGATGGTCTTCCCCTTAGGTATCACATTCCCGCGTAGCAACTACAGCTCACCGCCCAAGTAAGGGCGGAAGAAAAGGATCTGTTAGCTGTGGATCCTCTAGAGACAGTAGCTCTAGATGGACCAGAGAAATTCACATATGTCAAAACCCTATTATCCAGCAAAGAAAACCAACATCTACGACGCATATTGTTGGGGACCACATATGTATTTGCTTGGAGTCACTCAGACATGGCCGGGATTGACCCAACGTTGGCCTCTCATAAACTTAACATTATTGCCACGGCCAAAGCTTTGTTGCGGAAAGATGAGTGCTTCCACCCGTATCGCCATCGGATTATTAAACTGAGGTAGACGATCTTGGCATTTGTAGGTTTTTCGAGAGGTGAAGCATCCTGAATGGCTTGCAAACGTAGTGGTTGTCCCGAATAAGGGCGGTAAATGGAGGGTATGCGTGGACTACACGAACCTTAATGAAGCATGCCCAAAAGACAACTTCCCTGCGCGTAAATGGTGAGATGGTTGATACTCTACCAGGCGTGGGATCTTGTCATTCACGGATGCCTTCTCCGGCTATCACCAGATTCAAATCCACCCACTTGATGCAGAGAAAACGGCCTTCATTACGTCGCACGGGCTATACTGCTATAACGTGATGCCTTTTGGTTTGAAGAACAACGGGGTGACTTATTAGAGACCGGTGACCAAGATATTTCGACCACTGATTGGTAGGATGATGGAAGTCTATATTGACGATATGCTTGTTAAGTCCAAAGAACTCCACGATCATACAGAGCACCTGCAATAAACTTTTGAGCTTACATTGCAGGCTACAGTGTGGCTTCGATCCCTAAAGTGTGCGTTAAGAGTCAAGTCGGGTAAATTCCTGGAAGCCGTGGTGACGGAGGGGATTGAGAGCCCGATCTGATGACTCGAGGCCATTATGGAATCTCGTACTCCTGCAGGAAGGAATTATTATTGTGGTCGGTTGGTGGCTCTAGAACATTCCATCTCTGTTTCTGAGAATGATTGGCTTTTTCACCACTAAGAGGGCGAAAGCGGTAGGGATAAAGAATGCATTGAGCCCATATGCGATTAAACGTGCTCACCCGGGCACTTGATGCAGGTAGCCACTAAGATAAGGGTAGAAAGCGGCTACAATCTTTACATAGTTGTTTCTGATGTTTTAATAAGTGCAGCTTTATTAAAAGAAGACGAGCACCAGCAGCAGAAGGCCATATTCTTTATAAGCAAGTCCATATTCGAGGCGGAAACCTGATATACTCGTATCGAGCAGGCGGCATTGGCCCTCGAGTAGCCGCGAAAACTCCCACCCTTACTTGACGCACCACAATCATGCTCACCAATCTTCCTCTTAGAAGCACTATACATAAGCCTGACCTGTCAAGGGGAATGACTCGGTGGATAATCGAATTAAGTGAGTTCGGTATTCAATTTAAACCTCGCATAGCGTTGAAGGGATAGGTGCTGGATGACTTCTTAGCAAAAATTCCTCAACAAGAAATGGAACCACATAGCTTCGGCTGGTGGACTCTGAATGTTGATGGCACTTCACAATAGACGGGAGTCGGCCTAAGGCTGCAACTTAAAGCCCCAAACCAGAGAAGTTGATGAGCTTGAAAGTCATCTATTTTTAGTCCATTTTTCTGATCTATTTTTATCTAAACAAGATTGATTTATGTGCAGAATTATGGAATAACTAGCAAGCTGACCAAATGGCGGGAATTCAAGAAAGAAAGAATATTTGCGAGAAAGAAGCGAAGGTGGATGAGCGTTCATGAGATAATTGGGTGAAGCCAGTGCGAAAGGGCACAAAGATAAGGGCACGATGTCGTGAGCTTTGCGACAATCAATCATATCGAGGTTCTTGTGATCAAAACTCCGATGTGGAAAGCGAAGCTTACTTGAAGAACAAAGCGGTGAGGTGAAACTCAGGTGAAGCAACCGGGAAATGAAGAAGAAAGACTTCATGTGCGCGACATCTGGATGCGTCGTGACGCCGACGATGTCTGAGCTGATCCTTAAGCGATGCTTCATCGGCGACAACAGTAGTGAAGAGAAGGGGTCGCGACATCCACTGAATGATCAAGCTTGTCGCGACATCAGGAAACATGGAAGAAATTTGATGGGGTTGCGGCGGAGAATTGCCTTGAAGCTATAGCGGGCTTGGTGAGATGAAGGCGATGCTGCTGAGTTGTTGTCGCGGCAGGATTGAAGTCGAACGCGTGCTGACCACTTAAACCTGCGGGGCATGAATTGGCGTGCGACAAGGGATTGATGTCGCGACCGCGGAACTATCAAATGAAGGCTGCGAGATCCATAAGGCGATGTCGCGATGAGATTATTGTGGCGACACGAGAAACCAGTTGAAGCCTGCAGAGAACTAAGTCGATGTCGCGACAAGGTGATCGCGACCGGGAACTCCCATCGGATGAAAACGCAAAGAAATGGCTAACTGTCGACAAGAGATTGAAATTGGGACATCAATGACGTTAGGTTAAAAGCTAGGAAGAATTGAGCTGATGTCGCGACAATCGGAGAACCTATTGGAGCACGCAAGGTATAAAGTGATGTCGCGACAAGGGACCAGAATTCGCGACATCGAGGCGACATCAGTTGGAAGAGCTGCCGATCCATGTAGTTGATGTCGACCAGAGGGTGATGTCGACGCCCGAGAAGACACATCAGTTGAAGGCTCACGAGAAGACTAAAGGCGATGTCGCGGCGTGAATCGATGTCGCGACATGGATGATGTGCGACGAGGATTGAAATTAAGCGAGCGACCGTGCATGGGCGATCCATGGAAATCCACAAGAAGCGTGATTAGGGCCCAAGCGAAACCCTATAATCACAGCGTACCCGGCTCTCCATAACGGTAGCAAGCGACACGAGCGAGTGCGGGTAGGCGAAGAGCTCATTTTCTTTATTTTTCTTTTAGTTTTCTTTTCTTTTCTTTTCTTGATATTTGATAGTTAGAGATTAGATTATATTTATAAGTTTTAGTTTTCGTTTTATTTTACGGAAATGGATGTTATCGTTTTTAGCGGAAAATTTGAATGCGAGAATTCAATTCTTTTCAAGTCTACGGAATGTTTCGCATAAATTTCTCGAATTCTATCTCTCCAGCTTTCATAATGCGCTTATTCTTATGATCGTAGGACAAGCAGAAGGTACCAAGAATTTGAGAACCCAGCTCTCATTAAGGGAATGCTATTATGTTTAAATTATCTTTCAGAGTCGTTTCCAAAGAAATTCCGAATTTCATTTATGAATTTACGCTATGGTTTAATGTTTTTTGATCTCGAATATCGCTTCTTATACCCTTATTAAGAATTGTTTCATCAAGCCTGATTTCAAGGAGGTCCTCCGAGTGACACAGAGATGACAATCCCTGATGGTGAACATTTCTTGAAGGTATATTAACCTCGCTATTAGAGATCTAGTCGAGCTTTGTAAGTTTACTGATAAATCCTCTTCTCACTTGAAATCAAGAATGAGGAATGAGTTATCAATTTAAACAAGCAGAGTTCAATTCCCAATTCGAATAGTGAAGCCAATCCCGTGTTAGCTGCCATCTAATCAAGGAGAGGGTGATCTATTCTAATTTGAGGAAGAGTAACTGTGAAGTTGTGTATATCCTCGCTTGACCGATAACTGGGAGCTAAGGTTTGATGTGTACCCATAAAATGGGTATGAAGTATTGCAAAAGAAAAATAACCCACTAGGAAGTCCCTCAAGTAAAAGTAGTTATCTCATCTCAGATTCGAGAGGATTAGGTAAAAATTAGATAATGAAATGGAGCGGAGAGATCCAGCTGTACTGCTAAACACCTTGGACAGATTTTAAAACTCGAAATACACAAGCAAAATTAACAAGAAGCACAATAGAATTGATACTACAATAGCATTGATCTTAATGTACTCTAAACGATAATTACTCAATTTCCATTTATTTTCTTATCTATTCGTTATTCATTATTCTTTAGATTCAGTTTATTCGATTGTTCATTCTTTTATTATATACTTGTATAGTTTACAGCTTCTTAAGCTGGAACACAATGTCATTTTATAGTCCAAATAGTATGGAGCTTGAGTAGTCAGGGTAGTTGATCTAGAATCTTTGAGATCTCTCAGGATCGATACCGGACTTAAATCCAATGTATTACTTGGTCGACCTTTGCACTGGCAAAGATATTAGGCCAAACCAATATTGAAAATGATTTACTCTAGGAGATGTTTTGGTTTAGTTAACAAGTTTTTGGCGCCGTTGTCGGGATTGCATTAACAGTCCCTTGCAATAGTGTCATAACCCAGGCGTGTTCTTCGCCCATTAACAAGCTTCGCGCCATTGCCAGGATCGTAAAGAATTTGCAGAAATCAATATTCAAATACAAAAAAGTTAAGGAATTACTAATTTGACATTTTAAAGAAAGAACAAAATAGCTTTTCAAGCAGTGGTTATTTTTAGCCACTAACCTTTAACAAACCATATCGAAAAAATATTTGTCGACCAAACTAATCCTATTAATGTAAGTGCTTTGATTTCGTGGACAAAATTTAATGCATAGAAATGTATCAATCGACCGACCCCAAAATTAATACTGCACTGTGAGAGGACACTTAGAAGCTTGAGAAAGATAAAGAAGGCGTAAAACTCAACCATGGCGCATGAAAGGCGTGGATCGGACGAGGTACATATGGGGAAGAAGCTAGAAGACCTCCAATCACGATACAATGAGGACTTCTTCGAGACTAATTATACAGATGAATACTCGCCAAGAATCGATAAAATTCAAGTAGCTTGATGCTAATAATTTTGAACCTAAGCTGCGATCGACATAATGGTCCAACAACATCGGGCCATCGGTCATCCCACTACATCTAAACGAGCACCCTGAAGATTTCTCAGATGGCTAATACAGCTGAAGTTGAATGGGGTGAGACCAAGTCATCAAACCGCATCTATTCCTATTCTCTAAGAGATACAAAGAACTACATGGTATGAATCCTTACCATATGGTTCTGGTTTCGATATCGGGGAGGAGTTAAGAGGCCTACTTTAGTAGATTCTTTCCCCCCAAATTCTCACCACGTAGCATGAGGGAATCATTAAACAACAGGGGAAGATGAAAGCCAGATGTAGCTCGGGAAAGATTCAAACGACACGAAGATGTCCAATGCACGGGATAGATCCTCAAGACTGTATGGACATCAGATATCAAGGCGCTCAATGATATATCAAAAGGACTACTGATGCTTCATGCCGTGGAGAATCTAAACGAAAAAGCGCCAAGAGGCAAAAGAGTCGATTGAAGACTCCGCTGAATGTAACATGAAAACTCCTTCTGAGCTTTCAAAAGGAAACAACAGAGGAAAGGGATCATGGGGAATGAAAGCAAGACGACAAAAATGCATGGAGGCTAAGTTTGATGCCATTATGCATGTGTCGACAAGCAAGAAAGAAAGACACACCGCTTCGCGAATAGAGCAATCGAAGAGAGTTATTGAAGGGAAGTGCCGAGAGGGTAACCAAGAACAATTCTATGAAGTCAAGAGGTTAATTATCCGGGGCGAGCCAAGAAACTACCATTTAAACCCAATACTAAACCTCGCAAAGACATTATCACCCAAAGACTGAGGAACCATGTGAGAATTTCTTACGGTGGAGGGGCTTCAAGGCCCAAGGCATGGATGTAACCTCCATTGTATTAATAACAGCCACTCAAGGTTCCAGCGAAACAAAGGAAGAAGGGAAATGAGCATTTAAATGAATATCGTATCGAGGAGGCCTAATCTAAGAACATGTCAGTAGCTTCACGGGGATAATAAGAAGCTGTTTAATCTTCCATGGAATGTAATCGGCAGAGTTGGGAAGCAATCAAGTACCGCCAATTCTCAAATTTTCGCACCACCAATGCATCCCTCGAAGAACCTCGGGAGACACAGTGGTACCACTCAACCCCCGCAAAGCCGTAGAGGAAGATGCCTTCCCAAGTGACACAAGGAAGAACCCAAAAGATCGTACGGTCGTGCAAATAGGGAGTGGGAAGGAGTTAGAAGAGATGAAAGAGAAAATGACAAAGAAGAAGAAGAAGAAAGCTCTAGAAAGGGAAGAGGTACTGAGAATGAAAGAAAGAAGAAAGGAAGAACATCCAAGGATCAAAGCTCATAGCCCCATTTTACAAGATCTGCAGGTTGGTTGATGGAGGAGCAATGCGAAGGTTCTTGAAACTTTCCGTGCCGGAGACTGCATGCCTTTATCGAAGTGGTAACTCAAATGCCACTCTATGCAAAATTTCGAAGGACATACCGAGCAAGAAAAGAAAATAGCAGAGGAAGGAATAGTGACCACCGCTATCATAGCAAGAATCGTAAAGAACTACTGCGAAAGATGAAAGACCCAGTGAGCTTCTCGATTCTTTGTATTGTCGAGGAATCGAATCTGTGAAGCCTTCATCAGAACTAGTATCAATTTGATGCCTCTTCGCTGCTAAGAAACTAAGCTCGGGGGAGCGACTCCTACAACCTGTTACTCTTCAAATGGCGCATGCATCGCTGGTAAAACCTGAAGGAGTCATTGAAGATGTAATGGTCACTGTTGGGAAGTTTGTTTTCCCAATAGACTTCATCATTCTGGACATGGAAGAAGATTCACAAGTACCCCTGCTATTGGGAAGACCATTCCTAGCTACCTGGAGCCGCCTGATCGACATGCAAAAGGGAGTTCTACCTTGAGGGTCGGGAGAAGAAGCAATTGCTTAACTTCATAAAAAGTATGAAAAATATGTGACAGAGACAAAGAAAAGTCAGAATGTAGCCGATTTTGTCTATACTCAACTCGATGTTAACAATGATCAGAACACTCCGCTTTTATCAATGAAAAGAGACACCTCAAGATAATCAAGATGTCTATTCGAATTTCCATACAATAGCTCTTTTCATTCTATAGAAACCGTGGCCGAGCTTCTAAAGCAAAATAAACGAGAATAGAAAATATTGAAAAGAGGAAATTCATCAAGAAACCAGCAAGGTATGGGCTAGTTGGAAGAGTCACATGTCATTTAGCATGCTTACTTAGAATTACCAAAGAAAAACCAAAGATCATTTCAGCCGCATCGTTGATGATGAGGAACAAAGATTGCTGAAAATATTAAGGAAGCATAAGGAATCGCTTAGTTTGGTCCATCAAGAGTCAAGGGCATTACCCATCAATTTGCATGCATAATATTCTCACAGTGGAAGAGACTTCAAAACCATTCTGGTGGAACACCAAAGGGAGACTCGAACTGACGGCGAAGTAGTCAAAGGAGGTACCAAATTGTCGAATGTCGGTTTTATCTATGCTATTTTACGCCCCCTGGGTGAGCCCAAATTCCATGTGGTTCCAAAGAAAGTGGGGTTTATCAGATCCGCAATGAGAAAATGAATTATCTCCAACAAGAACAAAGGATGTGGGACGGAGGGTATGTATTGATTACAGGAAGCCGAACACAAATCACCAGAAAGACTATTTCTTGCCCCTTCATTGATCGATGTTGACAAAGAAGGTGACACCCTCACTTTTGTTTTCTCGATGGGTATCAGGATATAATCGCATTGCTATTGCACTCGAGATCAAGAGACTACATTCACATGCCCCTTATGGCACCTTTGCCTTTTAGAAGGATGTGCCATTTGGGCTATGTAATGCTCCAAATGACATTCCGAGGTGTATGATGTCTATATTCTCAAATTTGGTTGAAGAAGTGATGAAATTTTCATGGATGATTTTATCGTGTATGGATCCAGCCTTTAATCAATGTTTAAACAATCTGGAAACAAAGATTTCAAAGACGCCAAGACAAACAAATAGCACCGAATTGGGAAAATGCCACTTATGCGGTGACAGAAGGTATTGTTCTTTGGCATAAAATTTCTCAAGCATCGGGACTAGAAGTTGACCAAATTAAGGTATCCATTATCAAGACTCTGCACCACCTACCATGCAGAAAAGGAGTAAGAAGCTTCTCGGGGCATGTTGGATTTTACAGAGATTCATCAAAGACTTTTCAAAATAGCCGTAATTCAATTAAGTGTGACACTGGAAAAGATACAAGGTTCAATTTCATGACTTCGCAAGGATGCTTTTGAAGAAATC
Organism: Tetrastigma voinierianum; assembly: GCA_016808115.1. Lineage (NCBI taxonomy): Eukaryota > Viridiplantae > Streptophyta > Magnoliopsida > Vitales > Vitaceae > Tetrastigma > Tetrastigma voinierianum. The sequence continues at coordinate 780,875 of JAEQBH010000814.1, forward strand.
AAGACTGATCAGACAAGACCTATAATGGTCAAAAAATTTAATGGAATCGTGGATTCAAATAAACGCGGTGATGCCGTTGATTTTCCATGGGAGTCGTGGTTTGGGGCAAAGAAAAGAGAAAGTATTCAGGCCATATACTATGCTAGTAAGACCTTCAATGAAGTACAAGAGAACTACTCAACAACTCAAAAGGAGATGCTAGCTTATGTATTTGTCAGGAAAATTTAGGCAGACATTTTAGGATCTCATGTGGTAATTCACCGATCATGCAAAAGAATCAAATACTTGATCAAAAATAAGCTAAGTCAAGATTGATAAGGTGGGTGCTATCAAGGCGTGAGTCTGATTTGGAAATCAAGGATAAAAGGATGTGACAATGTGTGATAGCTGATCACTTGTCAAGAGTGTAGAAAGAAGCAGCATGATGAAGAGGAAAAATGTGATGTTGGGCCAGAGAACTTCCCAGATGAGCAATTGTTTAAGGTTCCTTCCAACTTCCCGGTATGGCCGATATTGTGAATTATCCTGCTTCAGGGAGTAATGCCTTCGTAATTCTACCAACAAGAGGAAACTCGAACCCACAAACAGGTATTATATTTGGGATGACCCACTATTATTCAAGAGAGGTGCAGACATGATAATAAGAAGATGTGTGCCGAAAAGTGAACAAGGCAACATTATCAATGAATGCCATGCATCACCATATGGGGGACATTTTTCTGGAGAAAGAACAGCCCCGCAAGATACCCAATCAGATTTTATCGCTCCACTATCTTCGTGAGATTGTGCTGGAGGGTTAAATTGTGCATAAGATGCCAAAAAGATTGGAAATATCGCAGCCAGGAATGAAATGCCCCCAAAGGTATTATGGTGATACAAATTTTCATGTATGAGGAATAGATTTGATGGACCCTTTCCTGACCATCATTTGGAAATCTCATACATACCGGCCAGCGCAGATTATGTTTCCAAATGCAGGAAGCAAGCTGCTTGTCCAAGGAATGACGCTAATACAGCTTGTGAGTTTCGCAAAGAATATTTTCAGCAGATTGGAACACCTTAACTATCATTAGTGATGGGGGAACCCACTTTGCAAACAAAATCTTTGCAAAACTCATGAGCAGGTATGGGATCAAGCATGTAATGAGTTTAGCTTATCATGGACAAGCAGAAATTTCCAACAGGGAGATCAAAAGAATACTTGAAAAGACTGTGAGCCTGCCAGGAAGGATCGGGTCTTTCAAACTCGATGATGCACTTGGGCTTACAGGATCGCATACAAAACCCCCCATTGGAATGTCCCCATACGTAGTTGTTTTTGGTAAACCATGTCATCTACCTCTTGAATTAGAATATGCAATGTGGGCCATCAAGAAGTTAAACTCGATTTTAAGGTCGCAAAGGAAGAAGATTGCTCCAACCGGTCTCGAATTGGAAGAACTGAGAAATGAAGCCTACAGATAATGCTAGGAATATACAAAGACAAGACAAAGAAATGGCATGATCGAGAATTTTGAGAGAAAAGAGTTCGTAGGAAGGGGACCAGTTCGTTTAATTGGGGATCGAATCGTTTCCGTGGGAAATTAAAATCCACCTGAGCCAAGATACACAGCTGTGTCAAGTACTACATTTGTAGCAGTTGACACCGGCGGACCGAGCATCGCGGGCACCCAAGGTCACGGGATGAGGTTAGCATTATCTAAACAGGAAGAGAAAGCGAAGAACTCCAATCGGTTCTCGAGGAAAAAGCACAAGTACCACAACAAAGAAGTCCAAATTTAAGGACTCAAATCGAGCAAATCTAATGGAGTAAAACCCATAAGGATTTAATTTCGCTTTAAGTTTTGAAATATTTTTCTTTTTAGTTGCTTAAATTAGGTCAGATTTGTTTTTTATAAGATAGATTTAATTTTAGAAATCAATTAGAAGCTTAATTAGATTTTTCGAATATTGGCAAAGAAGCTTCCGTAAGGTTCAAAGACATGAATGGCAAGGCAATCACAGAACAATCTGAAGAATCCCTCACAGAGAAGTCACAACATGGGAAAAAGGGGAGTAACTTTATCCCTAACCCAATTCTGTAGATATACTTGAATTGTTTGTTAAATCTTGCTTGGAGATGCCAGAAGTAATATCTAAAAGGGTTAGGAACAATAAGAGAAAAAGGTTCTCGGTGATCATCGAGTTAAGGGGCTTAAGTCGCGATGCAGTTGCTTTTATGTCGCGACATAAGTGATGTTTGACTGCTTTCAAAGGGCAACTCGGTGAGAATAAGGAAGAAGGTATATGTCATGACACCACCGTGGAAGTCACGTAGAATTAAGTTTCAAATGAAAAAAATAATGATGTCGTAACATGAAAATCAAATACCTTAGAAAACCTAGTTATGTCTCGACAAACTTAGTATGTCGCGACATAAAGAGGGATAGGTGCCACTCACTCACTTTATAAAGCCCTAAATTCAATGATCTCAAATAAAAAGACGCGAAAATTGAAGTCGCGACATGTTTTTAATTACAATAATTAGCCCACAAACATTGATTGAATTGCAATCGTTGGAAACTTTCATTCACTCCAAACCATGGAGAAGACCACCTTCTTCCTCCTTCCGAATCTCAACCCCGAAAAACCCTAGCTTTCCAAACCTTCCGAAAAGCTTTTCTCCGCTTTCCAATGGCTGAAATTCCCACTCAGTCCCTAACCCAGACGAGATTATGAGGAACATGAACAACCGTATAGAAGAAACTCGCCAAGAAGAACAGTTAGATGAGATTCACAAGAAGAACAAGCAGAGGTGCCACTGTAAACACCTAAGCTCCTAACTTCCTCAAGAAAGAGCATTAAAAGGGAAAAGGGAAAGATGAGAGAAGAAGAAGAAGAAAGATTTCGTGTCGACGAATACTCCCGTTGAAAAATATTACGCTAACAAGGGCTCATTGCAGAGGAGATTCAAAATCCTGTTATTTTCAAGAAAGATAGAGCGCAGAGGTGGTGAGTCTCCGCGCACACCAAAATCAGGTATACAGCACTCGGTGGAAGAATTTTTTATTCAAATTTGCAGGAAGGAAGGATGGAGCTGGCTGCTAGAGGAGTCCGGGCTCTATATGAAGCCAAGGCCATCAACTATTCACATGGCGCAAGGCACAAGCATGGTTCCAAATTTAAGAAACTTTTGGAAAAACCAGATTTTGGAAAGGTTGCCAAGAAGCTCACTAATGGTAAGGTGCAACTAAACCAAGAAGAAGGAAGGCCAAGAACAGTGAACAAGGGAAGCCTAACTGAGGAAGCTGAAGGTATGGTTTTACTTCCCGGCTTCGCTTTGGTTCCAAATAAAACATGTGTGCACAAAGTGGGAGAGAACAAGAAGCCGTGTTGCCGATGCCATCCTAAAAGGATACAAGATCAATATAGGAGTTGTCATTGAGAATTCTATCATGGAGGTATCATGAAGGAACAAAAGAGGTCTTATTCCCTCACCCAAGAACAATCAATGCTCTAAGGTTCAAGGCCAGGTGAAAGGAATATGGGAATCAGAAGAAGAAATACCCAGAGCTTCACCACTCCTTCTGACAGGAGTTAGCAAAGGACCAAGAAACCTGAAGAAAAAGGGGGTGTTGGTAGAGAAAAGAGATGAAGCCCAAGCGGAAAGACCGTAAAAGGAGACTCGTGAGGGTCGGGCCGATCAAGGAGCAGAGCAAACTTTAAAACTCACCTACAACAATGATTTCATTTTTGGTAGTACAATAGCAAGGTGACTTAAGGCAAATTTGACAGATTCTCCATTCCTTAGCGCTCCCCGTGCGCAATGTAAATTTCCAACATAGAGAAAGCTCATAAGGCAAAGAGAAACAAGCTGACATCAGCTCTCAATGCCACAAAAGAGAATGATGAAAAACACAAATAGTGGAACTAAAGCAGAACTGAGGAAGGTTTGGCAAGAATTCAGCAAAGTAGATCAGATGAGGAAGACAACAAGAAAAAGGGAGTTGCTGAGATTGAGCTACAAAGCAGTTATGTAATGCATGCAGTAAGAGGATGAATGTAAGAGAGGAACAGATGAGAAAAATTTTAGCAAAGAAGGGAAGAATTCTATGAAAGAAATGAAGGAAAGAGATCACAAATCTGTTACAGTAAATCGTAAACTAAGTCATGAAGTTTTTACAATAATCGCCTGAGCGTGATTCTCAACTCCTAACATTGATAAAGAAAAGAGACGCAGAGCAAGAAGCTACCTGGGAGCAAACTATGGCTTGTTCCTAAGTACAAGTCTCTATGTATGATTTTGAAAATAACTGATGATAGAGACAAGAAGCAAAAGGATATCGAACTTATAGGCAAAAGAATGGCTAGAAAATTTGATCTCGACACAATAATCTTCCAAATTTTTAGAGGTCAGCGATCAATGGAGAATACAAATAATGGTCTTGGGAAGAGGCAGGATGAGTTGAACAAAAAGGTTGATCTCTAATGAGATTTAATAAGGAACAAATGGAGAGGGAAACCAAGAAGAAAGGTTAAAGAGAGTTGAAAATTCCCGACCTCTAAATTTCATTTTTAGGTATTAATCGGACTCTAGATCCCCCCAACATCTTTGCTCCCGGCTATTTCCAAAAGAAAAATAGACCTTCTCCCGCCTAACCTTCTTTACTCCTCTTATTCCCATTTGAATTGTATCCAATCGTTGCAATTGAATCCTAAATAAATAAGAAATTGAATTGAACTGCCAGTGCGTGTATTTTTGAATTTGTCAGTTCAATATTGTGTTGCTTCAGGATGCATAGTCAGGGAAAATATAAGTAGGAATTATTCCGTAAGAAAACTAATGAGATGTCATGAGCTGCGCTTGAATTGAAGCAGCTTAGATTAGAAATAAGCCGGGAATCTAGAATAAGGGCCAAATTAACATAATTTTATTAAACACAAAGTGCAAAATGACTTAAATTTAGCCGTTGAGTCCAGAATAGAGGAAAGTAATGAAATCAAGGAACAAAACTTATTTTTGAGATCGTGGTATGAACAATGAGTCAAGGAACCTCGTTGGATACTAAAGAGTTTAACTACTCATCAACAAAAATTCAAGAAGGAACTCCTAATGGTCAATAACAAATAGGGCCCCAAATTCCCAGAACTTGTTAGATTATTGATTTGAGGCGAAACTTGTGTGATGCAAAATTCGACAAGAAATGATGCAGGCTATTCTTGGAAAGTTTGAACCATCTGGGTTATCCCTACCTATATGCTAAAGCATATACCTTAGTTCCAGAAATTGAGCCAATCAAGCCTTATTTCTCAAAGATCGAAGAATTTAAACCCCAACCTTCCAAAGAATCAATCTTCTAGTAAAGAACCTCGTGATTACCCAAGAACCGGGAAAGAGGAAGAAAGAAATCAAGTTTGGGAGGTTGTTTTCAAGAACTCAAGGAGAAAAGATAGAAAAAAGGGAATGGAAAGAGTGCGGTCAAAACAGAAATAATACAAAAAAGGGGGATGAGTTTTACTGTGGCCTAATTCTCTTGAACTATTAAGTTCTGGGGTGTTTCAACACCTAGTACCCTAATGCCATCCGTGGAGTTATTAACCCAAAGTTCGCTAAGGGTGTTAGAAAGCCCAAGAAGGTGTATTGCACTATCTTCGAATGGTGACAAACAAAGCAAATTCTAGTTAAATTACAAAATGAAAAATGGTTACATACTCAATAGAAGAAACTGTGAGATGTCCTAAATGAAGTTCGAGGGAGTTTATTAAAGAAACTACAAGAAAAGGATGAGTGAGAAAGAAGAGAGAAAAAGTTCACTAAACCAAAGTTCCTTTCTATCCTACCCTTACCCAAGCCTAACTTTACAAAACTAAAAGACTCGATTGATCTTCAAGGGTGGAATTACTCTTACATTAGTGGAGATCAATATGAATAATGCTTATGGAATTTGAAAGTAACAAATGCAAACCTGTGGAAGGACCTAGGAGTTAAGTGAATAATTATGAAGATGAGAAAGGAAAACAATTTATTTTTCAACAGGATCCAATGATTATGTTGTTCAGAAACAATTTCAACAGCTTTAGTTTTGTGCTATAAAGAGTAGAAACCAACCTCAACCTGGATCAAGCTGTATGTACTTTAAAATAATGCATACTTAGATTTCAATTAAATTGAATGCTACTCGCAGAACAAATCAGAAAATGTCCTTAAAATTTCTTTTTATTTTGTTTGAGGACAAACAATTCTTTCTTTTTCTTTGCTCGAGGACAAGCAAAATTTTGCTTGTGGAGTTCATGAGCTTGAAAGTCATCTATTTTTAGTCCATTTTTCTGATCTATTTTTATCTAAACAAGACTGATTTATAAAAGTGCACTATGGAACTAACCAAATCAAGTAAATGGCAGGAATTCAAGAAAGAAGAATATTTGGTGCAGCAGCGTAAGGTGGATGAGCGTTAATGAGATAATCGTCAAGCAAGTTACGCCAAAAGCGGTACGTAGATAAAGGAACCCGATGTCGTGAAGCTCGCAAGAATCAAAAATGCATATCCAGTCAGCAGCAAAGAAAACTCCAAATGAACGGCTTACGAAGAACAAGGCAAAATGAGTTAAAGAAACTCCAGTGAAGTAATCAGAAATGAAGAAGAAGAAGTACTATGTCGCGACATCTACGCGCCGTGACATCGCATAATCATACGTATGTATTAAAATGCGAGTCGTCGCGACAAATAAAGAGTGAAGAGTAGCGTCGCATCCATCAATGATCGCTTGTCGCCATCGTAGAAATATGGAAGAAATTTGATAGGAGGTCGCGACAGAGAATTGCTCGCTTTCGCGACAGTTTCGTGAGATGAAGCCTACGTGAATCTCAAGTCGTTGTCGGCAGGGATTGAAGTCGCTACATCGCGAACGCACTACTTGAAACCTGCAAGGGCATGAATTGACGTCGCGACAAGGGATTGATGTCGCGACAACAGGAACCATCAAGTGAAGACTGCAGATCCATAAGCTGATGTCGCGACAAGAGATTGTTGTCGCGACACTAAGAGCAACCAGTTGAAGCCTCCAGAGAACTAAGTCGATGTCGCGACAAGAGATTGATGTCGCGACTTCAGGAACCATCGATGAAAGTCGCGAAGAATGAACCATTGCCACGACAAGAGATTGAGGTCGACATCACAGAACGCTCAGTTAAAAAGCTACAGAAGATCGAAATGATGTCGCGACAAGACATCGATGTCGCCATATCTGAGAACCCTATTGAAGCCTCGCAGCGCGTATAAAGTGATGTCGCGATAAGGGACCGAGGTGGCGCATCGTATGACATCGCTTGGAAGTCGCAGATTCATGTAGCTTGATTTCGCAATAAGAGATTGATGTCGACATCAAGACATCGCTGAAGGTCGCAGAAGATCAAAGCTGATGTCGCGACGTGAGATCGATGTCGTATTACGGGATGATGTCGCGACAAGGGACGGAACGCGACCAACATTAACATGGGCCACCCACTTGGAAATCCACAAAGACCGCATCGATTAGGGCCCAACCGAAACTATAAACACGCAGCCACTCCACTTCATAATCTGTGAGTTTCACATGTATACGACGTGAGGTCCGTAATAAGGCTCATTTTCTATTTTCTTTAGTTTTCTTTTCTTTTCTTTTCTTCACGTTGATAGTTAGAGATTAGATTAGATTTATCATTTAGTTTTCGTTTTATTTTCTGGAACTGGATGTTATCGCTTAGCGTAAGCCGAATGCACTAATTCTTTTCAAATTACTACCGAATGTTTGAAGTTCGCATAAATTTCGAATTCTGGCCTCGCTTTCATAATGCAGTTATTCTCTTATGATCAGAGGAATGCGGTAGTGTAATTCGCACTGAGGAACCTAGCTTGATTCGTACTACGAGGGGTGAGAGGAATCAACAAAATTTATATTCAATTCTCCTAACGTCAGAGTCAAGCCACCGTGAGTATACGTCTAGGTCGAACACTGGACGGGTTTTCATCCTAGGAATGATTCGCATAAGTGTGAAAAGGTAAGGCTTTCTATTTGGATTTTGATTTGTTTCAAAAACAAAGGTGAGTAGTTTGAAAACCGACAATCGGTAGAAGACCGAAAGTGATGTGTGAAAGGGTAATCTTTGAAGATTTAGGTCACTAACTTGATAACATAAAGGCAAACAAAGTTGTCCTCGGGTTTTATCCTCGCATTACATACAACCTATACCCAAGCCATAACTCTGATCTCTTTGTTTAACTAGCAAACTACTAACCCTAGAATCACTCCCATTTGAGTCAACACGTAACATGCATCTACAACTCCATTTCACTTAAAACCCTAACATTCAACATCATTTCAAAGGGGCTCAGAAGACCATCTAAAACCACGCAGCATCTAGCAATAAGTATATTAATCAGATCCCAAAGCATGGTAAGTATTGGCCAAATTAATGACATTAAATGATATTCAACCCTAGCTCGAGAAGACGGGAGCTATAAATACAAGACTGTGAGATTCAACACATGAGGACAACCCTCAGAATCGCCCCACAACCAAGCTACTTACCTCTTCTTCAAAGAAAAGAGGTTTAGTTTTCAAGCATCTCTCGAGTTGTCATCCCCAAGAGGGGTGTTCGCTGTAAAATAAGGGAAAGAAGAGAGAGAAGAGAGAAAAGCAAAACCTCAAATGAGTCGCAAGATATTTACAAAAATGAAAAATCCCAAAAGATTTCTCTCCAATTTCGCTTAGGTTACAAAAACTACGTGGGGTTTATATAGGCCACCCATTATGTGAAATTACAATAAAGCCTAACATTTTGGCTAAAATAAGGGACAAGGAGTAATACACCAAAATGAAGCTCGCTTTACATTAATTACAAAAGGATGACAAGGCGCATAATTCTCGCTTATGCACAATAATTCTCGCGATAGCTAAAATTTCGCCAGTAGCGAAATTGCACAAGAGATAGCGAAATCGTGAGAATTTCGCTAGGCATCGTCAATTTCCCGCTTAGCTTAGCGAATTTTAGGTGATAGCTAAACCGGCATTTTTTCGCTTTAGAACGTTGGTTAGCTAAATTTTAGTGCCTAACTTAAATTCACAATTTCGCTAGATCGCGAAATTTTCGCTATGATCGCGGAATTTTCGCAATCCCAAATAAATTTTCGCGAATCTTAGCGAAATCTCCCCTCGGAATTGCCGACCACGCATGGCTCATCGCTTCCTATACCGCACCAACTTTTAATACTTTGCTTCATTCTTTCTTTGATTTTCGGGTTTGCTCCGATGGCCAATGATGAATGGGTTCAATCTTCATGGTTTAGCATATGTCTCGACATTAACTCTCAAAGTACGCAAAACCCTTGAAAACAACTAAAAAATAATCCCTAACGTACATAAGGATACTAAGAAGACTTGAACACTTCAATTGGTACAATTGACATGAATAATGCAAAAGCACTCAAACCTATCCGACATGTGGCCTCAAAAGTCAGCACCTCGGGGTACTCAATCACACCCCCAATCGAAACGCGGTTAGTCCCTTAGCAATGCAAAAATAATAAGGCATGCATGCGCTGATTTTCAAAAGTTTATTATTTTCAAAAGGTGTATATACAAAATAAACAATACCTTTAAACGAAAATCGACACCGAGTTTGAAAACCGGCCACGAAAGAGCCAAAACCATACAAGAACACTCGTGTCAATATTGGTTCCATGATTCTCAACCGGAATTTCCACTGAAAGTTCCAATGGTTCTTTATGTAACCGTGATCGAACCAATAAATTGTAAAATCGTCTCCTCCCCCCAACCTAGCACCGCATGGCTCAAGTCGCCAACAACCTAGATAAGGATAGTTACGCTCAGCTTTTATTCAACTACAATGTAGGTGCAATGCTTAAAATCTGACCACCAAAGTCCGTAACGGGTCCACCGATGACTTCAACCAATTAAGGTTTAGGCATCAAGCCAAAAGGATCATCGACTACAAACTCTGTGCTTCACCCCACTCCGAATGACTTCAAAACATCAAGCACCTACAAATCGTTAAACTCACCTATTCACCCATGTAACGAATCACTAAATCGATGACTCCCAACCAATTAAGGCTTAGTGGCATCGGGCTTCAAAGGCTTCACATATACCCCACTCTGACCGCGGTTTCGGTTTCAAGGCAAGGCTTCACGACTTTATTTTTCTTTTTCTTTCTCTTTCTTTTTCTTTTTCTTTTTTTGCTTGCGGGAAGACTACATTGGTCTTCAAATGTGGTAACACAAACCTATCATATCGCTAACATGCCTAAAGCCTATTATGCAAAGTGAAAGGAAGAAACTAATTTGATGTACTTATTGAAACAATCTATGTGCAAGGTGTGAATCTAGCTTTTAAGTGAGAAATGTCTGGTTGAGTGGTACTGTTGGAACTTCAATCGACCAAAAATTAAATCAAACATGGAATTTGTTCAATACAAAGGTGACAAACAAGGTTTCAAATTTTCCATTTAAAGGCAATTCAATTCTGTCCAATCAAGGTTCAATCGTTCAATCAAGCACCACCTCTGTTCAATCAGGGCCAAAACGATTACATATGATGGAGGCACAAAAAGTATATGCAAAAGTGTGTATATATATACTGAATAGCTTTTGATATAGCCAAAATGGCTAGTACATGCATACCAAAGCTAAACATACTAAAATATCACCCGCCTTACTATTGCTAATACGAATCCTAAACAAAATTAGTAGGCGCTGATGTGTCGGTAACTATACAAATCACAAAGAAACCCAAACTACACCTCACCGCCGTGGTGGTGGTGGGAACCCAGACTGTCGCTGTCGCAGCCAACACATCCAAAGATGCGATGTCGCTGTCGTAGGCCCTCCTCCGACCGAATACGAGGAAGACCCAAAAGGCCATAACTGGCCGCAGCACGATGCACAATCGAGTCAACCTCTCGATCCCTGGCCGCCCGAGTAGCCGCTTAACGAGCATATAAATATCCATCACACCGCCATCTCTCTCGAAATGGGCGTGGAACATACCGTGAATGGTGTGTTGAATGTGATGGACCAGTGCACTGCTGGCGGCCACGATGGTATGGAGAGTGGGAGAGCAGGGGGACATCCGCGGAGTCGGACTTCAGACCGTTCAAGGTGCATATTGTCTCTGGTGGGAGTCCTCGCCACCGATCCGCAGACTCTCCTCCGGTCCCGTCATCGGAGGTGGAAAGATACGGCATGGCTCATCACCCGCCCCACCGACGTAATCCGGCAGGGCATCGAACCCTCATCTCAATCCCCTGGGCCTCTTCGAATCCCCAAATGCTCAGAACCCGCGGTATAGTTCCTAAGACGTTAGCCGGGAAAGACTCTTCGCCGTACCAGTCCCCAAAGGGACCTTCTCCCCGAAATGCATCAAGGAGGTCATCACTACCAAGGATCAACCAATATTCCTTCAGATCCTGCAAAGAGCCTCCAAGACGTGGCCCCCTCCCGCCGCACATACGTCGTGAATGGAATAGACCGGTCCGACAAATGGTCAATCGGGCCACATCCGAGGCTGAGCCGCTCCCGGTGCATCGGGTCCGCTGCGGGTGTCTCCGCCGCTGATCGAACCATCTCACGCTGAGTCGGGTGGGCCCACCCTATAACCTCTCGCACGTCGGCGATAATGCAAGCCTAAAGTCAGCCGATATATCGCCGCCCGGAAAGTACTCCTCGCGCGATCACTAATAGAGAATCGAAGCTCACGCGGACCCATCCGCTCTCGAGATGTCATCGAGTGATAAATCAAGCAAAGACCACTCGAGGGTACACACGCCCGTGGTCATGAAGGCAGGAGAATAATCCCTCGATCAACCTCATAATCCCCGAACTCCGGGATCGCCACACGACGCCAGCGAATGACTCCTACCAAAACCCTCGAACGAGTGCATTCCCCGTAACGGGTGGCCTATTTAACAACGGCCTCCGATCCTCGGAGGCCGTGCGACAACTCGAGGCGATGATGTAGCCTCACTCGATGGGATCGGGTGTGATGGTCGAGGTCGGAGGAAGATGACTCGTCGTCCGATGTGCGAGCACCCGCTGAGGGCCGCCTCCTAACTCTCCTCGAGGCACAGCGAGCAAATCCCGGTCCCATCTGTCTCGGTATCGACCAAATCCCCGAGGCTCCCCGTGCATCGCCTGGATCTGATGGTACTCGGAGCCGGACCGAGCTGCATCTCGCCAAAAAGACCGACCTGACTCATGCAATGGGCGCGGACCCACCAATGAAAATGAACCATACCAAATCTAAATAAACACCGGAAGAGGGCAGATCACCGACCGATCATCGTGCGCGTTCGTGCAAAGGAATGGCTATAGGCCCGGTAGCAACTCGTGCCGCGCGAAACCGTGGCTCGCGACGCCGCAGCTGGCTCGGCCGTGGCCTCGGTAGCTGGCTACGCACGCTGAACAATGACGGTTGGGAAGGCATCGCTTCCGCTACGCGCCAGCAGAGACCTGAATGCAAAGCAGGGCTACTACCAGGCCTACGGCGCTATGGCGCTGTGGATTCACGCAGCGCGGGACCGTGGCCTGGGCCGCAGCGCGCGCCGGAAGGTGCAGCGACCGCGGAGGCCTGGTCACGCGCATCGGGAGGGGAAAACAAAAAGGTGTGCAAAGCCAAAACCCCTCCCCTCCTCTTATAGACTCTGTGGTAGCCGAGTCCACTTACAAATCTTTTTTCTCTATTTAGCGAATTAGTCCCGTTTGCCTCCCCGAATTCAAATTTTTAACATCAAAAATAAAAATAAAATAAAAATAAAAATTAATAGAATACTAATCTAGATGAAAATTTAAAATTATTAAATAAAATATATCTAAACCGAATATAAGAAACTATAATAAAATTACCAAATTGCTAAATTGGTAAACTTTATAAAAATAGATGAAATTATTGAAATTAACTAAATTAAGACAAAAAGCAAAATTTATTGAACTGCAATTTGGTTTGTGAGAACACCAAATCAGCTCAATTTCAAAAATTTACTCAAGGAGGGTCAAGGAGAATGATCTCCTCAACCCCCCGCAGCAGCCCTGGTCGACTCCATGGTGTCAGTGTCCAATTGATCTGGGTCCTCACCGCATGGACTTCGAATTGGTCAATCAGCCTCAGCCGGTGTCATACAGGACCAAAATCTCTTCTTCACCTTGGTTGACTATCCCGTAATTCCCGACACTTAGCTTTCCTACATAATCTACCCATTTGAAACAACTCACGTAAATTTGATTTTCATTTGCTAAATAGCTTGTGTTTGTTGTTTAAAATGAATATAAGTTCAACTCCAATGTCATGTTACCAAAGGTAAGCTGCATGACTCCATTCGCAATTGATGATTGTACTACGCGGGCTGTAAATGGTCTTCCTAAGATGATTGGTACATGATTGGGTTCATTTGCAATTTGCCTGTCAAGCACTACAAAACGACCGGGTAGAATTTGTCTATTTTCACTAAGACATCCTCAACTATCCCCTTAGGGATTTTTACTGATCTATCGGCCAATGATAGTGTGATGTTGGTAGGTTTAAGTTCACCCAAACCTAACTGCTTGTACACAGAATACGGCAGTAGGTTCACACTGGCTCCTAAATCAAGCAATGACTTGTCTATGCAATTCCCACCAATATTGACTGAAATTGTGGGAGATCCTGGATCCTTGTATTTGACTGGATTCTTACTTTGGATTATGGCACTGACTTGTTCAGTAAGAAATGCCTTTTTCTCAATGCCTAATCCCTTCTTGATTGTGCAAAGATCTTTCAAAAATTTTGCATAGGCAGGGACTTGTTTGATTATGTCCAAAAGAGGTATGTTGACTTTCACCTGCCTTAGGACTTCTAAGATACCCGCCCCGGGATGCCTTCTTCGCTTCTATGCCTCGTGGAAATGGAGGTGGCATGCAAAGGCTTCATTGAATCCTCCTTCAGAAAATGTGCGTTATGGCTCCAATTCTTCTCCGTCTTGTTTCTTCAACAGTTTGGGTACTGGCCGACCAACCTCTTTTCCACTCCTGTGGTGATTATACTTTCACCTCATCCATTCCTGAATTGTTGGATGAACCTACCTCATGAATTCCTTTCGTGTTTGGAGACTGCTTCGGGGAAGCGGAACCTCTTTCGTACCTCCAGCAACTTATTGATCTTGGTGATTGAATACCGTAGGTTATCAATTTTCGGTTCAAAGCGTTTCTAGCCCATCTATTCTCTTGTTAAGTGTACTTTCTACAAGATTTAACTTTTTGTGCCGCTTGCACATTAATTCCTTTGCTCTTCCACAAAGTTGCCTACCACCTTACTCAAATTTAAATGTGTTTGTTCCATGTGAGATGAGGATGGTGGTGGTTGTGGTTGAGTTTGGGAACCAAACTCGTGGTCTGCACTGGGGCACATAGCAGGGGAGTGGGCTCCCGTGAAAGGTTGTGGTGATTCCTCCAATCGAATTGTAGGTATTTCCATATGGGGTATCAGTTGTGGTGGGCTTGTATCGACCTGCCAACATTTTGCACATTCGACATCAAATCCTTCATTGAAGGGGCCATAGGACACTGCTCTACTCGGGATGCACGTGGGATTGGAACAAAAGTGTAGATCAAGCTTGTGCAGATTTTCAAATACCGCCCGTACCCATGGAGCCTTTTCCTTCAAGCTCCTCCACTTTCCTAGCTAAGGTTGAAATTCTAGCTTCATTTCTATGTCCCCACAAAGGTATAAATCCCTCCCTGTATTGGTCGAGAGGGTCTCATTGTTTCCATTCTCAGTATTCGCTCACTCAACCCTTAGGAAGTTTCAACCACATAATTTAAAAATCCATGGCTTCGTCAGATGCTTACTTAGAAAGTCTCCACACATGGTTTCCTAAAGCGCCTCATGGCAGCGACATACCACCATAGAAATGGTTTGGCCAAAGATCCATGTATCAAACCCATGGTGTGGGCATGCACTCGATGGTCTCCACAAATCTCTCCTAACACCGATAAACCTCCTCACCATCTTGAGCCGCAAAGGTATAAATTTGTCTTTCAAATTGTTGGTCTTATGAGCACTGAAGAATTTTAAAACTCGCTTGCAGCTCGTACCCCAATTTCTTATGGTCTCCTGGGCCTCAATGAGTTCAGCCAAATTCGTCTCATTCCCAGTGGTCGCTGAAATGCTTTCAGCTTAAGCAAATCCATGTCCATCATTCCTTCCTTTAAAGGTAGTGCATACTTCCTCAAATCCCTAATAAGGAGTGTATGGATTTTCATTTCCATACCAAGGATATGTGGGGAGGTAGGGGTACTAAGTAAGGCCCCACCGCTACATCTTCAGGAGGTATAACGCAGAGGGGGCACTAACCCTAGAGGTGGACGTGGATCCCCTCATGGATCTATAGCACATTCATTGGGGTACCCGTCGACTCATTGCCCTCGTAGGGGATCCATTTGGTCAATTAAGTACCGCTACCGCTTTGTCAATTTGTGTACCATCTCCTTCAGCCTACCGGCGTCTCTATCCCACTGGAGCATAAACAATTCCGTTACACAATTTCGTAGACAACAAAGAGCACCAACAAACTTGCAAAGGTTAAGATTAGCTAAAATAAAACTAACTGTATGATAAACAAAATAAAGGAAGCTAATGCAGTGATGAAAAACTTGCGCTAATGCGAATCGGGTTACAAAAAGAGTTAAAAAGGTTACCTTCACTTGTGATGTTGATCACAAGTACACTTCAACTTATCAAACATAGTTTGGCACCATCCCCGGCAACGGCGCCATTTGATCTGCGCTGGCGCAAGGTGAGCGGAATCAACAAAATTTATATTCCTAAATTCTCCTCACGCTGTGAGTCAAGCTACTGTAGTATAGCGGTCTAGGGTCGAACATCAGATGGGTTTTCATCCTAGAATGATTCCGCATAAGTGTGAAAAGCTGCAAGGCTTTCTATTTGGATTTTTGGGATTTGTTTCAAAACAAAGGTGAGTAGTTTGAAAACCGACAATCAGAAGACTGAAAGTGATGTGTGAAAAGGTAACTTTGAAGATTTAGGTCACTAACTTGATAACATAAGTAAAACAAGTGTCCCTGGTTTTATCCTCGCATTACGACAAGCAACCTGATACCCAAGCCATAACCGGATCTTTGTTTAACTAGCAAACCTAATCCTAGAATCACTCCCATTTGAGTCAACACAGGTAACATGCATCTACAGCCCATTTCAGTTTAAAACCCTAACATTCAACATCATTACAGTGGCTCGTAAAGACCATCTAAAAAACCATAGTGCATTTAGCAATAAGTATACACTGTATCCTAAAGCATGGTAAGTATTGGCCAAATTAATGACATTAAATGATATTCAACCTTAGTTTGGAGAAGATGGGAGCTATAAATACAGCAATTCGTAGTATCCAACACATGAGGACAACCTGTAATCGCCCCACAACCAAGCTAGCTACCTTCTTCAAAGAAAGAGACCTAGCTAAGCATCTCTTGAGTTGTCATCCTCAAGAGGGGTGTTTGGCAGCCTAGAAAATAAGGGAAAGAAGAGAGAGAAGAGAGAAAAGCAAAACCCTAAATGAGCTGCGGAAGATATTTACATAAAAATGAAAAATCCCAAAAGATTTCTCTCCAATTTCTTGCTTAGGGTTACAAAAACTATGGGGGTTTATATAGGCCACCCATTATGTGAAATTACAATAAAGCCTAACATTTTGGCTAAAATAAGGGACAAGGGAGTAATACACCAAAATGAAGTCGGTTTACATTAATTACAAAAGGATGACAAGGCATACAATTTCGCTTATGCACAACACCTTCAAGAGGTAAGTAAAATTTCCGCTTAGATAGCGAAATTAGCTTAGGTAGCGAAATTGCATGTAGATATGAATCGTAGAATTTCGCTTAGCACTCACACTCGCTTAGCTTAAATTTCGCTAGCTTAGTTTAAATTTTTAGGTGATAGCGAAACCGCATTAGGAACAAAGTAATAGCTTAAATTTTTTTAGGCCTAGCGAAATTTCACAATTTCGCTAGGATTGCGAAATTTTCTATGATTGAGAAATTTTCGCAATCCCAGCGAAATTTTCGCAATCTTAGCGAAATTCCCTGGAATTGCTGATCTTCACTGCATGGCCTACTGCTCCTATACTGCACCAACTTTTATCACTTTGCCTTCATTCTTTCTTTGATTTTTGGTATGTTTGATGGCTGATGAATGGGTTCAATCTTCATGGTTTAGCATATGTCTCGATATTGAACTCTCAAAGTACGCAAAACCTGCAAACAACCAAAATAACCTCTCTAAACGACATAAGTGATACTAAGAAGACTTGAACATCAATTGGCATAATTGACATGATTAGTGCGTGAAAAAGCACTCAAAACCTATCCGACATGTGTGGCTCAAAATAGACCTCGGGGTACTCAATCACCAAATGCCATTAAGTGAATGCTATTGTCGAAATTATCTTTCCGAGTCAAGCTTCCAAAGAAATTGCGAATTTCGCTTTATGAATTTACTTTCGTTATGGGTTTAATGTTTTTTATCTCGAATATCAGCTTATACCCTTGTCATAAGAATTGTTTCATTGCTCGATTTGCTGAGGTCCTCCGAGGACACAGATGACAACTCGGAGTTATGAACATTTCTTTAGCGTATATTAACCTCGTCATTAGAGATCTAATGAGCTGGTAAGTCACTTGATAAATCCTCTCACTTGAAATCAAGAATGAGTTGAAATTGAGTTATCAATTTAAACAAGCGTAGAGTTCAATTCTAATTCGAATAGTGAAGCTTAATCCTGTTATTAGCTAAGATCTAATCAAGGAGAGGGTGATCTATTCTAATTTTGAGGAAGAGTAAACTGAAGTCAGATAGTCTCATTTCAATCGATAACTTGGAGCTAAGGTTTACAAATTCATAAAATGGGTATGAAGATTGGAAAAGAAAATACCTGCACTAGGAAGTCCCCGTTAAAAAGTAGTTATCTCATTCCCCCGTATTCGAGAGGACTGTAAAAATTAGATAACAAATGGAGGGTGGGAGAGATCCAAATGCACTACTAAACACCTCGATGTATTTTTAAAACCTGAAATACACAAGTAAATTAACAAAGTTAACAACAGAATTGATACTGTCAATAGCATTGATCTTAATGTGTACTCTAAACGATAATTACTCGCCTCCATTTATTTTCTTATCTATCTAAGTATTCATTATTCTTAGATTCGGGCTTTATTCGATTGTTCATTCTTTTATTATATACTTGTATAATTTACAGTTTCTTAAGCTGGAACACAATGTCATTTTATAGTCCAAATAAGAGGAAGCTCGAGTAGTCGTGGTAAAGATCTAGAATTCTTGAGGACTATGCGATCGATATCCGGACTTAAATCCAATTTATTACTTGTCGACCCTATGTACTTGCAGATATTAGGCCAAAACCAATATTGAAAATGATTTACTAGAGATGTTTCGTTTAGTTAACAAGTTTGGCGCCGTTGTCGGATTATTAATACCCTGTAATAGCGTCATAAATTGTATGTGTTCTTTGGTCTATTAACAAGTTTTTACGCTGCTTGTCGGATTAGACAATAGTCCTTTGGTAATAGTGTCATAAATTTGTATGTGTTCTTTTGGTCTATTAACAGAAGTCATAGAGCAAGCCACACGCTTGAATTTTCTAGCTTCTAACAACAAAGCCGAATATGAAGCGATCATAGCCGGGCTCGATCTCGCAATCTTCGTGTCCTCAGAAAAATTCATCATAAGAAGTGACTCTCAATTGGTGGTAGGACAGGTAAACGAGAAATATGAAACAAGAGACCAGCGTATGACCAAGTATGTGAGTCTAATCAACCTACGATTGGGAAGTTTTGTGGCTGGGCGGTTGGAGCATGTCCCGATAAGATCTAATGAAAAGGTGAACACTTTGGCTACCGTAGCTGTGTCCCTACCAATAAAGGAAACAGTGCTCCTCCCTGTATACTATCAACTAGAGTCGTCAATCATTACCAACCGGGTGAATGAAATAGATGAAACAAGTCCTTCATGGATTACTCTAGTAGCCCGTTATTTAAGTTCAGAGGAGCTGCCGTATAATAGAGTTGAAGCCTACAAGATCCAAGTCCAAGAAGCTTAGTTATCCCTCATTAATCAGTTGTATAAACGGTCCTTGGGTGAGCCCTATAAAAATGTCTCACTCCACAACAAGGACAATACATATTGGCAGAACTCCACGATGGGATATGCGGAAATCATCCAAGCAGCAAGACGTATAGAGCTCATACCTAAGGCTATTATTGGTCGACCATGCGGGTGGATGCCGCCACCTATATTAGAAAGTGTGATCGCTGCCAGCGACAAGCCCTTGTCTCAAAACTCTTGACCCAAGATTTAACAACCATAACAAGCCCCTGGCCCTTCGCTTAATGGGGTATTGACATAGTTGGGCCATTGCCTACCACCTCAGCTCAAAAGAAGTTATTGCTAGTTACCACCGACTACTTCAGCAAATGGATAAAGGCTGAAGCCTTTGCATCCATCAAAGATAAGGAAGTCATTCAGTTTATATTGAAAAATATTGTGTGCAGGTTCGAGATACCCAAATCAATTGTAACAGAAAATGGGTCGTAGTTCGATAGCCGGGTATATAAGAACTTATGCAGGGAATTGAAAATAAAAAACTTATACTCCACCCCGCGGTTCCTGCAAAGCAATGGCTAGGTAGAAGCGTCTAACAAAACACTCATGTCAGCTTTGAAAAAATGCCTACATTCCGTTAAAGGAAAGTGGATAGAAGAGCTACCAGGAGTGTTATAGGCCTACAAGACAACCAGTCGAAAGTCAACGGGGGAATCACCGTTCACCCTCGCATACGAGATGGAGGCTATCATCCCCATGGAAATAAGGATTCCCACCACTTGAACAGAAATTCCTGAGGAAGCAAACACTGAAGCCGTAATCAAAGACTTTGACACGACTAACAAACTTTGGGAGGCAACAGTTGTACACATAGCATCATACCAAGAGTAGGTTGGCTACCTTGGTATTAATCGGTATGTAAAGCAACAGACATTCAAAGCTAGGGATTTAGTCCTAAGAAGGCTTTGGAAAAACATGGCTAACCCAACTTTAATTACATACACTATGGTTCGACAACCGGATTTCACGCGCTGAGCAGCCAAACGTGACTGTTGTTCTGCACGTGGAATGCCATGCACCTCAAGAAGTATTATTAGTAGTGTATTCTTTGAGGAAATTATCATCAATAAAATATTATCCTTTACACATTTCCTCTTAAAACCTACAATTACTTCTTTCTAAATGACCAGATATGGTTATTGTCCGACTGGTGTCTAAGAGTCTAGATACGGTTGTTGTCCGAACTGGAATATAAAAGACCATATACGGTTGTTGTCCGGCTAGCATCTAAAAGACTAGATACGATTATTGTCCGGCCAGCACTCCAAAAAGACCGGGATACGCTTATCGGGTCCGGCCAGTATCTAAAAGTCCAGGTACTAAGAGTCATCCTGATTGGCATCTAAATATTAAGATGCAATTGTTGTTCGTGACAGACCCCCTTCCTAGTGACAGAGGACCCACCGGTAACCTTACGCGAACCTCCCGCCTAAGCTCGCCTGACCGATGCTACTACGAACTTTAAATCAGATTTGGAAAACGTGGGTTATAAAATTTTTCACTTTTCTATCAAAATCACACCTTTAGATTTAGCGAAAATCCGGTAGCATAATAACTGCACGGTGGTCAAGCCCAAAATACAAAATCACCTGTATAGAAAATATACACTCCCAATGTTTTCCAAATGTCCAACTAACAATAAAGGACCTCTGGTCCTCATTAAAATATAAGATAAGGATCAATCCAACATAATTTTTTGTCGCAACCTGTTTTTCTCAAAACCATGCATGTATATTTTACAAAAGATATTTACATATACAAAATGCCACATTTTAACTTTTACTATTTTTAATTTACACCTTATCTTATATATAATCACAACACAAAGCCACCTAAGACCGAGGGATCCCGGAAAGGTCTTTCTAGCTTCGCACCCGCACCCGAAAAAAATTATTTTAAAAACAGAAAACTCGTGATCCAAACGGGCCTGAGTACTATAAGTTCTAAATGTTGTTGTCCGCCGCATGTACCCCAATATGAAAATATGTACGTAAATGGTATAAACTGCTTATGAGAAAAACCAAGTTTTTGCTATGAAAACCATTTCGAAACCGTGCTGAAAATTATTTCTATTGTCGAAAACTATTTCGCCAAAACCGTTTCGAAACTATTTCGCCGCGAAAACCGCTTCGCGGTGGTTAATATCCGAAAGTGCTATATCGGAAATCAAGTACCAAATCCACCGTGGGCCCATCAAAATACCCTAGACGTGATGCCATGGAACCTCGAAATTCCGACACTCCGTGAGTGAACCTCGAACACCACTCGCTAAGATGGTCCTGAACACGGCGGATCTCTATAACATAATGGAACCTCGTAAACCAAAATGTCTTGATGGAACCCTGAACTAACACTCATCACATGTACTAAGTCAGCGAGCTAACTATATACCCCGAATGTGCAGAGGGCGACTCACTATATATTCTAGATCTAACCCCCAATTGCCGACCAGACAATATAGTTAGTCATAATATCCCATAACCTTGCCATGCACAATCCGAAATACATCTGACCGGAACCGAAATGCGGCCATCTAGGGGTTTTCATGGCAAACCAGCCAAACCGTTTCTTAAATACTCGAAATCAAACTTTTCTCACGAGTATAACAACCGGAGGTAAAAAAATGCTTTATAAATTTATATTTTCAAAGAATTATAAACTTGTAATTTAAACACTTTCGCTTTAGAAAGGATATCAGTACTCACCTTTTTCTCGACTAATTTCACAATTTCGTCAAGCACTCTAGATTCGGGCCGGATGCTCAAATCGCCTACAATAATCCATACAAAGTACGAAAATGCCCTCAGTTCAACGCTTTAATCCATAAAAACATACATGTGGCTTTCAAAACGACTATATCGAATCTAACTTCTCGATTCTAAACAAAACCCTTACGTATAGTCCCATTCGATAAGGACATCGGAGCACATGATGTGGAAATTGAGCAAAATGTCCCACACATTAAATGCCCTATAAAACTATATGTTTTGGTCAACTTTGACTCAAGGGAATTTTCCAATGAGTCTAAAAATAATTCAAACATTTTTTGAAAATTTGTCCAACCTGTCCACACTACAACTCGGGAATTTCAATCCAAACTGGTCCTAAACAGTTCCCATTCAGCCCGGATCGGGTCTTAACACAAATTCCAAAATTCCTTTAAAATTCCTGTAAAAATTCTAAACTCGCGAAAAATTTTGGGATCGAAGTTTAATCTTCACTGCCTTCTAAGAAAATTTCTGCCATTATACAAGATTTAGTTCGAAAATAACACAAGTAGGAAATTTTCTATCTTTTAAAGTTTGACAAAAGGCTAAGATATTGGTACCTATTCGTAGCTCTCGTCGTGTATACCAACTTTGCCTTTTACTCCGATGAAAGTTCACGGTCCGATTTTCGTAAATCTGAGAAAAAACAAAGAGAAGAAAAGAAAAATTAAAAAAAATTGTCTCCATGCCCTTCCGCCTCTCTCCGTCCGTTTCCTGTATTTGACTTTTATATTTGTTTTTTATTTTCGTTTTTTTTTTCTAATTATTATTCTTATTATTATTATTATTATTTGGATAAACGATTTCTATTGCTCCATTCGGGTCCATTTCTATCCCGAAATTTTTTATTTCTTTCCGCCACTTTATCAGAATAAACTTAAATCAAGCCACTTCCTGGCTCCGAGATTTTGTAAAACTTCATCCCCGGGTCCTCGGCGACTTGTCACCCGTAAATTTGTAAATATTCCGACCAGTTCTTTAATTTGACGAAACTTTTTGGTCACTAGGATTTCGCGAGACGAATTTAACTACAAGCAAACTGCTTCACATCCGAGATCTAGAGAATTTTCTAGGCCTTCCTGAACAATTCGTAATTTATTATTATTATCCTTTAAAATTACATAATTAGAATTTCACCCATCCACTTTCCTTAATTGCAAAAGTGTCACAATTCTTTGAAAACTTTATAATTTCATCCTTAAAACGACTTTCAAAAATTCTATTATGGCACGAAAATAATTAAGGAAGCCCTTGGTGCACATATGCGAGACTTACGGCTACATACCCGTACACCCTCCTGACGGCGCATACGGCTTAGCATCTAAAAGTCCGTACATGGTTGTTGGGTCCGAATTAGCATTCCCTGTACATGGTTACTATTATGTCAGAATTTTTACAAACATGGCTCATGCCTTGTTGACATTTTCAAATCTCATTGAAATATGCTAAGTGTCGCCAGTGATTACAAAAAAGTATATATGTATTAATGGCCAAATGACGCCACTTGCAAAATTTCCCAAAGTAAATTGCTTAAATATGTCAAACAAAGCCCTATTCCTTGGCAACAACACCTCCTCCGAAATCTCAATCGCCGCCTTAATCTACTTCTACGCCTTTGGCCTCATGAATCGATGTGGGGCCGAGGCACCTTGGGTCGACAAAATTGCGGGCGGAAGTGGGCAGTGAGACATGCCATCCAGGATCTCTGAATGGCCATTTAGGATCTCTGGCTGGTCCCCACAGATGTTGTTCTTAAATGCTTAACACCCATAGCCGTAAGCAAATATGAGCTCCAGAGACCCCTGGTAGTCTACCAAGTCCTTGCTATCCTTGCCTACTTGGGCTTGAAGGGAAGACACCTCACATTCGGACGCCTCGAGCTCCAGCAAAAGCAACGTTCACTCACCCTCTACACGGGCGAACTCAGCCTTTAAGCGGGCAACCTTAGCCTCTGACCTAAGCTCGCCTTCCTCCTTAGTTGCCAGTAACTTAGGCCTAGTCGATCAGCTTCTACCCTAGCTTGGCATCTCCCGCACCAGCCACTAACCGCACCCCTGGATTCTTCCTTAGTCTCATTTTTCTTTTTCTCCCCGCCCGGGAGCACGCTTTGTTGCGCCATCTTAGGCCTCTATCTCCCAATGCTCTACCGAAGATTTTGCTCGGCGCAGAAAAAAAAAACATTCAAAGTTTGATGATGCGGCTTACCCGACTTCATAAAGACGTTAGCTTCTGCATCATCTAGGCAGGATTGAAACTCTCGGTGCTAGCAAGCCATATTTTGAATGGCCATCACAGCCTAAAGAAGAACAAGAGTTAGAAGGAAATTACTATGTAGAACTGGTAGTCACGTGCTAAAATCGCACTTACCAACTACCCACCTACGTAAGTTGTAAGGCGATGATCCCATCATCGACCACTGTGTTAGAAGTCCTATTTATCCATATAAATAGGAAGCGGAATGGTGTATTGATCCGGCTCATGTGTGGACCCTAAGTAATTCGTGAAGCGTCATGCATGTGTAACCGGAGATTCCTCCTGGTTGAAAGGGCTCCATCGGTGGACAATTTTAAGCACGTTCTCGAGATCCGGAGCCACCATATCCGTCGAGGGGTGAACCCTCTCCAGTGGCGGAACATACATGCTTACCATCACCGAGTCAAGCAGCCGTTTTTTGCTTGGTCTTGCACCAGTGGAATTGGGCAGGGGTGCTGGAGTGGTAACTACCCCTGATGAGGCACCTGGTCCAACCTCTTCAACATTGAAGGGCTCGTAGTCAAAACCCCCTCCTATAAAGGTGTATTAGCCTCGCTGAGGCAAACCCCCAAGGCCGGTTAGTCACTGGAAGCTAGATTTGGGGATTCCACTAAGACTATGGCCCAGTTCTTCTGAGCCCCCTCATCTGAAGGAGACCGCCTAGGTCGCTTCTCTCCAAAACTAGAGATGGTCTCATCCTCTAGGGTCGCAAGTTGTTTACGCATCTGTGTAGCAAACCCGATGGCAAGACTAAACATTTCTTCCTCCTCGATGGGCTCACTATCGACTAATCCCGCCCCACCCACTTAAATCTTCTAACCCGGCCCGTCGCCTTTGTTTTCCACGCCTCGTCTCTCTTCTTACCGACCGAGGGCAACACGTGACTCGGGTTGCACATGAGTGCATCTCACTAAGGTCCTTAGTCTCTCGCACTCCTCTTGAGCAGAAATCGCCTGAGAGGAGCTGCTGGGGACCAACTTCAGGAGATCGGTAAGAACAAAATGCTCCCCCTTAATGACCTCAGCAGGAAATGAGCGGGGAACGATGTGGATAATATAAGGGAAAGGGTTGCCACCCAACTCTCGTAAATTCTTCACCGTCAACGTGGCTCATGGATCGCGCCTCCGCTCCGTTTATCTCATGCAACGCTCTAATGTCTCTCCAAACCAAATTTCTCAATCCAGCTTTACTAGCCGACATCACTTGCACTCATTCCCAATGACATCAAGAAATGTAGGTATGTCGCGACATAGTCTACCTAGCGCACTCATGAGCGCATTCTAGCTAAAACAAACCTGGGAAAACCAAGGATTAATTCACGTTAAAGGGAAGCCCGAGAGAGCTGGGCGTCTCATACCAAGGGCCCCTGACTAGGACAACCCCCTTTGCCTCAGTCTTGGGGGAGTCAGGGAGCCCGGTTATGAACTTGAGCTTTGGATTGTGGGCGGACATCGACAACTTGCCCCTAGTCCCGAGCTTCAGGATATAAACAAAAAAAATCTCCACCAACGAGATATCTGATGGGCCAATGGTGAGTGTGTAAAATTAATTAGGAAACGCAAACCCGTGTGCGCAAGTGCATGCGCTGAGTCACGAGTGTGGTTAAAGTGTCAAGTCAAGAGAAGTGTGTTGAATACCGACTTGATGACTTCACAATATTCGATCTAACTTAGAGTGAATACATCAAATTATTAGGAATTAACAAAACTTATAATCAAGGTGTGTTGAATTATAATATCGATGATGAGAAACCTAGGGTTTTACCGTCTCCTACCACTCTTGATGGGTGACAATTCAATTAAGGACTTATTGAAGTATTTATATGAATTATGTTGACGGGTTGATCTTTTCTACAAGATATTCTCTCTCGAGATATATTTCCTTATCTCGCCAATGGGGTGTATTTCATCTCTGCCTCAACCCCTCGATTCCGAAACGCCTAAATGTGCAAACCCTAGTGCCACACTCGCAGTCTGGAATATCTCTATTCTTTGACTACCCATGTGTTGCTTTAACCATGTCCTTGGAAATTATCTTTTCTCGATCTCAAACTCCCAGCTTTGGCATGTCACGGTTGGCCAGACAATAACATGTAATTAAACCTAGAATTAAAGCAAATGTAACACCTCGAAATATACCCTAGCAATTTTCGGACTTGTTTAGGGTATATTATAAGCTAAATAGGAATTTTCAGGAAATAAAACAATAGACTCGAAAATTAATCATAAATCCAAGGGTAAATTAGTCATTTACCACTTGAGGATATGAAAGGCATAAAACCATAAGTTTATATGCCAATATGGAATTTGAGAAAATGAAATAAATAGAAGAAGGATTCAAGGCAATTAGAGAAAGCATGGAATAGAAATAATAAGGAATGGAAGTGGCCTAATTGCAAAATGAGAAAAATGTTTAAAATGCAAAGGCCAAATAATGGCCTTAACTTAGAAATGGGATTTAAGACCAATTTGGTCTCATTTTGGAGAACAAAAAAAAAACGTGAATGAAGAGAGGAGAAGGGGAGAAGGAGAAGAAGAGGAAGAGGAAGAGAAGAGGAGGAGTTCAAGAAAGAATCAAAGGTATGGAACTTTGGATTTTTGGTATGGGACTATGAACTCTTGTATGAATTTCCATACAATTGCATGATTTGTAGCTTGCCCAAACCTAGGGTTTGATAAAAGTTCATCCCAACATGGGCTCTTTTGTTGGTATTTGATTTCTTTCTAGTTTGATAGGATTTCATCATAACCCAAAGATTATTGAGAGTGGCGTGGTAAACCCCAATGGCACAAGAAAACATGGAATCCTCCTTCGAAAGCTGGATTCATGATTTAATTGCAAAGTAAAGGAGTTAGGGTTAGACAAACCCTAAATAAAATTTAGATTTGGTATGTGTATGGCAGACCCATATTAGAATTGTTTTTGGGAGAAATCATGAAAGGTTTTAATAAGATATGTATTGAATGATAATTTGGGTTGGAAAATAGATTATAAGTATTTGAATTTGGAGGTCTTAACGTGTTTATGGAGTATTGCTGATTTGGGAACAAATACATATGGAAAAATGGGAGAAAAACACACATTCTAGGCATTTTTCTATGACATGTACCTGAAAGATTACCTTGAACTTGTACCGTATTAATTTCCTCCAACCGAACCTCGTACTGTACATGTGCTGAATAAAAGGGTACACCGCTTCTATTTTGACTAGTTTTCGTATTTTAGCCATAACTTTCTCCTTTATTATCCAATTTGAGTGATTCAAGTGGTTAATTAAACTAGACTTCAAGTAGAACCAAACATCCAGAAATAGGTACCTTCAAATTCTGATTTTGTGTGGCCCAAAAATTCACTCAAAGTGGAGCCATGTTCAAGCCAAATTTCTGGTTCTGTTTTTTAACATAGAGTAGTCCTAGTTGTTGAGACAGACTGAAGCCTCAGGTTCGATTGGTGATTCCAATTGGAGAAGAACCCTAGCACCTTAGATTTAAAGGAGTAAAAAGAAAAGTGTCAATTATGGAGTCAAGACACTAGGAAATGAGACATAAATTGTCCCCAAGTGTAATATCAAGAATTGACTAGTTTGGCATGAAAATGCCATAACTTTAGTTTGGATGATCTCGATTGGAATGATTCCAATTTCTAAGTAAAGTAGATTCATAGAGGAATAAGAATACATGAATGAGGTATGATTTCAGACATCATACTTACAAGTATCTGAATGTAATAGGCATGAAACAAGGAAAATATGTAAAATGTAAGATATAAATGTGTTCATGAACATGAATGTGATATGGAAAATGAAACGAACTCGAAACATGAATACGAATATGAAGCGGAAATATGTCATGAACATTATCGTGGTTAAGTTATATATGACTTACACATATATAACCAGAAAAAATGTAATAAATGATAAGGAAGACGTAATGCGATTATGATCGCTTATGAATGCTATTTGCGGAAATATATATAAGTATATATATATATATATATTTGATTTAATTATTGTTATTCGAATGTTTGTCATACATAAATGACATGAAGACAATGTGTTTATGATCGATTATGAGTTTTATTTGTGAAATATACATATGTATATGCATATATCGATTTGAATCTATTGTTATTCGAATGTTTGTCACATATGTAATGCAGGTAATGTATTCAACTATAAGTGAAATTATCGCATAAAAGTAAACTGATTGAAATGTATCATCATTGAATGACCGACATGACGGATTCAATTGAACCGAATTGCCATGAAGGTAATCGTAAATATTGAATGTGAAATCACATTTTTATTGAATGACCAACATGACGGGGTTCACCAACTGAATTCTTCATGAAGGTAACCGTAATTGCTGAATGCGAAATCACATTGCTACTGAATGATAAACAGGGTAGGATTCCCCAAGTGAATCTATCGTGAATGTCGAATTCTATAGCCATATGTGAGACGGTAATAATTGAATGCGAAATCACATTGCTACTGAATGACAAACAGATTACCTCCAAGTGAACTGCCAGGAATGCCGAATTTCTATAGCCACATATGTGAGACGTAATAATTGAATGCGAAATCACATTGCTACCGAATGACAAACAGGCGTGATTCCCGCGAATCTGCCGAATGCCGACTTCTATACCGACTCGCACAATTGAATAATGCAAAATCATATCAAGCACGGTCGACAAATGCGACGTGATTCCCCAAGTGAATCTGTCGAATGTCGACTTCTATAGCCATATGTGAGACGGTAATAATTGAATGCGAAATCACATTGCTACTGAATTACGCCAGGACGTGATTCCCCATGAATCTGGTCAGGAATGTCGACTTCTATAGCCATGAAATCACAAACCGAAAAGTGAAAAAATGACATTAAAATTGTATTTGCTTGAAGTATCTTTACATTACACGCATAGTAAAAAGGCATTATTTTATAAATGTGAATGCCATATCTTTTGAATTTGTAAATGTTTATGGATTGCCCGAAATGAAGTGCTTTCTGCAATTAAAAAGTCTAAATGGAATAACACAAACAAATGTTTCGGGAAGATAATTGAAAATGCTCTGAGTAAACCTGCCCAGCCTTGGATCCGCCAACCGCTAAGTCGGGATTCGGGTCAACACTTTTGAAAAACAAAATTAATCAAACCAAACAAAATGTTTTAATTGAAAATGTTGAGTAAACTGGCTCAAATTTTGGATCCACCAACCAAATAAGTAGGGGATTCGTCACACACTTTTGAAAACGAAAATTTAATAAAACGATAAATAAAAGAATTAAACTGGCATCCCTGGATCATGAAATGTATTTGCTAAAGGGATTACTAATGGCTCGCCTGGATAATGATATGAGCTCATTATGTATTGGTATTAGTCTGATGGACCCTCGTATGTATTTATGACTCGATATGTTCCGACTTGCCATTGTATACGTATAAGTTTGTTTTAATATGATCCACATGCCATACATGTGTAGTACTATAAAATGAAACTTGTAAAAGACATGACATAGGGAAGTAATAATTTAACAAGATAATGTTATGAATCCTAAAAGGATAAAATCTACATGTATAATATGATATGAGTTAGAAGTCAAGACATAAGAATAGGCTTCGTTATACATATGAAAGGTAATGTAAAAAGATAGTGACGTAAGTAGTATTGTTATTGTCGTTATCGTTTATATAAGTTCCCCACTGCTATGAAAGCTTAGCACTCGTGTTCAACTGTAGGTACCTAAGAGGAGATAAAGCCACAGATATTCCACACCAGTTAAGACGCGCCATCTTAGAGATAGGTGCTCACCAAAGACTTTTCCGTCGATCTCCTATGTTACTAGATATGTACATGTATAAGTATTTGTATAAGTAATTGGACTTAGCATATGTGTATAAATTTAATGGATACCACTCCTGGTAGTTCCTGAATTTGTATATGTAAATGATTTTCGTTATTACAAAAATTATTTGTATACCCAATGTGTATAAGTTAAGCTCGAAAAAAACAGTAAAGAGTATCGTGATATAGTCTCCGCTCCTAAATGGCCGATCCGCCAATCGGCCTGAACGAATCTGGGCAGTGACAACAACATACGAACTCATATTACTTAATCAAATAAGCTAAATTGAAAATCAATCCATCAAACTCGTGTCGTGGGTTGGCAAAACCCTAGAGAAAAGAATTGGTTCATCATAGTATTCGCCATGTATTGAAGAATTCAATCATAGCAAAGAAGGGAGAACTTTAAAACTCGTCTTCTTCGCGATCTTTCCCGAATCCGGCTCTATTGATCTCTACCTCTTGTATCTCCTTCTTCTTCTCGATCCAATCCCCTGGCTCAAATTACTCCTCTTTATACTGAGACGCGGCCCATCAACAATGCCCAGAGAGCTGTGCTCTTTCGAGTTCCGTAATGGAAAGGGAACCCGCTTCACCGCGGCTGGCAGGAGTTTCACGCCAAATAACCCTAAGCCTTTGTTTTAAGCTTCGCTCCTGGCCGCCGCAAGGGTCTTCGTAGTGGCGAACTCCGCTTTGCCATGCATGAAGGGGGTCTTCGCAAATGGCAACCCATAACCTTTCGTGGATGCTTCCTTCATCATTTCTGCCAGCCTTTGTTTTTCTCGCCTTTAGTCGCCTCTTTGATTCCAACATCGCCATATTCTATAGAATAATATACTATGAGGGATTAGTGTAATATTAATGAAAAAGGCTATGAATCATGCATTTTAGCTATAAAGAACACCTAGAATTTAATTGAAATGTAACATGATTCATCCCGATCAACACCCCCAAACTTAGCTTATTGCTTGTCCCCAAGCAAGAATAGACTCCACCCAGGGTACACAAGAATACGTGAAAATATATGACGATATGGGTTAAGCATACATGACAGCAGCAAGAAGGGGTCCATAGTGACCAGTTCAAAAGACCCAGGCACCATCTTAATTATTTAGCTTTCAAGCACCTGCACTGGGTCGATCTCGGTTGGCTAAGTAGGTCAACCCCATTTTTCGTGCTTAATAATCTTTCCCAAGGAGTCTAAGTGCGGTCAAGATGTGATCTCCGATGCATAGTTTGACCGCAGCACTCTAAACTTAAATCGAATCATCATTTGGAATAGCTTAACACCTAAGGGATGAGAACGCACCGACGATTCACTCAGCTTACTCATAAGGGGATTTACTCTAAGACCAATTCAGGAAGAGTATTAGTACCAAGGGGTTTTAAAGAGGGTTCGTACGGATCCATCGTGAGGTCCTAAATCGTAGATCATTGATGAGTTCAGTACCAATTGATTTTCAATCAATTCTTCTGAGTTTATTACAGTTAATTGTTGATCGGGTATACAAAAAACCCGGGTAATTTGCTCAAATTTAATTTTGCGTAAAAATACAAGAGAAGCGAAATCCCAGCAAAATCGGAAGCATCTACCGCAACAAAAAGGAGGTCGTGAACTAGAAAAAGAAGTCGCAACAAGGAGCTCTTTTTGTTAAGATATTTCCGTGGTCACTAACAACATCACCAAGACCGCAATGAGGTTGCGACCAAAAAACGTGGTCAGACGAAAGAAACTATTCAAAGCAGAAGCTGAGGTCGCAACGCCAATCCGAGGTCGCGACGTTGATCCGTTGATGAAGCAACAGGTGAGGTCTCAAGAAAAATTCTGAAGCGCAAACCACCTAAATGAAGGACTCAAATTGAGGTTGCGACATCATCTTGAGGTCACGACATGGAACTGAATAGGGAGTCACAACAAAGAGATTTGAAGTTGCAATTACAAGAGATGGAGAATCAGAAATGAAGTCGCGACATCATCTTGAGGTCACGTTTAACTGTCGGGCTGCCTAAGTCCCGCTAGAGAAATCTAAGTTGCAACCATTTTTTTATTCAAGGACCCCAAGAGAGGTCGCGACCTAAAGAAACACTGAACATTACAAAGCCATGTCGTGACCTAATATTGAGGTCGTAACATAAAAACTCGCCAACGAAGTCTTTACCAAGCAAAAGGGAGTCAAGACCACTAAATCAGTCAAGAACCTAAAAGGAGGTCGCTGACTAATCACCGAGGTCACGACTGAATACACTCGGAAGATCAACATCCGTGCCGCAATTATGTTTAAAGCAACTCCGAGACAACCCCAACCGTAGCGAGTGAACGTGGAGGTCGCGCGACATCATATTGAGGTCACGACCTGTTCAAAGGCAAGGGGCTATCAAAAGCAGTCACGACCAATTATTGAGGTCGCGACATATATTCTGGCTATATCAAAGCAAAAGATCGAAAAGGAAGTCGCAACCTGAAAAAGAAAGTCACGACCTGAGGTAAGGCAAAGAGGAAATAGGAAATGTGGTCGCAACCTAAACCGAGGTCGCGACATGCAAAGCAAGTGAAGAAGGGGAAAGGAGTCCCGACCCGCAACTAAAGTGGTGACAACTAAAGGAGGTTGTAACTCAAACCGGTTGACTTAGAGTTGCAACAGAAGGGAACTACAACGAGGTCGCGACGTGAGACTAAGGTCCCACATCAATTCTTGAGAACAATTGAGCCAAAGAGGTCGCGACCACTAATAAACGAAGCTGCAAGAAACTTGGTTGCAACTGAATTGGAACAAATAAAGGGAATCCAGTGAATTGGGCTTTTCTTTTGAGAATTCCACCTGGAGTTTTTTTTTGGGGATTCGACCCAATTTCTTTTAACAATTATAAATAGACAGTATGAGAATAGTAAAGTGAAGCCTCCGTCTCACTACCTTAAAAGGGTTAGCAAACTCAAGGTTAAGAGTAGAATTTTATTTTCTTTATTTTTATTTTTTATTTTATTTTCTTCTTCTTGAATTCTTCGATCTCGACCGCGAACTCGTAAAACGAGTGGAGCTGATTTGGCTTATGTTATTTTCTTCTTAAAATTACCGTCTAAAATTTATGAAATCTAGACAAATTTATGGAATTCATTTTCTCGCTTCATTGCGATTATAGTGGGATGCATCGATGCTCCATTTCCTTTTAATTGTAATGCAAGACTGAACGCAGCCTCCATTGGATTTGATATACAGTTAGTTACAATCTTTTTAGCAAAAATATGGAGGAAATTATTTGGGTTGAGATTTACTTATTTGGTGTCGTTTTTGAATCGATAAGTTCCCAATGGTAGTACCGAATACCAGTTAAGGGAATGTATTTTGCTCGATTCCTGTGGATGCCCTTCACAGGACACGTAGTCGGGAGATTCCCGAGAGCCGAGAACATTCACTTCTAAGTGTTAGACTACCATTGATGAACTGTTGAGCTCGAAGTTCATTTTGGATAAATCCCCATTCAAGCCATAATTAAAGTTGGAAGGAGTATTTAACAATATAAATACTGTGAGTTCAATCTTTAATCTAAAGGGAAGCTCCCAACCCCGTGTTAGTTAAGATCTAATCAAGGGAAAGGGACGAACCAATAGATATGGAGGATGAGCCACCAATTAAGTGGTAGAAATTTTGAAAACAAAAATCCTAAGAAGGAAAGCAAAAGATCTGCAGTCATCAAGAAATGGGTGTGAAGTATTGAGAAAGAAAAATGCCCAGATCTTGCAAGAGAATTAGAATACCGTGAATGGGTTTGATCTTGTCTTCGAGAGAAGCAAGGGCTTCAAACCAGCGAATATGGAGAAATCCAATTGAAAACATTTAGCACCCTGACAAATCTAGATCCAAAACATAAAACAGAGTAAATGTATTTTGCAGTAGAATCAATTCGCTTTCATTGTAAATTTTCGATAGTTTTCGCTTCACAGAAACTCGATTCAAATTCCAGCATTCGCTTATCATTTATTTTGGTCATTTATTTTTGTTTTGTTTTAGCTAATGTTAGTTTAATAGTTTAAGATCTTTATTTTTCTAGATAAAACTACTATGAGTTTTTTTAGTCAAAATAGCATAGAATTTCGCAAGGTAGTTGATATCTAATTCTTTAAATCTCTCGTGGGAATGATAATTGATTCTTACATTCAAATTTACTACTTGTATGACTCCGTGCTCCTTGTAGTGTCACAGACTAGGACCCATATTTTTAAATCATGAACATTAAGAAATAAATATTTTATCATAAATTTATCCAAAGTGACATGGTCGCAAGAGAAGTAAGACTCTCTTAACTATGTGGAATTTGAGGGGTTTTTTAGTCTATATAGAAAAAAGGAAAACAGTTTTATGAAAGCCAAGTAATGTGGGATTGAAAAGATTGAATAGATCAATATTCTAACAAAAGAGGGAAATGCTAATTTGGACATTTTTCTAAACATTTTATAAAAGAAAGACCAAAAACAACTTTTAAGCAAAGTGGTCAGACTCACCATTAATCTTCAGCCATGTTGGAAAAATAAATTTTTAGGGTCCACTAATCCTATTAATATGAGTATGTTTCACTTCGTGAAATCCTTAATGCACAGGAAATGTGATTCACTCGCTGCCTGCACACCGAATCGGGAAAAGAACACCTAAGCTTAAGAAAGACTAAAAGAGCAGAGAACACACCGGCAGACGAAAGACATGACCAGACAGAAGAGCATAGGACAGCAGCCAAAAGGCCTCCTATGACTGACACAATGGAGGATTTCTGAGTGCCTATCATTCAGAAGAATATTCTCAAGAATCGCATACCCATCGATGTAAACAACTTCAATTAAAGCTAGCTTTTGATAACAATGGTGCAAAGAACATCGCTTCATCAAGCCACCACACTGAAGACCCCAACGAGCATCTGGGTAGATTTCTTAGGATGGCAAATACAGTGAAGCTAAATGGAGTGAGGCTAGAGGTGATAAAGCTGCATCTCTTCCCATTTTCCTTAAGAGATATAGCAGCCACATGGTATGATTCATTACCATATGGTTCGGGCCGATACTTGGGAAGAGCCGGGATAAGCATACTGGGTGTTCTTTCCCCATCTCTCACATCCGAGAGAAGAAGAGAGATCATAGTGTTCCAAATAGGGGGAAGATGAGCCTATATATGCTCGAGATTCAAGAGGCTATCGAAGAGGTGCCCGATGCATGGAATTGATTAAACTCATATGGATATAGCGTGACATGCCTTAAACGATACATCTAAGGGCATCATCGGGACGCTTCGTTGTGGAGCATTCAAGAAAAGGTGTCAAGAGGCTGTGGATCCGATAGAAGACCCGGTCAAGTGCAATATGAAAGCTCCATCTCAGTTTTCAAGGGGTAAAATGCATGGGAAAAGGGTCAAGTAGCCAGTAAATGATGCTATGGAAGCAAAGTTAGATGCCATCATGCATAGGATGGACAAATAGGAAAGAAAAATGCACACTGCTCATGAAATAGAAGCAGTGGAAAGAGAACATATAAGAAGAAGTGTTGAAGTACCAACAGAAGAGGACTCTTATGGGGTTGAGGAGGTTAAGTACGTGAATGAACCAAGAAATTACCATTTCAAGCCAAATCCTAACCTGCCCACACATGACAGCCCAACACTGAGGAACCATGAGAATTTCTCATATGGTAAAGGGGTAGCACAAGGCCCAAGGCATAGATACAATCCTCAATAGGGATATCAGTAGCCACCAAGGTTCCAAGAAGCAAAGATCAAGGGGTACAGAATGACTATTGGGGTCATAGGAGGACTCAACCATTTAGCAACAAATGTCAGCTCATGGGGACAACAAGAGGCTTATACCATGAACAGAAATTGTCTGACTTGGAAGCTTTCAAGTCTGATACTCAAGTATTTCAGAAGAATACAAGTGCCTCATTGAAGAACTTGGAGACACAAGTAGGGCAACTGGCCCTTAGTATGCCAAATCAGAGCAAGGGTACATTCCCTAGTTACACTCAAAAG
Source organism: Tetrastigma voinierianum (assembly GCA_016808115.1). Taxonomy (NCBI): domain Eukaryota; kingdom Viridiplantae; phylum Streptophyta; class Magnoliopsida; order Vitales; family Vitaceae; genus Tetrastigma; species Tetrastigma voinierianum. The sequence goes on from JAEQBH010000814.1 coordinate 816,961, forward strand.
AATCCAAAGGACTGCATGGTAGTTCAATTAAGAAGTGGGAAAGAAGTGGGCAACAACAGCAAGAAAGAAAGGAAAGCAGAGACTAATGCAGAACAAAAATAAACGTGAAAGGAAGGAGAGAAGAGCAAACAGAGAAAGACTAAGGTATAAGAGAAGAATACACGTACCCGAATGTACTCTGAAGGAAATAGTGAGCGTAAAATGTATGAGAGAGTAACACTATACACCTGCCATTCCCGTAGGTTCATAAAGCAAAAAGGGAAGAGCAATTTTCTAGATTCTTGGACATTTTCAAGAAGATAGAAATCAATATCCCTTTTGCAGAAGTAATCAAACTTTACAGTGTCAATCACAAACTGGCAAGAGATACAAAACAGAAAAGAATATGATGAGAAAGAATAGTGAGTCTGATCTGGTCTACAAAGGAAAAGATCCAAATAAAATGAAAGACCTGTGCAAGCTTCACCATTCCCGCCCATAGTGGAAATATGAATTCAAGAAAGCCTTGTGTGATTATGGTGCTAGTATAAATTTGATGCCTCTGTCAGTGGTGCAAAGGCTGAGTTTGGGGGAACTAACCCTAACAACAATTACATTGCAAATGACTGACAGATTAATGGCACAACCAGAAGGTGTTCTTAAAGATGTGCTTGTCAAGGTGGGAAATTTCATCTTCCCTGTGGATTTCGTGATTATGAAGATGGAGGAAGATACCCAAGTTCCTTTATTGCTAGGAAGACCCTTTTTAGCAACTGGAGCTACTGACATGTGCGAAGGTGAATCAATTTCTAAGGGTAGGGAATGAAGCAAAGGCACTTTAATCTTAATAGTGAAACTGAACACCTTGATGTAGATGCAGAAAGTTGTATGGCTGTAGAAAACAATAGTCTTCTTAGTGTTGAATTGAATTCTGACTGTATTCTTCAACATTATATCAATGAAATTGAGATGAATTTTCAGTATCTTAAGAGTATTGATTGTGAAATGTTGCCTTCCAGTATGTATAACAAAGAAACAGTCTCGAGCATGAATGAAAACAGTCAAGATGATGTATCCAAATTGTGACGTAAAACTACCGAGCGGAAAACCAAAGGTGGCGGGCTAATATCAAGGAATTGCCCAACTGATTTGAAATATGTTTTCTAGAACCGAAAAGAGGAAACTACCATCATATTAGTCGCATTAATCGAATTCAAGAATAGTCACTGAAATCGCTGAGAAAGTACAAGGAAGCTATTGCTTGGTCAATTGAGGATCTAAAGGGTATCGCCTCCCTTCCATTCGTATGCATAAAATATTGCCGAATGATAATGCAAAACTTCTATTGAGCATCAGCGAGGCTGAATCAGATGAAAGAAGTTGTCGAAAAGAAGTTCTCGAAATGGTTAAATGCGTTTTATATATGCTATATCATATAGTTCTCGGGTGAGCCCAAAGGTATGTGGTTCTAAGAAAGGTGGATTCACTGTGGATCGTAAATGAAAAGAATGAACTGATTCCCTACAAGAACCGTGATGTGATGGAGTGGTGTATTGACTACGTAAATTCAAACACCGCACAAGAAAGGACTATTTCCTCGCCTTTCACGATCGACGGATAGGTCAGCGTGACACCCTCATTTCTATTTTCGATGGATACTGGATATAAACTAAATTGCTATTGCACTAAGGATCAGGGAGAAACCACCTTTACATGCCCATTTGTACTTCTTTTGTTTAGAAGAATGTCATTTGGTTTGTGTAATGCTCTGTACATTCCAAAGATGCATGATGTCTATATTTTCTGATTTAGCAGAAGAAGTTATGGAGATCTTCATGGATGATTTCACAGTGTATGGATCCAGTTTTGAACAGTGCTTGCATAACTTGGGGACAGTACTTCAAAGGTGCAAGGACAAGAATCTAGCTCTGAATTGGGAAAAATGCCACTTTATGGTTACAGAAGGAATTGTCCTAGGGCACATGATTTCACAAAGATCACATAAGTGTACTCAAGCAAAAGTTTCACTATAAGAAATATGATGCCACCCACTACGCCTCAAGGGAATTAGAAGTTTTAGGACATATCGGATTTTGGCGTAAGATTTATCGAGATTTCTCAAAATTGCTAGACCACTATGCGCATTACCGAAAGATACTGTTCAAATTTCGATGAATCCTGCATTCTTTGAAGAGATCAAATCCAGACTAGTTGAAGCTCCCATCATGGCAAAACTAGATTGAAACAAAGAATTTGAAATCATGTGTGATGCCAGTGATTTTGCAATGGGAGCTGTATTGGGGCAAAAAGTTGAAAAGGTATTCAAGGCAATATACTATGCCAGCAAAACCTTTAATGAAGCTCAGGAAAATTACTCTACTACTGAAAAGGAGATGCTGGCAATAGTATTTGCATGTGAAAATTTTAGGTCGTACATTTTGGGGTCCCATGTTATTATACACACTGATCATGCAGCAATTAAATATCTAATGGCAAAGAAAGAAGCAAAGCCAAGATTGATCAGGTGGGTATTATTATTACAAGAATTTGATCTAGAAATAAAAGACAAGAAAGGCTAGACAATGTGATAAACATCCCTTGTCAAGAGTGGAAAACCTCGTCAGACAAGAAGAAGAAAGGAAATAGCAAAATTTTCCAGAGCGCTTATTCCAAATTACTTCAATCACCTTGGTATGCCGATATTGTGAACTTTAAAGATGTGAATTATGCCATCGAATTCCGGGCCTACCAACAGAGAAAAAGCCGAGACCTGACAATAGGTACTACATCTGGGATGACCCACTGCTGTTTAGAAGAGGAGCTGATCCGATCAATGTAAGATGTATAAGAAGGTGAGCAAGGCAAGATTTACAGAGTCATGCATCACCATATGGAGGACATTTTGCAGGAAACAAAACAGCCCACAAAATTCTCTAGTCTGGATTTTATTGGCCTACTATTTTTAAGGACTGTTTTGAATGGGTGAAGTTGTGTAATCAATGCCAAATAATGGGAAATATCAGCAAAAGGCATGAAATGCCCCTACAAGGTATCCTGGTGGTGCAACTATTTGATGTATGGGGAATAGATTTTATGGGGCCTTTTCTAGCTTCATTTGGAAATATATACATACTCCTGGCTGTGGATTATGTATCGAAATGGGTTAAGGCAACAACTTGTCCCAAGAATGATGCTAAATACGCTTGTGGGATTTTACAAAAAATATTCTCGCAGATTGGGACACCCAAATTATAATCGTTGACGAGGAAGCCACTTTGCAAATAAGGTGTTTGACAAACTCATGGGTAGATATGGTATCAATCTCATTATGAGCTTGGCTTATCATCTTCAAACAAATGGGCAAGCTGGAAATTTCCATCAGAGATAAAGAAAATTCTTGAAAGACCGTGTAAGCCCAGATAAGAGATTGGTCTCAAACTTGGATGATGTAATGCATACAGGACTGCTTTTAAAACTCCCATTGAAATGTCCCCATACAAGCTTGTCTTTGGAAAACCTTGCCACCTTCCTCTTGAGCTAGAATATAAAGCTATGTGGGTCATCAAGAAGTTAAATTTTGATTTCAAAGCTGCTAAAGAAGAGAGGATACTCCAGCTAAATGAATTGGAAGAGTTGAGGAATGAAGCTTATGATAGTGCTAGAATCTACAAGATAAAAAACAAAAAACAAAGATCAAAAGGACTTTGAGGAGAGAATTAAACAAGATCAAGTCCTCGTTGTTTAACTCTCTAGACTAAAATCTCTTTCCAGAAAGCCAAATCAAAATGGAGTGGACCTTATACGAGTTTCAAGTACAACTTTTGGGGTAGTGACACTTAGAACCAGTAATCATGAGGAATTCAAGGTTAATGGTCAGAGATTAAAGCACTACCTGGGAGGAATGCAAATGGAAGAATGACTCCTAGTTCTGAATAAAATAAATTTTTTTTTTTTGAAGAAACATAAATATAGTAGCAGCAAATCCATCTAAAGACTAAAAATTAAGCAACTTTGTGGAAGACAATCCACATCAGTTTGTTTTAAGTTTCCCGCTATACTTTTGCGTGAAAGTTTTTTTTTTTTTTTTTAATAGCTTTGTGTAATTTATTCATGACTGCTTGAAGAGTAAGTAAATTTTTTTTAGTTTTGCATGACAATGAGAATGTGCAAAGGAGGAACATCTACAATCAAACTTCCAATATGCAAAAGAGACAAAAAGGGGCAGTATAATCTTCTTGAATTTATTTAAATTTTGTCTCCGATATAGCACGATTGAATGTTCGGGGAAATATTGGTTTTTTTACAGGCTTAAATTTCAACTGATGCATAGTGAATGGATTCGTTGAATATTTTAATGATGAATATGAATTGAATTGTATTTGTTTTGCTTGAATTTGGTGAATTGAAATTGCTATGAATTGAATTGTTCAAAGAAACATGAAAATTTTCTTAGTTGCAATAAACTGTCTAAGTCGCAACCAGAATAGAATTGAATAGAACAATGATGCGAAACTTTCAGGTCACAACAGTGAGATTTCTGGTCGTGACATCAATTCATAGGTCGCGACCAAGAAGCTAGGCATTGAAGCAAAAAGTTAGGAGAAATAGGTCACAAATAAAGGAATTGAAGTTGCGACCACATCGCAGGTCACAGAAAAAATTCTAGTTATGATCGTAATTGTCCAAATCTCAATAAAAATAGGTTTTAAACCTTTTATTTGGGCGTTCCAGCATTAAAGATAGAATTCATTGCAAATCATTAATTAAGAGACTCGAAATTTAATGTCGCGGCCCCCCATATCGCAATCATGACTTTGAGCCCAACTTCCATTCAAATTTCCATTCAACTTTAATTCATCCCAACCTTTCCACTTCATCCGCCTGCTTTGAATCTTTAAAACCCTAAAACTAGAGAGCGAACCAAGGCGAAATCACAAATCTTCACTCATGGCAACAAATCAAGATGACATCACAAATCTTAATAAACTGATTGACGAAATTATGCGTGAAAGTGTTGAAGCAGTGGAAGAGGTTCGGGCCTGAACCTCAACCCGGGAAGAAATCAATGTCGAACAAGGAACCCAATCGTAGGGAAGATGAGTGCTCAGAGAAAGAAGCAACAGAAGAAGACAAAGACTTCATTTCAAAAGAGGCTCAAGAATTATGGAACAAGATACTGTTTGACAAGGAGTTTGTGTGTGAAAGGGGTTTTGGGAAACTGATTTCCCCATTTTCGGAGGTAATAGAGAAAAAAGGTTGGGGATTCTTTTGTGAACATAAGGAGCCAGGATTTTCAGCTCTTGCCAGGGAGTTTTATGCGAATATGGTGGGCATGAAGGAGGATTTAGTCTATGCGGCGGGTGTTCGGGTACCTTCGGGATGGGACTGATAAATGAAATGTTTAAATCGAGGATCTCAAGCATGGGTTGAAGTATAAGAAGTTGGTAGAAAATCCAAACTATGAAAAAGATACCAACATGTTGGACTGAAGAAGGAAAATGGGAAGTCACAAAAAGAACCCCACCACGCCATCGTGCGCGACCAATCAAGAAGCAAAGGTCTTTGCTTTACTTCATCTCTGCTCGTAATAGTTCCTACAAAACATCTTTCGGGCCAGGGAATAGAGGTTATCACTTTATATGCCTTTTTGAAAGGATATAAATGAACATAGGAATCCTGATCGAAGAGTCCATCAGAGGCTACCACCATAGTAACAAGAGAGGGTTGATCCATCACCCTACCACTATCACCAGACTTTGTCTCTTGGGAGGGGTGAAGGGAATGTGGGAGGAAGAAGAGAAATGTCCTTGGTCTCCTCCTCACCCTAACTCGGAGGACAAGGACCTAAAGGAAAAGACAGAAGAAATAATGAAGGTGGGCTGTTGAAATGTAAACAAAGTACTACTGAGAAAATGAGACAAGAGAGACGGAGGAAGTACCGTATGATATCCATCCAAAGAAGAGCGTGAGGAAGCACATTTCAGGATGAGCCCTTTGAGCCATTCCTATCTTGAGGTACAAGAGCAACTGCCCTTGCAAGTAGAAGGATCAAGGAGCAGAGAAGATAACATAGAAATTATGGAAATGCTTCGACCAATGAAGAGGGAGATGGAAGATAGAGAACATAAATGGGAAAGACAACAGCAGATTAGAGAAGATTTTTGGGAGCCAAGTACTTAGAAAGAAGGAGCAAATGGGAGCAAAATTGGAAGCTCAGATGAAGAGGGAAAGAGGAGTCAGAAAGAGAAGAAAAAATGCTTGAAAGATTTAATGCAAAGATGGAGGCATTTTACAACAATCAATTCAAGAGAGATGCATCTTCTCAACATACCGAAGAAGAAGGAAGCAAAAACGAGGCTAACATTCTCAGAAGATTGAAGGTTTCAAATATTCTATAGAGAACAAGCCAAAGAATTTGAGAAATTAATGAAGGATAGAGATCAAGAATGGAGGATAATGACGAGTATAGAAGAAAAAATCTGGTCGAGAGCCTGACTTGATCAATCAGAATTTTGTCCAATTGCTAGAGGTATTTCCGGAAGTTAGAAGTGGACAAAGGGAACCAGGTGGGGAAGAAGAAAGACACACTCATCAATGCAGTGCAGCTAAACAATGAGACATATGCAAAAGGCAAAGAAATTCCCTCTGCATTCGAGAGACAAAAATCTGAGATGAAATTTCCCAAGTTTGACCCTAGCCTGGCCAGTTTTGATATAGATCCTCCTAACATTATACCTCCAAAAGCCTACAAAAGTAGAAAAGGAACCTAAAAATTTTTCCTTGCATGTTCTCAATCAGACATTCCCAAAATTTTAATAAATCCATCAGGCTATCAAAATTGTCTTCAGGTTTTATCAGACTTTCATTTGATAGTTACCTTCTTATTTGTCGATCGTGTTTGCATTGCCGAATGAAAATTTGATTGTGTATACTCATGTGTTGTTTAATGGATGAACATGACTGAGAAATTTTGTGTTTGTGTTATCACTGCTAGCATGAAAAAATTATGAGTGCCTGTCTGCATATGATCAAACGACCACTCTGCTTTTTATCCCAATAACAACAATGCAGGAAAATAAGGGCATGACTAGTAAACTGAATCGAGTAGCAAATTTTATTAAACCATTTAGACGAAAAAATTGGAAAATGGATATTGTCGAAGGAACAAATAACTTGAGATTGAAAGTGTGTAAATAAACAAAGGAATCGCATACGTTTTGAAGAAACAATACATCAGTCAACAAAACTCATGAAACTTTTGAGAGGAATTAGAACATCTTCCGGGAAATTCATGATTAAGAGTTCATGGGGGTCCAGAACTTATAAATTATTATTCATTGAGGCGAAATCTTAGTTAAAAACAGCCAACAAGAAGTGATAGAGGCCATCCTTGGCAATTTGAGCTTTTACAAGCCTACCCTCAATATATGCTAAAGCATACCCTCTAGTTCCATGCTCTCAGCCAAACAAGCCTTAATTCTTCAAATGATAGCAACTGAAAACCTGAATCCCCTTCCTTGCAATAATCCTGCAACAAAGAGCCCAAATTATCCTGGGCCTAAAAGACATAAAGGTTCATCAGAAGGAAGAAACAATTTTGGGAAAAAAATATTTCAAATATTATAAGGTAGAGGAGAAGAAGAACTAAAGATAAAAAAAAAGAAGTAAAATTGATGAAAAAAAGGAATAAGTTTTGTCTTGTGGCCTATTTCTTGAACAATTAAGCCAGAGGGGTGTTTAACACCTAGTACCCTAATTCCAACTGTACGGGAGTTAATAATAAAGTTCTCTAAGGGTAATAGAAAGCCTAAGAAGACAAAAACATCGCACTATTCCCATTCTTAGAAAAACAAGCAAAAAAGAGTTCTAGAACAAGGAACCGGCCCGAATAGTACAAGTGGAAATCAAAATGCCATAAAAGATTTCAAAAGATGAATTAGCCAAGATCGAGGAGAAGCAACAAGTACAAAAGTTAGTTGAAACGGGTGAAAGTCGAAGGCAATTAGTTAAAAGAAAGAGTGGAAACTGGGTAATTTACAACTTAAATTTTTCCCATTATCTACCCAATTACCTAAGCCTAACATGTCCGGAAGACCTCAAGGATCTTGAAGGTTGAATTTAATTTCCACATTAGTGCAGATCAATATGAAAAACAAGCATATGGGACTCGACTGGGCTTAAGGAGACTCCTAGAAGATTAACTAAATTCAACATGAAGATGAAAAGGATTGAAGACCTACGCACACACACAGAACAAGACTTGTTGAATAAACTGTTTTGAATACATAATTTTATCAAGGAATTTGTGATAGAAGTGGAAACCATTCCTTCTTTGAACTAAACTCGAAATTTAAATGATGTCACATCTCCTATTTCCCAAGTTAGAAGGTGGAACAAGAAAAACTGTGGTATGAATCAGAAAAATGTCCTTAAAAATTTAAGCTTAATTGTTTGAGGACAAACAATTCTTCCTTTTCTTTACTTAAGGATAAGCAAAATTTTAAGTTTGGGGGAATTTGATGAGTCTAAAAACTCATTTGATTTTTAATCCATTTTTATGAGTTTATTACAAGTTAATTGTTGATTCATATACAGAAACCTAGGTAATTTGCTCAAATTTAATTTTGTATAAAAATATAACATAAGCGAAAATCCTAGCAAAAACTGGAAGAATCCAAATATAATAGAAAGGAGGTCAGAATTCACAAAAAAGGAAGTCACGACAAGGAGCTTCTTGATCAGAGATTGTGTCACAACATCACCAACACCACTTAATGAGGTTGCGACCAAGAAAACGTGGTTGAGACGAAAGAAACTATTCAAAGCAGAAGTTGAGGTCGCAACGCCAAGCTGAGGTCGCGCGACGCTGGATCGGGCTTGATGAAGCAACAGAGGTCTTCCGTAAGAAAATTTAGCGTTGCAAATCCGCTTCTTAAATGAAGGACTCAAATTGAGGTCGCGACATCATCTCAAGGTCACGACATGGAACTAAATAGGGAGTCACAACAAAGAGATTTGAAGTTGCAACTACAAGAGATGGAGAATCAGAAATGAAGTCGCGACATCATCTGAGGCTGCGACTGTAACCCGTCGAGCCAAGCGAAGTCCCGCTAGAAGAAATTCCAAGTTGTAAACCATTTTGTTATTCAAGGACCTCAAGAGAGGTCGCGACCAATCACTGAGGTCGCGACCTAAAGAAACACTGAACATTACAAAGCCATGTCGTGACCTAATATTGAGGTCGTAACATGAAAACTCGCCAACGAAGTCTTTACCAAGCAAAAGGGAGTCACGACCACTTAATCAGTCAAGAACCTAAAAGGAGGTAGCGACCAATCACTAAGGTCAGCACCTCGAATACACTCTAGCACAACATCCGTGTCGTAATTATGTTTAAAGCAACCGGTGACAACCTCAACCGTAAAGGAGGGAGGAACGTGAGGTCGCGACATCATATTGAGGTCAATGACCGCTCAAAGGCAAGGGTATCAAAAGTAGTCACACCACCATTTGCGACATATATTCCTCGCTGACAAAGCAAAGACCGAAAAGGAAGTTGCAACCTGAAGAAGAAAGTCACAACCTGAGGTGGCAAGAGGAAATGTAAATGTGGTCGCAACCTAAAACTGAGGTCGCAACATGCAAAGGTGCCAGCGAAAGCAGTCCCGACCTGCAACTAAAGCGGTGACAACTAAAAGGAGGTTGCAACCTAAAACTCGAAGTCGCGGACTTAGAGTTGCAAATGTATGAACTACAACGAGGTCGTGATGTGAGACTAAGGTCGCGACATCAATTCTTGAGAACAGCTGAGCCAAAGAGGTCGCGACCACTAATCAACGAAGCTGCAAGAAACTTGGTCGCAACTGAAGAAACCTGGTCGCAACTGAATTGGAACCAAAAAAGGGAATCCAGGTCGCTTCATCAACCCGAGGTCGCGACCTGAGACAGTGAATTGGGCTTTTCTTTTGAGAATTCCATTTGGAGTTTTTTTTGGGGATTCGACCCAATTTCTTTTAACAGTTATAAATAGACAGTATGATAATAGTAAAGTAGCTTCAGTCTTCACTACCCAGAAAAAGGGGAAAGAAGGGGAACTTAGTGTATAGTTTAGAGTAGAATTTTATTTTCTTTATTTTTATATTTTTTTATTGTAGCTTTTTTCTTTCTTCTTGAATTCTTTTTGGATCTAAATATGCGAATCGTAAAACGAAGTGAGCCGGATTTTATTTATGTTATTTTCTTTCTAAAATTACTAATTCGAAAAATTTATGAACTCTAGACAAATTTTTGGAATTCGTGTTTCTCAGTTTCATTGCGATTACAGTGGATGTACGGGATCGGTGCTCCATTTCTTTAATCGTAATACAAGATTGAACGCAAATTTCGTCGGATTCGGAGCATGGTCATTAGTTACAATCTTTTCTGCAAAAGTATGGAGAAAATTATTTGGGATGAGATTTACTTATTTGGTGTCGTTTTTGAATCGATAAGTTCCTAATGGTAGTACCTAATACCAGTTGAGGGAATGTATTTTGCTCTGATTTCCAAGATGCCCTTTGCGTGACATAGAGTTGGAGATTCCTGAGAGCTGAGAACATTCACTTCTAATTATGCTAGACTACCATTGATGAACTGCTGAGCTCTGAAAGTTCATTTTGATAAATCCTCCATTCGCTCATAATTGAAGTTGGAAGGGAGTATTTAACAATATAAATAATCAGAGAGTTCACCTTAATCTAAAGGGAAGCTCCCAACCCCGTGTTAGCTGAGATCTAATCAAGGGAAAGGGACGAACCAATAGATCTGGAGGATGAGCCACCAATTAAGTGGTAGAAATTTTGCAAAAAAATCCTGAGAAGGAAAGCAAAAGATATGCAGTCATCAAGAAATGGGTGTGAAGTATTGAGAAAGAAAAATGCCCAGATCTTGCAAGAGAATTAGAAATACAGTAGGGCCGGATTGGATCTTGTCTTCGAGAGAAGCAAGGGCTTCAAACCAAGAATATGGAGAAACCAATTGCAACATTTAGGCAATTCGACAAATCTAGATCCATACATAAAACAAGAGCAATGTATTGCAGGAATTGATCAAGCCATTGTAATTCTTGATAGTTTTCGCTTTCACAGAAACCGATTCAAATTCCAAGATTCGCTATCATTATTTGGTCATTTATTTTTGTTTTGTTTAGCTACGCTAGTCAATAGTTTAAGATCTTTATTTTTCTAGATGTACCACTATAAGTTTTTAAATTCCAAATAGCATAGAATTTCAAAAGAGTCAGTAGTTGATATCTAATTCTTGTAAATCAGGAATGATAATTGACTTACATTCGTATTTTACTACTTGTATGACTCCGTGCACTTGCAAAGTCATAGACTAGACCCATAGTTTAAATCATGAACATTAAGAAAGAATTATTTTATCAAGCAAATTTATCCAAAGTGACATGGCTGCAAGAGAAGTGTAAGGCTCTTGTAACTATGTGAATTTGAGGGGTTTTTAGTCTATATAGAAAAAGGTAAACAATCATCCATCCTCTGTCCCATGTGGCGGACATTGAAGTCAATGGCTCCCGGCCAGTTGACTCAAGGCATTAGGCTTTGAAAGCCCTCGAATCGCTACCGGATTCCAATCGATGATCCCCATTGTTCTTATTACACACACACACACACACACACACACACACACACACACACACACACACACACACACACACACACACACACACATATATATATATATATATGCGTATTTATTTATTCGGGGGCTCAAAGGCTATCCCCTTTTTCTAAGGTGTTCCATCTATATATATATATATATATATATATATATATATATATATATATATATATATATATATATATATATATATATATTTATTTATTTATTTGGGGCTCAAAGGCTATCCCCTTTTTCTAAGGTGTCCCATCACTTAGGTGTTTACTTCATAAGGTTCGTAGGACTCTTGTATGGTGAGTCCGAAGTCAAAGCATACCTCGAAGATCACGTGTGTGTGTGCAAGTTAGCCTACTTTGGGAATTGAGTTCTTAAGATCTAAAAAGGGTGACCAGACGTGGTTAGTCTTGACTTTTCACCACGCAGTCCCAATTGTCAAACAATCTCGAGGTCCCTACTTCATTGAACATGGGTTGTTTTTGCGATTACTACAATTCCCTTTTGTTGCCATCATGCTCAAAATGAAGACAAGGATGCTCAATACCAATTCTGGAGACTGTCATATTCTAATATGTGCAATTTGCATACATGTGAGTGCATGGGAGAAAACCTAACACACGCCTAAAAAGAAAAATTTAGCCTAAGCATGCAAAAATAGCAAAGATAATAAAAAGAAAAAATATGGACCTAATTATGCAAGATTAGAAAAAATAACCTAAAATAAAACTAAGTCAAAATAACAGTCAAAATATACTAGGTCATACATAGTCTGTCAAAATAAAACGAAGCCCAACCCCATACACCCACACCCCCAAACTTAAATTAGACAGTGTCCTTAATGGCAAAAAAGAAAGAAAGGTAGCGTAAAGGAATACGTCCTGTAAAAATATCACTGCTGGTGGTGGCGGTGGCTATTGCGGTGGGAATGACGTGTCGAGTAAGTCATTGGCGATCCGTCCCGGGTCGGTTCCTGGATAGCAGCCATCTCACCGATAGAGTCCAGCTGTCCCCGGCTTTAGGAACAACCCTCATGCTCCTACGACCGAATCCCAATAAGCCTCGCGGGCGTGAGTGCATGTGTCGCCCAAGGACCGGGTCGAACTGTAGGGGACCTCGTGGTCACCGGGCTTCACAGCCACCACGCGGTGGGCCGACATCATCGTCGGTCTTGTCACCGGACTCGTCAAGGCTCCCGAACTTCACCCTGGGCAGTGGAATGGGTAGGCGTTGCTGCACCTGCTCCTCGGAGTCCAACATATGAACTCCAACTGATCGGCATAGCTCTATGATCGCAGGGATGGGTTGTGGCACCGCCTGGGCTCGTGAGTCGCCTGACAACCCCCACTCAATGACCGTCCCGACATCAAACCGGGAGTCCTTAGTCATGGCTATATAGAGGATCGCCTTTGTCCTTAGTCAATGTATTAAGATGCAGTGAAGTTTTAATTTAACGCATAAAAATTATACTAAACTCACGCGTGAGCGCTTGTCATCGGAATGTGGTGAACTCCTCGCCACGACTCCGTGGCGTCTCCACACGCCCGGCCCCGGTGAGCTCCTACATCGTGCCTCGTTTGTGGAACAAAAGCACCGGGTACCCTCACTGCCTCTCCTCCGTAGCCGAGCAGAACTCCACACAATCCACCCCAAGTCGACTCACCTACCTCGGACAAACACTATGGTGCCAACCCCGGAATGGCAGGTTGGAGTAGAACTTGCGGATGACTGGGGCCACTCCTGGGGTCGGGGGAGCACATAAGGTCTACCAACCTCAAGTCTGGATGGTAAAATTGAAGAACACATTCAAGGTTGGAAAACCCCGCTCTGAGATGAAAGAACGGATGCAAATTGACTCAGCGGGTGTAGCCGCTGGGCTTCTCGAGAAACGAAACACGGGTCGCTCTGGAGGGGAGGTGCCTAGGATGTGGGAACCCCCAGCGATGCCACTTGGCCGACATTTCTTAGGTGCCATAGTAGTCACGAACGACTCTAAATCTGAAAAAGAAAATGGCACAAGAAGTTACGTGTGAGACGCACGGTGCACAAAATGGGCGGAGGGAAAAAATGGCCATCTCGTATTTAAAGAGGTTGGAATATTTATCGCTTCACATGACGAAGGGTCCTTCACAAGAACGAAGACATGTTATGCAAAGAAATGGGTTAGCCAAGAACAAGGACTGTGAGCATGTGGTCCTGAACAGAATAGCTACGGGCTTCACCGCGGAGGACCAGAAGGCTCACCTAAAAAATATTGCCCTCTGCAAGTTTCGCCGTGGCGGACCAGAAAGTATGGGCACTGTGTTTTTGCCCTCCACCTTTCAGATTTACCAGGATGTTAAAAATAATTAAGGTTAAGATGCCCAAAAAAAAAAAAAATTTCATGTAAAATACTAACAAGAATGAAGTACAGTTTATGGAAAAAGAAAATCTCACAATGCTTCGGGTCACTTCCCAAGAAGCGCTATGTTTAACGTCAGCAGCTCGACAACTCGCAATGTAGAGAAACAAGACTGAAACAACAAATGCAACTGCTGGGGGATTTGACCGTCGCCGCTATCTTCAGCCGTGCTTAGGAGCCGTGTCCTCGCTTTCTCAATAGGGAAAGCTCCGGCACGCCAACCTTCGAGCGCTAACTTTGAACCGCCCTTTCTCCGGATGATCTCACCTCCATAGGGGGAATACTTGCAAATGCTCATGAATAGATTCACCTATTTTGACTTTAGTTTGTCAGGGAAAAGTTGTAGCCGAGAGTTGAATAATAAGACTTGTCAATCTTGGCAAACGCTCTCTCACTCTCCTCATAATATTTTTATCATGCCACACTTTTGTTTTTTCCTTATAGATTCAGGCATTTTTATAAGCTTCATTACGAAACTCATCTAATTCATTGAGTTGTAGCAATCGCTTTTCTCTGGCTAATTTGCTATCCATGTTCAACCACCTACTCGCCTAATATGCTCTATGTTCCAGTTCTACCGGTAAGTGGCATGCTTTCCAATAGACTAGTCGAAAGGGGGACATGCCTAGAGGGGTCTTAAAGGCTATCCTGTATGCCCAAAGTGCATAATCAATCTTCTTCGACCCGATGCTTTTCTTGAAATTTGTTGGCCAGTTTTTGTAGAATGGACTTAATTTCAGATTGCTTACCTGACACATCCATTCGATGCAGTACGTTGATATCACCAGTGAAGTTCAATGTCACACCATATTCTGAAATTTATCAATCAACAATGCAGTGAGTACCACCGTGATGATTAATGCTGCGTGGAGTCTTAGAATCAAGTGAATATGAGCTGCCAAAGCTTGAGCTACTACACTAGCATCATTGGTACATGTCGGTATTGCCTCTACCCATTTTAAGACGTAGTCTATAGCCAGGAGGATATACATGCGACAGAATGAAGAGGGGAAAGGTCTCATGAAGTCCATTCCCTATAGGTCAAACAACTCAACTTCCAGAATTGGGTTCATGGGGGGTTCATCCCATTTGGAAATGATGCCCATCCTTTGGCACTTATCACAGTTGGCTACAAAATGATGAGCATCCTTGAATAAGGTAGGCCAATAGAAATCGGACTAGAGTACCTTTGCTGCTATTCTCTAGCCTCCAAAATGCCCCCCACGTGGTAAGGTATGGTAATGACTTAGAATACTACCCATTTCTTCTTCCGGTACGCATCTCCTTATCACTTGATCGGCACAACGTTTGTATAAGATAGGCTCCTCCCAGTAATAGTGCTTCAATTGTGCAAAGAACCTCTTTTTTTGTTGTTAGCTAAACTCGGAGGGAATCAAGCAGCCACTAAAGAGTTCACATAGTCGGCAAACCATGGAGACCAGCTAGATATCTTCAATTGCGAAGTTGCTTTCGTCAGGAATTATAATTAATCTGCACTTTGTCTCTCGACCCCTCTAATCGTGACAAATGGTCCGCGACTAAGTTCTCTATTCCCTTCTTATCTTTTATCTCTAAGTCGAACTCTTGCAACAAAAGTACCCATCGTATTAGTCTCGGCTTTGCTTCCCCTTTTTAAATTAGGTACTTAATGGCTGAGTGGTCAGTGTGCACTATCACCTTATTTCCAATCCAGTAGGGTCTAAATTTATCAAAGGCGAAAACAAAGGCTAATAGCTCTTTTTCCGTGGTGGCATAATTCAGTTGAGCATCATTCAGAGTTCGGCTAGCATAGTGGATGACACAATCATCCTTTCCATTTTGCTAAATATTTATCACGATCGCGTAATCCTTTTGGCGTGCATTATAGCTTCTGCGGAAGATTGATTTGGTGCTAATATAAGGCCAATCACAGTTATCTTTCAAAGTGAAAAAAGAGCTTACCGAGGCATTGTTCATCAAAAACAAAAGGTGTCTCCTGAGCTAGCAGACTGGATAACAGTTTTTCAATATGAGATAAATCTTTAATGAACCGCCAATAGAACCCTGTGTGTCCTTGAAAACTTCTTATGTCGTTCATTGATGATGGTGGGGGTAATTTCTCTATTGCCTCAATTTTTGCTCGGTGAACCTCTATTCCTCTTGCCGAAATCCGGTGGCCAAGTACGATGCCCTCTTGTACCATAAAGTGGCACTTTTCCCAATTCAGTACAAGATTGGTTTCTTCACACCTAACAAACACCGCTCTCAAGTTCTCTAGATAATCATCAAAGGAACTCCCAATGCGAAAAATGATCATGAATACCTCAATTGTCTTTTCAACCATGTCTGAAAATATGGCCATCATACAACACTGAAATGTGCCTGATGTGTTACACAGCCCAAATGGCATTTGCCTAAATGCAAACGTACCATACGGGCATGTGAATGTTGTCTTCTCTTGGTCTTCAGGATCTATGGCGAATACGATTGTACACGAATATCATCCAAAAATATTAGTATTCATGCCACGCTGAATGCATCCAACATCGATCGAAATGAGTAGTGGAAAGTGGTCTTTTCGAGTAACCTTATTCGGTTCCGATTAGTGTCTAAAATCCTCCATCCTTTGGCGATGGAAGGTAACAAGGTATTATCTGTTTATTTTAATCTTGTTGTCCCTCATTTTCTTAGATTTTCTGTCTTTGGACTTACCCGGTACTATGAGAGATAGGATATATAACTTGCATATCCAGCCACTTTAGTACTTCCTTGAGGGCTGACCTCTTTCATAGTTTGATTAGTCTCCTCACAGTAGCCCGCGACGACATGACCATCTTCTAACAAAATTCGATGCATGCACATATAGGGGCGAATCCCATTTAAATCGGCTAGTGACCAACCAATCGCATCCTTGTGTTCTCTAAGCATTCTCAATAGCTTATCTTCTTCTGATTATGTCGAGGCTGAAATAATATTTGTGGGTTCGAGGCCTCCCAAGAGATAAACTACCTTAAATGGCAAAATTAATGGCTTTTCTCTACCTTGGGTGGTTGTTTAGAAGAGGGTAGTGGCGTCTGAGTGTTTTCACCTAGAGGTTCATATTATTTCCTTCCATTAGGTTTGAAGGATTTCATCCAGTTCACATACTCGGCAACCTCTTCACTCAAGTTCTCTGAATCACTCTGTACTAGGCTAGCTTCCAAAGGGTTAGTGGGACCTCTTTGGCTAGAAACTATAGCCTCAATAGTCTCCACTAAAAAGCATGCATCGCTCTCTATTGGGTGTCTTATGACCGAATACGTGAAGGCTCTGTCCTCTTGTACTCTCGATTTCCAACTCTCACTTATTTCCTGTCGATCCCGGTCTCCCTTACCGGTCACATTTAGAATGGCCTGATATGATAGGTATTTCTTTATCTTTTCCATATCTAGAACATTGAAATATCACGGAAATATGAACTTGTCCACACTGACCAGAGCGTCTTATCACCACCCACCCTTGGGTGTTTGACCTATACGCCAGCTGGAGTGTGATTGTGGTTGGGCGAACCACCTAGTGTCGTCTAAATAGATAGCGACATGAGGTTAATACTTGCTCCAGATCACCTGAGGCCTTCTTAAGATCGATTTCAATTGTGCACGGTATAGTAAAACGCTACATGTCTTTCGGCTTTTTGTGCGGTTTCGTTGCAAGATGCTTTCAGCTCCTCAGTGAGGTTTAGTGTCTCAAAGTTTGACAATTTTCTTTTATTGGACAATATCTCTTTCATGAATTTCACATAGCCGGGCATTTGTTATAATACATCGGCAAAAGGAATGTTTATGTGGAGTTTCTTGAACACCTCCAAAAATTTGGTGAATTGCTTATCCAATTTTCTCTTTTTCAGGCGTTGAGGGTACGGGATTGGGATAGTGGGTTCAGTCCTTTGTGGTCGATCCTCAGACTTTGTTTCTTTTTCACCCAACTTTTTCTGATGGGTCTGTTCCCCTACTACCTTGTCAGTTTGGCTAGGTTGGATTACTTCTTCTATCTACTGCAACCTTTGATTGCATTTATACGATCTTCTTTAGTTCTTTGCCACTCCTCAATGTGACCTCTTTTACTTGTTCGTTACCCTCTCGCCTTGAGTTCACCTCAGAATTAATCAATAATGCTCCCCGCTGCCTCTCCGTCAACAAATTGGCCATTTGGCCCATTTGCACCTCTAAGTTTCTCAATTGTGCTGCTTGATTGTTCAATTGGGTGGTCTGGCTTTGCAAATTTGCCTTTGTCTCATTCATAAAGGTAGTGTGCAAGGTGGGCATTTGTGCAAGTGCTTGCTCCAAGTCTACTTTCTTCTCAGGGATTGGTTCATTCACTCGTGGTGGTGGCATGTTGTTCTAACTATTCCTCTAACCATAATTCTGATTGTTCTTATTACCTTGGTTCCCTCTCCATCTCTGACCTGCATTATGACTCTAATTCTGGTATTTGTTCTGATATGCATTGCCCCCATACTGCCCTTGCTGTGGTTGATTCTACTGATTCACATATTGGGCTTGCTCTACTGTCATCTGCCTTGATTGACACTCCATGGTACTATGCTGTGCATAAGATTCCTGAATTTCTCAGCGGATTACTGCGAATGGAATTTCTTGTACCAGTTATACATGGCTGTTTAGTTAGCCCCAAGGCGACATGGTTTGCAGAGTTCTGTGAAGTCTACGTAATGCGCTCTGCGGGTTTCTTAGGTGCTGATCTATCTCTAGGCCACTGATTAGTGTTGCTAGTTGTATCCTCCAAAATCTCATAGGCTTGATATGTGGTTTTCTTCATCAAAGCACCTCTCGCTGAAGCATCAATGATTGTCCTAGTTGAGTCACTTAGACCATTGAAGAACGTATGCACCTGCATCCACTTAGTCAATCTGTGATGTGGGCACCTCCTCAATAGCTCATGAAATCTCTCCTAAGCCTCAGCTGGGTTCTCCCCCTCAAATTGCCTAAATGTAGTAATTTCTTGCACCAATTGAGCTATTTTCGAGGGTGGGAAAATTTTGGTCATAAATTTACGCAAGTCATGTTCCATGAGGTGATGGAGTGCAGGAGGTTTGTTGGTCGACCGGTGTTTGCCGATCGCTATGTGACAATGGGAATAGCCGCATTACGAAGCTGACTGGCCGATTTTATTATACTTGAAACTGTCTTGACTTGAAATAAAGATGGTCAAATGTGCATTCACATTCTTGCTAGGTAGCCCATGGAATTGTATATTGTGGAGCATTTTCAATGTCACTCCTTTCAGCTCAAAGTTATTCGCTTGTATGGGTGGTTGACGTATAGCTGACTGAACAACTGTATGTGGCAAAGCAAACTCCTCAAGTAGCATATGCGAATTATCAGGCTGCACGAAGGGTGTGGTGGTTGGATTTCTATAGTTATGTCCAGTATGTTCGACACATGGTTTCATCCCATCATGAATATGTCCGCATCTGGCTGGGCGCATGATCTCGGGTTGAGTTACGTGGGTCTTTTGCGGCAATCGATCACGGTGTACGTTCGGTTCAAGATCAAGAAATAGGAAATTGTTCCTATTGCCCTTGTCTTTGCATGCACTCTAAATACTTTCAAAATCCACCAGGAATGGGAATCAAGCCAAATCACAACACAAATGCAATAAGAAGAACATGCAGGGAATAAAAAGTAAAAATGATCAAAAAGTGAGAAGGACTAAAGAGAGTAAAGTGATCAAAAGTACTATATGCACGATTTGTCAATATCAACTAAACTACCACAGGAAACAGCGCAAAGCAGCGGGCCAATGGTGAGTGTAAAAATTAATTGGGAAGCATGAGCGGGTGTGCGCTAAGTGAGCGCTATCGGGTTAGCGTGGTGTAGTGGTTGGTCAAGTGTGTCGTTCCTGAGAAGAGAGTGTGCTGACTATTACGGAGTTTGATGACTTTTCGACGTATTTGGATCTAATCCTAGAGTGAATTATGACTAAATTATTAGAATTAACAAAAACTTAGAATCGTGTGTGTTGAATTATATCGATGGTGAGAACCCTAGGCTTTTACCGTCTTCTATCACTCTTGATGGGTGTCAATTCAATTAAGGACTTATTGAAGTATTTATATGAATTATTTTGGCGGGTTGATCTTTCCTACAAGATATTCTCTCTCGAGATGCTATTCCACACATCTCATTGGTGAGGTGTATTGCATCTCTGTCTCAACCCCTCGACTCCAAAACGCCTAAATGTGTAAACCCTAGTGCCACATTCGCAGTCTGGAATATCTCTATTCTTTGACTACCCAAATATTGCTTTAACCATGTCCCTAGAAATTATCTTCTCTCGATCTCAAACTCCGGCTTTTAGCATGTCAAAGTTGTGAGAAGACAATAACATTCGCCAATTAAATCGAATTAAAAGTAAACATATGAACTCATAATAATAATCAAATAAGCCATGAAAAATCAATCCATCAAGCTGTGGATTGGGTTGGCAAACCCTAAAGAAAAAAAATTAGTTCATCATAGTATTCATTCTGATTGAAGAATTCAAATCATGAAGTAGGTTGAAGGGAGAGCTGAAAACTCAGTCTTGCGATCTTTCGAATCTGCATTTCAATGATCTCTACCTCTTGTATCTCCTTCTTCTTCCTGATCCAATCCCCTTTTTTCTTTGAAATTACCCCCTTTTTATACCTCGAGATGCGGGCCCATCAATGGCCTAGAGAGCTAGAAAGCTTGAAAACAAAGGCTTAGGTCATTCTTTACTTGGCTTCACCTTCGCCCTTGGCCGAGCGGTCTTAGCGATTAGCGAACTGTAACCTTTGTGATGCTTCCTTTTCGTCCTTTCTGCTTCTACTCTATTTTTCTGTCTTTTAGCTACCCTTTTGATTCCAACATCGCCATATTCATAGAATAATAATATGAGGATTAGCATAATATTAATGAAAAAGTGTGAATCATGCATTTAGCTATAAAGAACATGCAATTTAATTGAAATGTACGCATGATTCATCCTCAATAATATCAACTTAGGTAGAAGGTTGTGCAGTGCACGTACAGCCCATCAAAATCCGGGTGAGTGTTAAGATGGAAAAGAGCAGGAGGTGCCCGGGAGACATGTAGAAACTGCTTCACCAATGATGACACGGGGAAGTGGAGTTTAACTATGAACTACTCCCAGGTAAAGTAGATGGCGCTATCCACTTCTCCTACAGTTGAGGCAGTCGGACCGTCTGATAATTCTAAACTGATGTTGTCAGGAATTTGGCAAAATTATCTCAACTCCTCCATGGACATGGAAGAGACAAGGATGGTTGTAGAAGGCAGCTCCCAGTTTGGCCCTCTGTATACTGACCTAAGCTTGGTGAAAGTCTCACCTCTTGACCTCTACTTCGTGCATGTGTTCGTTTATGCCAAGTAGGTGTTTGGAATCAACAAAATTTATATCCTAGGATTCCTACTGCGCGTGTAGAAACTCTTTGCGTATAGTGGCTCTAGGGTTGAACACGAGGATGGGTTTTCTTCATGAGAGAAGAGTTACAGTGCATTGAAAATGGTGTTTTCTCGTTGGATCTTTTAGGGTTTGTGAAAAACAGTGTGGGTGAATGGTTGAAAACTTGAAATAACTTGAAGTAAAAAGTTAAGAGAGAATTCCTTGAAGTCTCGGGCCACTAGGCTTAGGGTTATAGGTTAACCGACATGTCCTCGAGTCTTTTTCCTCACGTTGGGGAGCATGACATATAGTCATTTCCCGAACCGGATCTTCATTTAACTTTAAAACCTAAACCCTAAAAGTTTTCCTCTTGAAAGATGGTATTTAATGAGCATAAATGCTCCCAACCTATGAGACACACCAAACCTACCCTTGTTAACTAATAGGAAGAAGTAGCGGGCATGTCAGTGGATCAATGATGGCATCACTTGAACCCAAAAGCTTGCCAAATACCGTTGGAGAGCATACAAAAGAGATTTTAACCTAAGGTGAAGCGAGGCTAGGCTACCCTTAAATACAAACATGAAAAGCATGAGAACATGCAGCTTACCTTAAAACCAACACCCAGTGGCCTTCCCCTTCAAGGATCAGGGGGTTTTAGCTGAGCATCCCTTGATTTGTCATCATCAAGGGGTGTTTGGCTACCTAGAAAATGCAAGAAAATGAAGAAAAGGGGGAGAAAATCACAAACCAATCGAGGGAGAGGAAGCTTCGTGCCCAACTTTATTGATTGATTGATGGAATGAAAAGTTGATTGATTTACAAACAAGACTAAGCTTATATAGGTTCTCAGTATAAGGGAATTACAAAAGTGTGCAAATGAACCAAAAATTACATCAAGGAAAACTTGTATAAAACCCTGAGTGGGTGATGAGATAACAGCCCAGTGGGAAGCGGTTCTGAAAATTAGCAACTGCGAAATTTCCATGGTCGAGGGAATTTATGACCACAGTAAAATTTCAGCAGGCTCTCTTCCTCTTCAGCATTTTGCTCCAAATTTCCTCTTGTTTGATCATGCATCTTGGTCGGCTGGGTTCATCGTGTTTGAACGGATTGAAGATAATGAGCATTTGACCTATAGCTTACTAAAAATAGCTAAAATGTGATCGGTAACAATAGGGACAATGTATAAGTGAGTTATTAAAGTCGATTAGTACACAAAAAGTCTTTAAAACCTGCATTGTATAGGGCTCAAAATAACACTATTTGGGCACTAATCACTCCCCCCAACCGACACATTGCTAGTCCCTTAGTAATGATAAAAAGGAGGAAGATCATGCAGGCTATGTTTTTGCAAAAAAGGATTGTCTGTTCAAAAAGTGTGTATAGAAGGAATGCCCTACCCTTAGTATGAAAAATTGGGACTACTTGCATAAAAACCCGACTTGGGAAAATGCCATAGAGCAGTTCAGGCGAGTGTCCATTCGAAATCAACAGCGAACTGCAAAATCGTGTTTAGGTGATCGGTTTTACTGATAAGTACGCTAAGTTACTTCCCTCCCAACTAAGTTACTACTAAGCCCTTAGATTGCTGACTAACCTAAATTGACAAGTTCCACTCTTATTCACCTTACTATTGCAGCATTGTAGGGTGCGATGCTCACTCTTCGACTTCACGAAGTCCGTGCGAGGATCTGATGACTCCCAACCCGGTAAGGTTTAGGGCATCGAGTTAAAGGATCTTTGAGCCCGCAAACTCTGATTTCACCCCGGGACTTGAATGATTTGAGAATCCAGCACACCTGACTCATTACGCTCACCCATCCACCCATGTAGCCAGCACATTAGGTCGGTGGCTCCCGACCGGTTGGCTTAAGACTTGAGCACTGGGCTTTCTCCATACCCCTCGGGCGGTGCGGGTTTCAAGGCAGCGTAGGGACTTTCTTTTCTCACTTTTCTTTTTCTTTTTATTTGTCTTTTTCTTTTTCTTTTTGGAAGACACATTGGCCTTCTTTCTTAGGGAACTCTAACTGTCAAAGTGATCAGCAGAAAATTAAGAAATTTGGTTTGCAAAGTAAAAGGGGTATGCAGCTTCTCAGCCTATGGATGAAAACTGATGTGCACTATGTGTGTGGTTAGATAATGGTGGAAGACAAAGGTTGAATACTCGAAGGTTTCAACTAACCATCTACTTAGTCATGCATGGAATTTTTCTAGCATTGATGGCATCAAACAGTGCTTCAACTTTTCAACTTACAGGAAAGGCAAAATCACTAAAATATAGGGGCAAAATGAGATGCAAAAGTGTAGAAAAATAGAGTTGTATTATATAATGGTGTATTTCACAAAATTTTCAGCTTTTGAAAGAAGTAAATGTAAACCTCAATACCACAAAAATATAGGCTTTGTCTTTGGCCGGGTGAAGTCTGAGAAAACTAAAGATTAACGGGATGGTATCACTTCGACACTAACTCTCCGACAATGAAACGGAAAGTTAGTGGAGGGAGTGAAAGTACCTCCTGATCGGTGGGAAGAATCATCCATGTGGCTGGCGGTGAGTCTTTCTTGGTGGGTGGGCGATCTTTGTTCTTTGCTGCCGGTACATCCAGATCTCATGAAATTTGGTGGTGGATGGTGATCTGGCGGGAGGTGTCGTAGAGGCTGGCGGGCGTGCGGAGATAGCGGGGAGGCCCGAGTGGTTGGCGCATGAGGATGGCTTGATTCTATGCTACGGCCGGCCTCGATCTGCAGTCATCTATACGTGGAATGTGGCATGGGAAGCTTCAAATGAAGCCGCATTGATGGAGAATGGCGGTGCCTCCGCGATGGTCGGGTGCGTCACAATTGGAGATGGTAATATCTTCTTTGGGGGCGGTCAGGTGCTCATTTGCTATCTAGCAGGAGTAATGGGCATGGGTAGGGCTCAGAGGGGGTAGGGACATGGACTGGTCTTTTTGGAGGTACCAGATGCCAGGGTGTGGTCGATTGGGTGAAGATGCGGGTGGAGGAGCGGTGGCTGGGTCGGAGGCTCGGTGTGCTCATCTATGGGGACGGGTCCCTTGCTGGACTATCCTGTAATGACCAGTCTCGTCGATCGGAGATAGAAAGGCATGAGCTAGCCCGCCTCCATCGTCGGCTGATGGGTGGCCTCACGGCCCGACGGCCAGCTCGATCGGGGGCTCGGGGGCTTAGATGTGCTCACAGTACGACATAGAGTCGTGGTGAAATAAGGAGGCATGGACTGTTGTGGCGGCTGTTTGTTGATTTGTCCTCAGTGAAACAGGGCGTCATAATCGGCTCTTGGGTGAACGAAAGCCCTTTGAAATCACGATATAAAACCTCGAAAATAGCTCCTCTCCTCACGCGTTATGTTGAGGCGGAAACATATTAGACCTCGAAATGTAGTCTGCTCCAACTATCTGTGAGTCTTTGTCTGAATAATATAGTCCCTTAGGTAGCATCCATGGAAGCGGATATCCTCACTGGTGGGGATGAAGTACGCATGCATAGTCGGCCACATTAGCGGGACCCATTTGGCGGTTCGAAGACATCTGTGACCGGGGCGTATCCACTGGCCGGCCGGTCGATGGAAAAATCTGAAACATTCGGGTTGGCCTCTCGCAGATATCATCGTATGATAAAACTCGATGACTACCCGAGGATAATAGTATTGGCGCGGCGTCACTGGGCGGCTCAGGATGGGTATCCTGCGCCACGAGGGCATGGAGTCTCGGGCTCGGGTCGGCCCGGCCAATGCCCGAGGAGATCGTAGTAAACCTCCTTGTGGAAATCTCTCCCTCTGCAGTCAACATTCCTCGAGATAGAGTACTGAGGAGTAAAACCGCTTTGATAATGGATGGGAGATGAAGTCGGGGCTCAGCTGATGCCACGATAAGGCGATGAGGGTGGCGCCCGGGGTCTCGAAGTGGATGATTCCCTTGGGCCTGAAGTCCGGGCCCTCTTAGGCGGTGGGGCCCTCGGTGGCACGGATGCGACGGAGCGAGGCCCAGTGGGGCCAACCGGTGGTATCTCCTTTGGGCGGGGCCACGGGGAGGGCCTCGGCCTCGGCCGGTGGCGGGGGGCGCCGACCCGGTAGGAGGCGGGTGGCGGGCGAGTGGGGCGGGAGGCGGCGGCAGCGGCTCTGGGTGGAGGTGTTGCGCCACGAGGGTGGGGCTGGCCCACCGCGCGAGAAGGAATGAGCCCCTCGAGTCTTTGCCATTGTCGGGCTTGAAGGATATCAAATTTGAGAGGGAGAAAGGAGTTTGAGCGGGAGGGTTGAAACATGAAGCGAAAATGAAAACGGGGTTTATATAGGGGAGGAGGGGTAGGTGAGAAGACTTGAACAATTAATGGCATTTAGTGACCATTAATTAAATGGCTCAAAAAATTATAAAAATTAATTGCAGGAGCGTGAAACGGAGAGTTGCAGGCAAATGGAGAGTTGCATGCAAAAACAGGGTGACGATGAGCGGTCTTCTGCGGGTTGCGAACCCCGCGAGGTTGCGAAAATTTTCTAACTGTAGGAAATTCTCGGGCAAAATTGGCTCCTGACCTTGGAACACTGCAACAACAAAAGACCTAAAATTATGAGAAGATAAACTTGAGAATGAGGAAATTTACAAAATTTGGAATTTAAAGGATATTTAATGAAAATCCTAATTTAAAACTTGACATAAAATAAAGCAAAAATCCCATCAAAATTTGGAGTGGTTTCCAAGTTCCTGCATGAACCACTCCCTGCTTTAGCTCCCCTGAGAGATTTCATGGAGGGTCTAGAGGCTCTTCCCTTGCTTGCACGGTGTGGTTTCTTCTGCGATTGAATTTAACTTCTGCTCCTTGGTGTTAAGCATCCTATTCTCTGGTGGTGCTGGTGGGATGACAGATGCAGGAAGGGTGATTGATGTAGTTGATTCTTCATTAACTGCTTCTTTGTTCTTTGTTAATTCTTCCTGCAGTTTTTGAGCACTATGCTTTCCTACACCTGTGCCACTAAGGCAGACTTCTTCTGATTTCTGCTCCTCATCCTTTGTTGGCTTATCCTTGTTGCTCAAGTGAAAAATGTTGAGCTCGATGTCATGTTATTGCGAAGGTGGTACATGATGTCCGTGATTGATTATAGCATTAGATGTGGCCCCGAAAATGGCCTCCCGATTATGATGGGCAATTGGTTAGTGCTCTACGCCGTGAATCTGTATCAAGAACCACAAAATCCACAGGATAGTAGAATTTGTCTACCTTCACCAAAACATCCTCAACTATTCCCTTTGGTATTTTCACTGATCGATCCACTAAGGATAGGGTGATATTGGTAGACTTCAGCTCCCCCAAACCTAACTGCTTATAGCTAGTATGGCGGTAGGTTGTGCCTTCCAAATCGGCGATTGCCTTGTCTATGCGGAGTCCTCCCGATGTTGGCCCGAGATGGTGGGGATCCACGGATCTTTTGTATTCACCAAGGTTTTGCTTGGATGATAAGTGACTTGTTCAGTCATGAAGGCCTTCTTGTTAATGCCCAACCCCTTTTTGATTGTGCACATGTCCTTTAGAAATTTAGCATAGGTTAGAACCTGTTTGATCATGTCAATTAGTGGGATGTTCACCTTTACCTGCATAAGCACTTCCAGGATGCCTTCTTGCTTAGAAGCCTTCTTTTTACCTCTTAGTGCTTGGGGAAATGGAGGAGGCATGCTTTCCTTCATTGAATCCTCTTTAATGAATATGTGTTATGGCTCCACTTCTTTTTTTCTCTGGTCTCATGAGTTTGGGACCAGACACCTCTGATTTCCTTACCACTCCTGGTGGCCAGCTAGACTTCATCCATTATTGGTGCGGAAGCTCTTGGCATAACTTAGTTCATGCCTCCCCTAGAAGTTGGGCGATTGTGCGGGAGGAATCTCCTTTTCTCACACTTTTTGTTGCTGATTAATCTCGGTGATGATGGATATTGCGAAATTATCGATTTTCTGATTAAGGCTTTTGTGGAGCCCATAAATTCTTTTGTCCATGGAGCTTTCTACATTTTCTATTCTTTGATTTAACTGAGCATTGATAGTTTTCTGCTCCTCTACAAAATTCCCCACCACCTTGCTCAAATTCATGATAGCTTGTTCAACAGGTGATGAGGTTGAATTGTTTGATTCTCTTGAGAGGAATTGGACCCATCTTATTCTTTGTGATGTGCCCTTGGGGGAACATATATTGGAGGTTTAGGCTTCAGAGAGGGGTTGGGGTGATTCTTCCCGATTCGGATGAGTTGTTCATATGCGGGCATCGGAGTTGGTGGCTATTTTGGCCTAACATTTGCATTTCCAACCATCAAATCCCTTACTGAGGGAGAAATTGGACAATGTCCTCCTTGATGATTGGATGATTGACAATTGAAACATGGTTGACGGGCATAGATGCACCTCGGTCAACGCCCGCCTCCTGCTGATTTCTATTCAAGTTCTTCCATATACGGTCGGGTGGACAACAGCCTTTAATTCCACATCCTTCGTCAGTGAATAAATGCCTCCCTTTGGGTTCACTGTTTGCTTCATTCTTTCTACCTCCCTTGGGTTCAGCTCATCCCATCCCTTGGAGGTTTCAGCAACATAATTAAGGAAGTCCATGGCTTCATTTGGATTCTTACTGAGGAAGTCCCCTCCACACATGGTCTCCAAGAGTTGTTTCATGGCAGGGGACAGTCCATCATAGAAGTGGTTTACTAGCATCCGCGTAATGCCTTCAGCGAGTGGTGAGGGGCGGCGCGATGGTCTCCGTATACCTTTCGGCATTGATAAAATCTCTCCTTTGTCATGATGCATAAGGTGTAGATTTTCCTCTTCAAGTGTTAGTCTTGTAGACGCCCAAAGAACTTCTTTGGTCGACCCTCTGACTCTGCCAGTTCTGATGGTCCTTAGTGCTTGAGTGAATTAAGCCAATTTTGGCACTATCTTCGAGGTTAAAGGGAAGGCTTTCAGCTTAGGCAAAGTCCATATCAAATGCACCCTCCTTGAAAGTCGTGCAAACTTCCTCAAATCCCGGATCATGTGTGTATAGATTTCATTTTCCATACCATGAAAAGTCGAGGCGAGGGGAGCAGATAAGCCTGTTGCCACGTATGTGATCCCTCATTGACCTGTAGGCATTGGGCTCCCTTTGAACCCCCTTTTGGCTCTGCTGCTCTTCAGGTAGGGTCTCCATCCGGTGAGTAATACAAAGCGATTTCCACACCCTTGTTATTTGGAGCCACCAGCCTTTAATCCCACTGGGTGTTTACGTCCCCACTACATAAGGCACACTATGAACAACCACGAATAAGAAACCAATGAAAACCATTGCAAAAAGGTTAATAGCTAAAATAAAAACAAAGGAAAACGATCACATACAGTAAAATTTTTCAAACTCTCTGCGAGTGAAGCTGAAGTGGAAAAATGGAAAAATAAAAGAAATGAGATTTCACCAACACTTGTGATGTGGATCCCTTAAGTTCCTGGCTTTTCTTCTCGCTAGGTCACCATCCGTGATGGCGCCATTTGATTCGTTTATGCAGTAGGTGTTGATCAAAAGCAAAATTTATATCCTAGGATTCTACTATTGACGTAGCCAGCTCTTTGATATAGTAACAAGGGTGAACCAGGGATGGGTTTCTTAAATGTAGAAAGTTGATGCATTGAAAATGGTGTTTTCTCGTTGGATCTTTTAGGGTTTGTGAAAAACAGCATGGTGTTGGTTAAAAACTTGGAAATAACTTGAAGTAAAAAGTTAGAGAAAAATTCCTTGAAGTCTCGGGTCCTTTGGGCTTAGGGTTATAGGTTAGCAGAAGCGTGTCCTCAGTCTTTTTTCCTCGCGTTAGGGAGCCATGACATATGACCATTTCGAAGGCAGAATCTTCATTTAACTTTAAAACCTAAACCCTAAAGTTTTCCTCTTGAAGGAATGGTATTTGAGCATAAATGCTCCAACCGAAGAGAACACACCTCTTAAACCTACCGCCCGAGTAACTAATAGGAATGACTAGCTGGGCATGTTAGAGATAATGATAAGCATCCACTTGAATTTGAAAAAGCTTGCCAAATATACGTTAGGGAGAGCATGCCTAAGAGATTTTAACCTAAGGTGAGAAGCATGAACACAAATACCCTTAAATACAAACATGAAAAGCATGAGAACATGCAGCTTGCCTTAAAACCAACACCTAGTGGCCTTCCCCTTCAAGGATCAGGGGGTTTTAATGAGAGCATCCCTTAGTTTGTCATCATCAGAGGTGTTTGGCTACCTAGAAAATACAGAAAATGAAGAAAAGGGGAGAAATCACAAACAGTTGAGGGAGAGGAAGCTTAGGTACTTGACTTTATTGATTGATTGATGGAGTGAAAGTTGAATTGATTCTAAAATAAGGCGAGCTTATAGGTGCTGTGGTATGAGGGAAATACAAAAGTGTGCAAATGAACCAAAATTACATCAAGGGCAAACTTGTATAAAACCACAAAAAGGCGGGTCAAAAAGCAGTCAACAGCAGGTGGGAGCAGTGTTGCGAAATTTCGCAGGTTGCGAAATTTCGCAACCTTGCAAAATTTCCACTGAGCTCTCCTTCTCTTCAGCATTTTTGCTCCAAATTTCCTCTGGTTTGATCATGCATCTTCGAATTCGACTCGGGCTCATTGTGTTTGAATCGAATTGAAGATAATTTGACTGACACCGCAAACTACTAAAAAATAACTACAAAATGTGATCGCAGCAAAGCCGGACCCCAATGTACCTATTTGAAGTTATTAGTCGATTACACACAAAAAGTGTTTAAAAACCGCACGCACAGGCTCAAAATAACACCATTCGGCACCAACTGTACAGCTGCACGAAAAAGAAAGAGGGGGAGATCAACTCGACAATATCCTACCAAATCAATAACAGGACTAAAAGCCTTGAAGTTTTACAAAGCCTATTAGGATACCATAGGGCTTGGGTGAATCCCAAAACCCCACGTGCAGTTCCATCCCCGGAAACCTACCGGGGACTGAAGGACACACATAAACAAACCAAAGCAACAAACAACTACATAACCCAGACAAATGAAATCGAAAGCAAAGAAAATGGAAAACCCACAAAGAGATAAAAAACGATCAGGATTCTCCCAACAACTCCTTCACCGAAAACATCAGGAGTGCTTCATAAATGCAGAGTGCTTTCAAGCAAAAGATTACTGAGAAAAAGCAAAGAAGCTACCTTCCTAGAATTTCCTACTTTAGTATGTGGCAGCAGAGGTATTGTGCATGAACAAAATTCAATGGATCAACCATAATATCTGATATGTGCCCTTCCCCAACGCCAGTATTCAGAAACGCTTCACCTTAGGCACATAAAACTAATGAGTCCTATAGCCTAGATCCTTAAATGTGGGCCTCAGGCTTGTTTCCATCTCAAATGGTTTGAGCCTTCAACGGCAGAGCCTGGGCCGACTAACCTTCGTTTAGGAAATACAAACCATCTCTCCAAACTAACAGAGCTCTAAAGAGCCAAATCTTTATAATTTGGGGCCTTCTGTGATATGAAGAAAGAATGGGGAAATAGAAAACTCACGATCAATACGCCTAAAACCCAATTATTAGTAAATATGCCAAAATGCGCATAATAGTTACGTTGAAACCAAACAACATATCCAAGCAACTCAGATCTCATAAGAATATCCAGTAAATCACTCAAATGATTACAATCAGAAAGAGAACTCAGAAGGAAAGATGAAAAGGAAGAAGAAAACGAAGTGGTGGAAAGAAAGCAGGAAGAAATGAATTCAAAAAGAACTGCGTAAATTCGCAGTTATGCATTTTAACTCCCAAAATTCAAGACCTACCCTTTTATTTTCAACGAGCCTTCCTAGCTGGGACCCGCAACTTCAAGTTCTACTAGATTCTTCTGTTTGAGCTCCACCAACAATTCATAGTTTGGCTGTATAAACTACAAAATAGCCAGTTAAATGTGATTAGTAGTAAAGTCGTGATCTTAATACTGTGCCATAATTGGTTAATTGCTGATTATACACAAAAGTTTCATCAAAACCCGTACAACAGTGTTCAAAATAGCACTATTTGGGCACTAATCACTCCCCCCAACCGAAACATTGCTAGTCTCTTAGCAATGACAGAAAGAAAGAGAGAGTAGACAAATTATGTTCACAAAAAATTGGTATTTCAAAAAATAATGTAAATGAGTTATGCCTAACCCTTAGTATGAATCACCAAAACCCTGCCCAAAAACCATCTTGAGAGAATGAATGCCATACAGAATCAAGCTTCAAAAGAGCATCCAACTCAAGAGAATCAACCTGAAGCTTCCACTAAAATCTAAGTGTTTATATGACTGGCCAAACAATGAATCACAAACCGTACTCTCCTCAACTAAGCTATTGCAACTTCGTAACATTGACCGACTAAATAAATCAAGATCCACTCTATTCCACAATTCTTTTTGCAAAGTTGTAGGGGTGAAATGCTGAGAGAATCAATTTCACCAAAGTCCATGTACTGTGATCCACCGATGACTCCCAAACCAATTAAGGCTTAGGGTAAGCATCAAGTCATAAGGGTCTTTTCAACCACTAATCTTCACGTCTCACCCTGACCAATGGATTCTTCAAAACTCCAACAGCTACAACTCGCTAAACCTCACTTATCCACCTATGTAGTGAGCACTAAGCTCCATGACTCCCAACCAAAATGGGCTTAGGCAATTCAGTTTTCAGACTTCTCCGTATACCCTGGGACCGTGCCTTCTGGTTTCATGAGCAAACACAGTCATTTCTTTTCTTTTGTTTTGTTTTTGTTTTATTTAATTCTTTTATTTTAGCAAGACTTCATTGGTCTTCTTTTCATGATCCCAACCTATTCAAGTGTACAATGAAACTAGGTCAAGTTATCAGAAGGCTTAGAGGTTAGGCGATTTTCAGTTATTGCGTAAACCTAGAATGTACATTGTGTGTGGTTAGCTAAAGGTGGAAAAAAAATGTTGAAAACAATGAGACTTTAACTGTTCATTTATTCAATCATGCATGGAACTAATCTAACATTAACATAATTGGATAGAGTTTCAGTTTTTCAACTTGCAAGCTAGGCAAAACACAAGAAAAAAATTGGTGTGATTTTGAAGCCATAATTGTGAGTTGTATGGTATGTATAAAAAAAATGCGACTAGATTTTCAGCTTTACAAACAAAAACTAATAGCTTCAACAAAAAGGGTAAACAACAAGCCTTTGGACATCATAAAATGGGCTTTGCTCAAAAGAACAACAAAAAAACATGAATATAAAAGTCACTTCCTTTGCTAACTCTCGCTCCCCCTAACCAAATTCTGCATTGTTCGCAATGGGGGCCTGATTGACAAATAGAGAACGCAAGTGCCACCTTCTCAATGCGTAGCCGTGAAGGTCATCTCATCCTAGCAAACGAGGTGCCGCTTAGTGTAGCCGGAGGAGTGGCTACCACACAAGAAGCAGGTCAGAGGACCGCAGGGCGGCCCAAGAGCGGTGGTGGAAACTGGCGCCCAGGTAGACATCGATGGGGAAATCGGGTAGGCCTGTGTGAATCTCGGGACCGCACGAGGATGGCCCGACAGCAGGGTAGCCTAGGTGCGTGTCATCCTCTCAGCTAGGGCTGCATGGGTAGCCGCAAAGGATGCTGAAGTGACAGATAAGTGCGGACTGCATCCATAATGGTCAGGAAATCCCTAGTAGAAATGGTGATATGTTACGGAGGTGGCGCTAATGAACTGGGTCCAAATAAGTCCTGGGAAAGATCGTGGCAAGGAGCCGAGATCCTGAGGCCAAAGAATGTAGGAGTCAGGTAAATGGAGCAAGGGTAGGTGGAGCCGAACCGATAGATACCGAATCTCGAGGCCTCGCTTGCACTACAGAGTGGCCGTCTCCGTAGGGAAGTTGGCCGTACTACAGTTGGCAACGCATTGATCCGGAGGGTGAGGCGATAAGAACGCATACCACCACCATTGACTGAGAATGTATTCTGCAGCCTCGACGACGCTCAGTCTAGCTCAATAGGAAAATTGATATGCTCTAGTACCTGGTGATTAATGCCCAAATAGTGTTATTTTGAGCCATGTACAATGTAGGTTTTAAAATGACTTTTGTGTACCAATCAGACTTTAATAACTCCAATCAGTACATCAGTCCTGGCACTACATCGATCACATTTTGTAGCTATTTTTAGTAGTTTTGCAGGTCAAATGCCTCATTATCTTAAATCCGATTCAAACAAAATGAACCCGAGCCGAATTAGAAGATGCATGATCAAACCAGAGGAAATTTGGAGCAAAATTGCTAAAAAAAGGGAAAGCAAGCTATGGAAATTTTGCAGGGTTACAAAAATTGGCAACCTACAAATTTCGCAAGTTGTGAATTCGGGAGGTCGCAAATTTCGCAACACCGTCACCCGCTGACCTTTGACCCCTTGTGGTTTTATACAAGTTTACCCTTTGATGTAATTTTGGTTCATTAGCACACTTTTGCAATTTCCTTATACTCTGGGAGCACCTATATAAGCCTGGGCCGTGCTCAGAAATCAATCAACGCTCACTCCATCAACTTCCAATCAAGGAAATCAAGTACGGCTTCCTCTCCCTCAACCGGTCTTGTGATTTTCTCCCTCCTTTCCATTTTCTTGTATTTTTCTTGTAGCCAAACACCCTTTGCTGATGACAAATCAAGGGACGTTTACTAAAACCCTATCCTCAGCAGAAGGCCATGTGTTGGTTTAAGGCAAGTCAGATGTTCTATTGCGTTTCATGTTTGTATTTATATATTTGTCCAAGCATCTCAACACAGGTTAGAATCTCATGTACCTACCTCACCAACGGTGTTTCTGGTGCCGCTTGGTTACAAAGGATGCCACTTTTAGATCTAATATTATCCGCCATTGTCTCCTATTAGTTGCTGTAGGTTAGTTTTATGAGACGTGTATGCATTGTCAGGAATATTTATGCTTATTAAAGTCCATCTTTCAAGAGGAAAACTCTTAGGGTTTAGGTTTTAAAGCTAAATGAAGATCCGGTTCGGGAAATGACTATATGTCATGCACCTAACACAGGAAAAAGACCGAGGACATGTCTGCTAACATATGACCGTATCCCAAAGGGCCCGCAGATTTCAAGGAATTCTCTTTAACTTTACTTAAATTATTTCAAGTTTCAACCATTCAATCTACACTGTTTTTCACAAACCCTAAAAAGATCCAACGAGAAAACACCATTTTCAATGCAATCAACTTTCTCTCATGAAGAAAACCCATCCTCTGTTCGACCCCAGATTACTATACTCAGTGAGTTTCACACGCAGGTGGAATCCCAGGATATACTCTGCTTCATTCTAAACACCTACTCTACAAACGATCAATGGCGTCAGTTTCCGTGACGGTGCCCCAGTGGAGAAAGAAAATCAGAACCTGTGATTCAACACCCAAGGCAAGTTGGTGAAATCTCATTCTTTTTATTTTTTTCCATTTTTTTCCAATTAGCTCATCGTATTTAGGAGTTTGGAAAAAATTGTTAAAAGGCACATTCCTCGCATTGATTTTCAACAGTAATATTAACCTTGGCAATCTTGCTTTGTTGGTTTCTGCTTGTTAGTGTGGGCTCAGCACCCTTATGCTGGGACGTGAACACTACAGCAGATAGAAAGGCAAAGTGCTCCACGAACAAGGTTGTGAATCACTTATTACACTAACCGACGAGACCCCACCAAGAGAAGAAAGCCAACAGGGGTTCATAGGGGAACCTGAATGCCACTATGGTAGATCAGCCAGAGGGATCACATACACTCCACTAAGGGTGAGTGCACCCTTCCTACATTATACCCCCGCTGAGGTGGCAATGAGGCCCATTCAGGCCCCCGCACCACTTTTCATGGTATGGAAAATGAAAATCCATACACACAATCGGGATTTTTGAGGAAAAGTTTTGCAATTTATTATCTGCGAGGGTGATTTGGATATGGACTTGCCTAAGCCAAAGCCTTCCCTTTAACTCAAAGATAAAGCCACTCGCCAATCTACTACAAGGACCACGGAATTGGGCGTAGCTGCAGCCGGAAATCTCTTGAATATGTTCTTAGCACACAAGACCAACAATTTGAAGAGACAAATCTACACCTTTGCAGCTCATGACAAAGGAGAAATTTTAGACAAGGTTAAGAAGGTATCTTGAACTACTTCCGGGCAGTATGCCCTCACACGGCTTCACATTACGGGATGCTAGGCAAACCACTCAGATGGGATGTCCTCGCCATAAACAAACTGAGCACACAAAACCATGGAGGGACTTCTCAAAGAAGAATCCCGAGGAAGTGTACTTCCTTAACTATGTGGCCGAAACCTCCAAGGATGGGATGAGCCGAACCTAAAAGGAGGCAAAAAGAGAATGAAGACACAAAGAAACCCGAGGGGGAGGCATTTATTCACTACTGAGGATGGACCAAAGGCCAAGCCGTCCACCCCGAACAGTAAGGATGTAAGAACTTGAACGTAGAAACCAAGCAGAGGTACGCAAGACCGAGACATCTATGCTCGCAACCATGTTTTAAATTGTCAATTCACCCATCATCAAGTTAGAGAACATCACTCCAATTTTCTCCTCAAGAAGGGAAATGATGGTCGAAATGCAACAAGTCAGGCCAAATAGCCAATTAACCGATGCCCAAAAGATAACAACACCTATAATTCCAACTAGAAGATCCACCCCAACCTCTCTTGGAAGCCTAAACCTCTAGTATGTTCCCTGTAAGTACATCAAAGAATAAAGGGTCCTCCCCAGTTAATCACACCACAACTCATCTCCCCGTTGAACAAGCCATCATGAATGATAAGGTGGCGTGGGAATTTGCAGAGAAGGTAAAACTATTAATTCTCAAATAATCAAAGAATAGAAAATGTAGAAAGCTCCATGGACAAAAGAACTGAGATGGCCCACAAAAGCCTTAATCGGTAAATTGATAATTCGCAGCCATCCATCAAGAAATGACTAATCAAAGAATCTGGGTGCGTAGAGAAGGAGATTCCTCCTGTGCAACCAATCCTGGGGAGCATGAACTGCTTTCCAATGAGCTCCAAGACAAAAATGGACGCAAGTCCGTGCCATTATCACTCGAGGAGGGTAAGGAAATTTGAGCAATGCAGGTCTAAAACCTACTGGAAAACTAGAGAACAAAAGGAAGTGGAGCCATAACACATATTCATTAAAGAGGATCCAATGAAGGAAAGCATGCCTCATCCATTTCCCCAAGCACTGAGAGGCAAAAAGAAGGCTTCTAAGCAAGAAGGCATCCCGAAGTGCCGAGGTGTAAAGGTGAACATCCACTACTCGACATGATCAAACAAAAAGTTCCAACCTAAATTTCTAAAGGACTCAGGCACAGCCAAGAAAGGTCAGTCAACAAGAAGGTCTTCCCCGATCGAATGTCACCAATCATCTAGCAAAACCCAGCAAATACAAAGATCTAGATCCCCACCATCTCACCAACATCGAGGGACCCGCATAGACAAGGCACCTAGATCCGGGAGCCAGTTAGTCAACTGGGTCACATACTCAATGTATACAAGAATGGGAGCCAAGCCTACCAATATCACCCTATCCTTAGCGCAGATCGACGTTGAAAATACCAAAAGGGATAGTTGAGGATGTTTTGGCAAAAGAGACAAATCTCATCCATGGATTTTGTGGTTCTTGACACAGAGCCAAAGGGCGCAGGGAAGAATACAACTCCAAAGGGCCATCATACCGGGAAGGCTGCTATTCGCCACATCTAATGCCATAATCAACTCACGTGAATTCAACAGTACCACCTTCTAAGAATACAGACATCGAGCCCAACATTTTTCACTATGAGCAAACAAGGATAAGCCAAAGAGAGACGAGGAGCTGACAAATCGTATTAAGTCCGCCCGAGTGGCATTGTGTAGGAAAGCATAAAGGTTCTAAAACTCACAGAAGAATTAACAAAGAACAAAGAAGCAAGCACGAAGTTAATCAATCGGCATCAGCCATCTTCCCGCATCCGTCATCCTACCAACACCATTAGAGAACAGTAGATAAAGTTAATACCCAGCTAGTGTTGAATTTAACTCAAAGAAGAAAACCACACCGTGCAAAGAGAGCTTCTCCCCAACCTCTCCACATGAGACCGGCAATGTATTCGGGAGGTTTCGAGTGTCTCAATAATTTATTTGCTTAGTCTAGTTTAAGTTGGGTGAATTTTGTTAATAATCTTATTGTGATTTTAGTCAAGGGGACTTTTCTTTATGTCAAGCAAGAAGAAGAAGATCGCCCACTCCACCGTTACAAACACTCGCCTCCTGGCCCAAAAGCCGAGAATGATCGTTTCCACCAACGTATCGAGGAGGCACCACTCCCTAATGCAACTTCTCATCACGTCGAGATAGTGTCAGCTTAAAGTTCATCCCGTTGACTTTAGTTTTCGTATTTCACCAAGCTCCAAGAAAGTCTTTTTATATTTGTAGAGGCTTATCACACTTCTTTTTTGCAAAGCTGAAAATTTTGTGAAATACAATTCATTATATATAATACAACTTTATTTTTCACACTTTGCATCTCATTTCATTCCTATATTTTAATGATTTGCCTTTCCTATAAGTTGAAAAGTTAAAGCTACACCGTTTCATGCCATCAATGCTATAGAAAATCACAATGTATGACTGGGCAGATGCATAATGAACCTCCGGTGGTCTTAATCCTTTGCCTCTACCATTATCTAACCACACATACATAAGTTTTGCACCCATAGGTCGAGAACATACCCTTTTACTTTGCAAACAAAGCCTTAAATATTGACGCTTTAATAGGCCGTAGGTCTCAAGAAAGAAGGCCAATGTTGCCTTCCAAAAGAAAAAGAAAAAAGAAAATAAAAGATAATAGTGAAGTTGCAGACGCTTATTAGAAACTGAGAGCACCACCAAGGCAGCAAGTGGCAAAAGCCTTTAAAGCCTCGGTGCCCAAGCCAACTCGGGTCAGGGAGCCACCGACTGGCACGCTCGCCAGCACGCGGATGTGGAGTTTAGCGAGTCAGAGGTAGCCGGACTTCGAAATCATTCAACCGGTGAAACTCGTAGAGTCGCCATGTATCGTAGGATCCTTCACTTGATGCCCAAACCCAGCCTGGTCGATTACTCCAGGATCCGCTGTTACCTGACTCGTGAGGTCGAGTTTTCATTGCACCCTACATTACTAAATATAAGCATGAAATAAGAGTGGAACTAACGATTAGGGTCAAGTCATAAATAACAAGGTATCGCGAGCTTCCTGGTCAGTGGGAGAATGTACAAATTATTAGTAAAACCGACGCCTAAACACTTAGATTTCGTGGAAGTTCTCAAAGATGATTTCTCGAATGTAAACATCACTGTAAACTCATATCCTCCGTATAAGCACTTATTCTCCCAAGTTGGTTTTTGTACAGAGTCCCAATTTTTCATACTGAAGGTAAAGCCTCACTTATATACACACTTTTTGGAAAGACAATCCCTTTTTGCAAAAACATAGCCTACATGATCTTCCTTCTTATCATCATATGACCAGCAAATGTGTCACTTGGGGGAGTGATTAATGCCCAAATAGTGCTATTGTCATGTAGAATGCAGTTTAAACATTTCTTTCAGGTAAATTTTAATCGACTTAATAACTCAATTGCACA
Source organism: Tetrastigma voinierianum (assembly GCA_016808115.1). Lineage (NCBI taxonomy): Eukaryota > Viridiplantae > Streptophyta > Magnoliopsida > Vitales > Vitaceae > Tetrastigma > Tetrastigma voinierianum. Next base: position 856,105 of record JAEQBH010000814.1, read on the forward strand.
TCAAACCCACTTTGCTACCATCACATTCGTAGCCATTTTTAGCAGTTTTGTAGGCCAAATGCCTCATTATCTTCAATCCGATAAACAACGAATGAGTCAATTCAGACATGATCAAACCAGAGAAATTCGGGAGCAAAATTGTCAACAGCGAAAGCAAGTCAGAAAAATTTTTGGTTGATAAATCGCAACTCGCAAATTCTCGCAGTGTCATAAATTTTCACAACACCGCCACCTTGGGCCGCCGATTGCTTTTCACCCGCCTTTTGTGGTTTTCCGTATGCAAGTTTCGCTTCGATGTAAATTCTTGGTTCACAGCACACTTTTGTGTACTTCACTGAAAGCACCTATAGTCTTCGCCATGCTTGTAAATCAATCAACATTCACTCCATCAATCAATCAAGGAACAAGACGTTTCCTCCTCGACGGCTTCAGTACTTTCTCTCCTTCACTTTGCATTTTCTTTGGGTAGCCAAATAATTCCTCGATGGTGACAAATTATGATGCTCACTAAAACCCTCATCCTGAAGCGGGAAGGCCACTGGTGCTGGTTTTAAGGCAAGCCGCATGTTCTCATGTTTTTCATGTTTGCATTTATTGTGGGTATTGTCCCTCGTGATCTCACCATAGGTTAGGAATTCATGGGGACGTACCACCAACGGTTACCTGGGCAAGCTTTTTTGTTACAAAGGATGCTTTCACTTAGATCTAATGCTATCCCAATTAGTTGTCTCCTATTAGTCGTAGGTTAGTTTATGAGACGGTATACCCACAGAATATTTATGCTATTAAATGCCATCTTCAAGAGGAAAACTCTGGTGGTCAGGTTTTAAAGCTAATGAAGATCCTGCCGAAATGACTATGTCATGCGCTCTAACGAGAAAAGACCCAAGGATATGTTGCTAACCTATAACCTCACAGCCTGGCCCGACTTGTAGAATTCTCTTAACATTTTACTTCAATTATTTCAAGTTTTCAACTCAAGAATCTCAATTGCTTTTCACAAACCCTAAAAGATCCAACGAGAAACACCATTTTCAATGCACCGTAATTCTTCACAAAGAAACCCATCCCCGTGTTCGAATCCCAGTTCACTATACTCGCAAAAGAGCTTTGCCACGCTGCCAAGAGTGTGAATCCAAGATATAAATTTTGTTGATTCCAACACCTACTGCATAAACGAATCACCCGGCACAATAGTCTCAGAAATGAGGAGTGACCGCCTGGTCGATTTCATGTGGACCTTGGTCTCAAAATGGAACAAGGAGGTCATGATAGAGCTCTAGGTCAACTAAAGCTCCTCAAGATTCCGTGATAGCCTCCGCATAATAGTCTTCCATACCGATGTCAGGGAGCATGAACAGATTGAACTGCAAAATATGATCACAAGGAGCATCCGAGGAAGCCGCTCCGAATAAGACAGGACCTCGACCGTCGTCCCGTGATAACAAACTAACCATCCTCGGCAGGACGGGCTACGGCACCCCGCCAAGTCAAGAGACCACTCCGCAGATTGAATCGAAGCCGCATTATCCGGGCCCGGGCATCCTCGGCCTACCATCGTACAGAGAAATGAATATAGCTCCGATTAGGGCTCTCGCCTCTGATGTCATAGTGTGGTAGAACTCTATGACCACCCGGGGGTAGAAAAATCGGTGTAAATTAATAAATGCATTGCAGTGAGTACCTCTTGCACTAAGCCAGGTATAGAGTTCTAGTTAAGGTCTTTAGCAAAGGCTGGAAGATCGTAATACACTTAAGCTATGTAGGTCTATCTTTGTCCGGAGAATTCCGTGTAAGATGGGTGCGATGATCAAAGCGGGGGACAGAGATCAGGGAAGCTCAAAGGCCTTGATTGGGTGGTGGCGGGGCTCACGGGGGCACAGGCTGGGAAGACTCCCCTGGGCCAGAGGTCCGAGCCCTTTTGGAAGATGGGGCCTTCCGGGTTGGCCTTGGATGTGGAGGAGATGGGGGAGTAGGGCCAACTTTAATAGCATATCTGCGTGGGGCGGGGAATAGGGCCGGTAGGAGCGTAGAAACAACAGCTGACTGCGGTAGTGACGAGCGTAAGCGGGAGCACTTTGGCTGCGGCGGCGGTGGGTGGATGCGTGACGACGACAATAAGCGATATCGGGGCGGGGTTGGACCGGCTAACGAGGAGAGAAAGGAAGAGTGGCGCACCTAGGGCTTGAAGCTGTGCCCTCCGCATGTCTTAACCATGCCTAGGTCGGAGAAGGGAAGGAGATGGAGGGAATGGGAGGAAGAGAATCTCTTTGCTAAGGAGGAGAAAGGATTTTGAAATGAAAATGAAATTGGGGGGGGGGTGTTTAAATAGATGGGTTAGGGTGGTTGGAAGGTTTAGCCCAATTAATGTTCATAAATGGGTGTTAAAACTAGGGCTCAAAAATCTGGAAAAATTAATGTATTGAGCAGGAAACAAAAGGTTGTAGAAGACGAAAAGGGAGGAAGATGAACAGTGCGCGCAGAAGAAATTTCGCAATAGCATGAAATTTCGCAGGTTGCGAAATTCCGCAAACCTGAAAATTTCTACACTGCAACAAAAGCCCTGCCTTCTACTACACTTGCAAAACAAAGAACAAAATTCATGAGAAAATGCAAATGAAAGACGGAGAAAATCATTACAAAAGCTAAACTAAAAAAATAAAGGAATTATGCAAAACCACAAGTAAAACCGAAATCAATAAACAAACTCTCAACAAAATTTTGGGGTGGCCTATAGAGGGTCTCTTGCAAGACCCACACCTGGAGTGGCCTTTTAGTTCATGGGGGAGTCGAGAGGGAGATCTCCTCCTTGTCTCTGATAACTGCGCATGGAAAGCTTCAATCTTTGCCCATTGACTTTGAACACCTATTTGTCCTTAATTAAGAAAGATCCAGCGATCCGTGGGTAGACTTGATGGATAATGAATGGACGGGTCCACCTTGACGAGCTTGCCGGAAGAAGTGGGCTTGGAGTCATAGAAGTAGCACACAGTGCCAGCTTGTTTTTGAGAAGTTTTATGGGGTATCGGTTAGTCATTACCACTTCTTTAATCATCTTTTACGATCTTGGTTTAAGTAGGCATCATTCCTTAGCTCTTTTAGCTCATTGATATAAAGGAGCCTTTTAAGGCCAGCTCTTCCCATGTTCAGGTTCAGCTTTTTGATTGCCCACCATGCCTTATATTCAATTTCCACAGGCAAGTGACATGCCTTGCCATAAACTAGGCGATAAGGGGACATGCCTAGGATGGTTTTGTATGTTGTTCTATATGCCCATAAGGAATCCAACAGCTTGAGAGACCAGTCCTTTCTGTTGGAGCTCACCACTTTCATCAGTATTGTTTTGATTTCTTTGTTGGTGAGCTCAACTTGATCACTGGTTTGAGGATGGTAAGGGGTGACCACTTTGTGTTTTACACCGTACTTAGCAAGGAGGTTCTCAAAAGGCTTGTTGTAGAAGTATGAACCTCCATCACTAATTATGGCCTTAGGGACCCCAAACCTAGAGAAGATGTTCTCCTTCAAGAATTTCAACACCATCCTGTGGTCTACTGCTCTGCAAGGCACTACTTCAACCCATTTCAACACATAGTCGGCCAAAGTAAACCTTATCAAGGAAGAAGAGATAGATCCCATGAAGTCGATGCCCCAAACATCGAACAAATCAACTACCAATATCGGGTTCAAAGGCATCATGTGATGACGAGAGATCTTCCCCATCCTTTGACATTTGTCGCATTCATGGCGCATGGTGTGGGCCTCCTTGAAAAGTGAAGGCCAATAGAACCCATATTGTAGCACCTTCATGGTGGTTTTCTGGGAAGCAAAATGGCCTCCACATGCATTCTCATGACAATGGCTAAGTATCCCTTGATGTTCTCCCTCAGGCACGCATCTTTTGATTATTTGATCAGCATAGTATTTGTATAAGAAGGGTTCTTCCCAATAGTAGGAGTGAATTTTAGCGAAGAAAAACTTCTTGTCTTGTGCCTTCCAGTCTGTTGGTAGCTCTCCTGTTGCCAAAAAATTGGCAATGTGGGCATACCATGGGGCTTTCTCTACTAGAAGCAGGGATTCCTCAGGAAACTCATCGTTGATTGGAGGATTGTGAGTGTTGTGTGCTATTGTTAGTCTCGAGAGATGATTTGCAATAACATTCTCCACACCCTTTTCATCCTTGATTTGCAGGTTGAAATCTTGGAGCAGGAGAACCCATTTGATAAGCCTAGCCTTGGCATTTTGCTTGGTGTGCAGGTACTTCAAAGACGAATGATCCGTGAAGATGATTATGTCTAACCCAACCAACTAAGCATGAACCTTTTCTAGAGTATGAACGCCCCTCTTTTACGCCCGGCTCCTGTGGTGATGTAATTCCCTCGTGCCTCGTTCAATGTTTTTGCTTGCGTAGTAGACCACATAAGGTTTTCCTTCTTCTCTCTGCCCAGAAAATGCTCCAATGATGAGGTGCGCTTGCGTACATAACCTCGAAAGGTAACTTCCATTTGGGGGCTCTCCCACTTGTGGTGCGAGTGGTCGAGTGGACATGAGCTCCTCAAGCTCTTCTAAATGATCTTCATCCCAAATGGTGCCATCATTCTCCAGCCAAGCATATAGAGGCTTTGCAATTTTGAAAAATCGCTTGATGAACCTCACAGCAAAGCACGCATGCCCCTAAGAATTGCCTCACAGTCTTCACATTCATGGAAGAAGGCAGTTTGGAAATCAGTTCAATTTTCGCCTTATCAACCTCAATTCCTTTGTTGGAAATAATGTGTCCCAACACAATTCCTTGGTTGACCATAAAATGGCATTTTTCCCAGTTCAACACCAAGTTCTTCTCGATACACCTATGCAGGACAGTCTCCAAGTTGATCAAGCATTCTTCAAAGCTCCCTTCATAAACTGTAATATCATCCATGTAGACCTCCATAATGCACTCCACCAAATCACTAAATATGCTGAGCATGCATCGCTGGAATGTGGCAGGGGAATTACACAAGCCGAAGGGCATCCTCTTGTAGGAATATGTGCCAAATGGAAGCGGGGTGAAGGTGGTCCTCCGATCTTAACGACAATCTCAATGCGGAAGCCTTTGAATAGCCATCAGACTTGTTAAGAGGGTGGCTAGAAATTCTTCAAAGGCTGGTCTATGAAGGGGGTAAAGGGAAGTGATCACTGTATCACCTCATTTAATCTTTGTAATTGATACATACCCTCCAACTGTGGTAAGGCGGAGTGGGCGTTTCATCTCCCTTTTCGTATGTCACGATGGTTACCCTGATTTTTAGGCTAACGGGTTGGACTCACCCAAGTGCTATCGGATATGGGGTAAATGATACCAGCTTGTAGCAATTTTAGGACTTCTGCACGTACCACCTCCTGCATATGAGGATTCAATCTCCTTTATGGCTGCCTTACCGATTTTGCTTCCTCCTCTAAGTTGATATGATGGGTGCAAACTGCTAGGCTAATTCCCTTTAGGTCAGTGATTTTCCACCCTATAGCCTGCTTCTTCTCCTTGAGGATGTCAGTGAGGTTGTTTTTCACGTGAATTATTGTGGCGGGGAGGATATGGAAACTAAACCTTTCGTGTTCTTCCCTAAGTATGCATATTTAAGTTCCTGAGACGGGGTCTTGAGATCCTGGCTTTTGAGGCTCAGTGGCTTCCCGATCGATGGGGTAGAATCTCTTCTTTTTTTTCTCCATGGGCCGTATACCAGTACCACAGTCTTGGGTTCCCTACGTCTTTAGAAGAGGTCGTAGCTGCTCAATTAGCACATCTGCATTTGCTGCGATCGACTTGTTCCTCCGAGTGTATCAATTATGCAAACTTCCTCTGAACCCTCTTCCACTGGTTGCATGTGCTTTTTACTAAAGTGGAAGATGTTGAGTTCTAAGGTCATGTTCCCAAATGTAAGTTGCATAACTCCATTTCGTTAATTGATAATTGCATTGGAGGTGGCTAAGAATGGTCTTCTGAGGATGATAAGCACATAATTAGTCCCTATTGCAAGCGGTTCTGTATCAAGCACAACAAAGTCTACAGGATAGTAGAATTTTTCCACTTGTATTAAAACATCCTCTACAGTGCCCTTAGGTATTTTTATGGATCTATCTGCAAAGGACAATGTGATGGAAGTGGGTTTTTAAGCTCTCGAGCCATTTGCTTATACACTAAAATGAGGCGACCGAGGTTGACAACGCTCCCAGTCTAGCGGTGCCCCTTTTCTACCTGAAGTGCCTTTGATATTCACCGAGATGGTAGGGCAACCCGGATCTTTGTATTTTACTGGAGTCTTTCACTGAATGATGGAACTGACTTGTTCTGTCAGGAAGGCCTTCTTGTCGACATTTAACCCTCTCTTCATTATGCACAGGTGCTTTAAAAATTTGGCATAAGTTGGAACCTGTTTGATCATGTATAGCAGTGGAATGTTAACCTTCACCTGCCTTAGCACTTCTAGAATCTCGGAGGCGGTTGATGGCACTTTATCTTTCCTTTTAGTGTAGGAAAAAGGTGGAGGTGGGCTCTTCTTCACTACATCTTCTTTACTCACTAACTCCTCTAGTTCCGCTTCTTTTGCTTCCTGGCCTTCTTCTGGTGGTTTGGGGACTGGTTGTTCAACCTCCTTTCCACTTCTCCAGAAGTGATCCTTGCCTTGACTTCATCTATCCACGAGGAGTTGGTTCGATGGAAGGCTCAATTCATGCGCCTCTTGGATTGGGCATGTCTGAAAGGAAATTTCCTTTCACACCTCTTCTTTGTGTGTTTGGTTGCTATGATATTGATGCTGGAGGTTGTCAAATTTTTAAGAATTTAGCTAACGGAGTTCTCTATTTTCTTGTTCAATGTGCCTTCCACTATATCAATCCTCTAGTTAGCCTGAGTATTCACTACCTTCTGTTCTTCCACAAAATTGCCCACCACCTTGCTCAAGTTCATGATAGCTTGTTCAACTAGTGATGATGATGGTGGTGGCTATTGGTACGGGATGAAGACCCATACTACACTATGCGGGGGGGCACACATGGTGAACTGGCTTCTAGAGAGGTTAGGATCAGGTTCTCATAGTTAAGGATTATGGTGTTGCCATATGGGCGAGTGGTTGGTGGTTTGTGTTTACAACGATGGCATGCTCGACCGTCATATCGCAGGAAGACAGTTGAGCAGCTCATCTCCCCTTGGTGCTTGGTGGTGACCCAGTGACAAGGTTGGTTAGGCATAGATGCCTCGATGCGTTCTTTCGCGCCTCATGGTGATTTCGCATTTCGAGCTCCTCCCAACCTTCTAGCCAAAGGTGGATAGCTGCCTTCATCTCCATGTCTGTGATTAGTACATGCCTCCCCTTGAGTGGTTATGATCTCATCCTCTCTTGCCTCGCGGGGTTGGGTTGTCCTATGCTTTGGATGTCTCGACCACATAATTCGAAAATCATGGCTTTCCTACGGATGTTTGCTCATGAAGTCTCCACACATGGTTTTCCAACTGTGCTTCATAGCGGGGGGACATTCCATTATAGAAGTGATTAACCGACATCCCGATAGCAAAGCCATGGTGAGGGCAAGCAGCGATGGTCTCTGGTATCTTTCCGGCCAACGGTAGGATTTCTCATTTTCTTAGAATTTGTCGAGGTGTAAATTTGCCTCTTGAGTATTGGTTTATAGGTACTAAAGAATTTCTTTAAGAACTCAGCCTGCATATCTCCCCAATCCCTAATAGTTCACGGCCTTAGAGAGTTGAGCCAGATTTTAGCCTTGTCCTTCAGAGTAAGACGAAAGCCTTGTCATCAGGTCATCATGATAGCCTTGTCCTCGGGTCCCAGGATGTGGTAGCGGTTTCATCTCCATTCCATGGAAAGGAGTGGGAGCGGGGGAGCCTGATGTAAGGAGCTTGATAATTGTGTCCTACGGAAGGGGGGCACAATGTGGGAGGCACAATTACCCTTGGAGGATAATATATGATCCTCGTTGATCATATGCATTGGGATTTCTGTGAACCCCATGTTGGCTTTGCTACTCCTCAGGTGGAGGCTCCATCTGACCACCGTGTATGCTCAATTCACAGCTCTATTCTTGTGGAGCACTGCTCCTTTCTTGTAGCACCCTTCTCGGTCGGCCGATTGGCGAGTCAGACAGAATCAGGGATGCTTTGATACCACTGCGTGGCATGACTCGCACCGATGGGGTGTAAAAGCGAAGTGTCACACTTTGGGGCCCCGGGACTCTTTAACCTTTTCTTTCGGAAGGCAACTTGTACACATTACTGTTTCTCATTCATATGCACAATTTTTGTAATAACAAAAATTCTTTTACATATACATTATACATACCACCATAGTGGCATTCATTATATTCTATACACATATTTACAATTTCAACAAATATGCACCGGAAGCGATCCTCACCGAGGCATTTTGATGTAGGCAATTTGAAGATGGACTATATGATTCCATCAAGAGGTACTTAGCACACAATGACTTCTCTCAACAGACTGAACTTTGCTCCGATTGGTCAGGCGCAATGAAAGTGGAGACTAGAAACCCGATACTTGATGAAAAGTCTCGAAGAAGTTCTCGAAAGAGGCCTCCTCTCTTCTAGTAAGAAATTTAGAAGTGTTGGCCAGGAGTTAGTACGGGGTTCGGCTCTGAGGTTGAAGGCAGGGGAGGTATGCTTGATATCTAGTGCGGGTAGAGGAGTGCTTCAGTTGAAGCAGGGGAGAGAGAAATTCCGGGTGCACTCATTGCCATAGGCAGCATCCGGTGTTGCGGGTTATTAGCGGGAGGTGCATATTTGCGAGGCAGGTGAACTCTTTCTCATACTCAGCCATAGATAAGTTCCTTTGCTTCATATTCAGGAACTGTTTCCACTTGGACTCTCTATACAGGTCTGTAACATACTTTGCCCTAAACTCTTGGACAAAGAATTCCCATGTCATGGGATGTGGAATCCCGGGACTTTTGAACACCAGTTTCCACCAATCATATGCCTCGCGCTTTCGTGATGAGGCTGCATGATAACTCTGACCGGAGGGCATCTAACTTCTTCATACCCTGTCTAGCGCCTATGGCGAATTGACTTTCCGTCTTTGCATGCTCAGATTATGGAATTCCCTCGCTCATGTCTTAACTGCGTATTAATGGGAGCTTTGGAGCGGTCGATCTATCGATACCCAGGAGCTATGTCTGCGATATTCTCAGCAAGGCTTCAGTGGGCTCATTAGGTACATTACTTTACGAAGGCTGGCGTGCTATTGTTCCTTGGGTTAACACTTTCGACTTCTTAGGTTGGATTTGGAGGACGATCCATCACTCAAAAAACTTTCTGAGGACATCCACGTCGAGGCTGACACATTACTAAACACATGCTTTTCTATGTATACTTTCTATGCGGAGTACTTTAAACCCTAGGCTTTTCGAGCTTAGCCTAAACCTAGGCTATGATATTCCTTACTTATAACACCCCGCTTCTAGATCCGACCCGATTGGTAGTCGAACGAATAGGGATGCTTTGATACCACTTACTTGTGATGCTGACGACAACCAATGGGGTGTCAGCGAGGGTGTCACGCCGGGCCCCGGGACTCTTTAACCTTTTCTTTCTCGAGAGGCGCTTGTACGTACTGTTTTCTCATTCATATGCACAATTTTTGTAATAACAAAAATTCTTTTACATATACATTATACATACCACCATAGTGGCATTCATTATATTCTATACACATATACTTGAGTCCCATTACTTGTACTATTTCAATTTCACTTTTACAAAACTATACATATACAAAATATACCAAAAGGTATTCCAGTGGGCACCTAGTGATGTGTGGCCTTTGACTGCTGATGTGGATTGTCTTGTCCCCTGGTTTCCTCTTCTGTACCTACATGGATGAAAACACCCATGCTAAGCTTTACGCTTAGTGGGAATTAATACATATGGATGACCTTTGCTAAGGGTCACCACACTTCTATACAAATGCATATACTTATCATTTCTCATATATATACTTTTTCATAACATGTTTCATTTATCATATTTCATATACTTTTCATGTCATCTTGTACTTTGTAACTGTATACTATCATCACATAGCAGTGCTATGCTTCTAATATCATGTCATATTTTCTATACCTTTTCATTTGCATATACTTGTCATTTTCTTTTAGGTTTCATGTCTGCAAATACCTTAGAAGCGGATACGGGGAAATAGCGTATATACGAAAGGTATTATCGTGGCATGTTGATGATCTCTATCTGTATATACCTGAAGGTATCATCACTGTACGAGACAGTGACCTATGCCATGTAATATGTGACCCAAACGAGGTCGTATATACCCGAAGGTATCATCACTGTACGAGACAGTGACCTATGCCCTGTAATGATCCAAACGGGATCTATGTCATCGACCCAAACGGGGCCTCGATATCTGTAAACTGTATGTTGTAGCAACTGTGTCCCTATAGGCATGCCTATATATCCTTCTACCAGGTTCTAAGCAGACAATCCGTGTATATTTTATGTTTAGTACATATCTCATATTCCCGACTAACTATAGTCATCCGGTAATCATATGTGATATGTAAACTCATTTATTCGAATCTTTGCATTTTTCATATCTCATTATATGCATTAATAACTATAGTTAACAGCAGGTCCTACTGTTTTTCATGATTTCTGGACCTAATATGATTTCCAATTTTATCCGAATATATATGGATGTATTCTTGGCTCAATAGAGCTTTCGCAGTGAAACACCGGAATCGGAGTTCCGGGCGAAGAAGTTATGACGCCGAGTTAGAGGTCATGCATGACCTCGCCCGGACAGACCCGGCCGGCCAACTGCGAACGACCCGGTCAGGCCGGCCAACCCGGCAAACCAACCCGAACCGACCCGTGGCGGGCGAACCAAAGCGGTAGAGACGGTCGAACCAACCTAGCGGGCGGACCCGCCGAACGGACCCGGCGAAGCAAACGGCCGGGCGGGACCCGACGGGTCGACCCGGTCGGGGCCAGAGCCGCGAGCAGAACCAGCGGGGACCAACCCGGTAGGACGGACCCGGACCAACCCGGCTGACGGACCAGCCCGAGCGAGCCCAGCGGACGGACCCGGCGGACCAACCCCTCTGGGACCGGACCCGGCGGAAGGACCCGGTTGGATGCCTTTCCAAAGCGCTTTCGGGGTAAGCGGACCGTAACTTGGGGCTGATTAGAATTGAGAAATTCAAAAGCCTAACATCAACTACACTGATGTGGATACAATTTACCTGAAGGAATCACTACCAGATTCCCTTTATTCATTATTAAAAAACTAGTCCTAATACCCAGCTAACACATAGGATCAAGATAGGGTAGCTTACCTTAGTTCAAAATGCAACCAAACATTTCCCAAAACACATATATAGAAGTCTTAGAGTTCTTCTCAACTCAATCCTAACAAGAAATGAGTTTGGGAGTTTCCAAACCTAACTCATACACAAAATCAAGGGTTCCAAACCATGGATCCATACTTTCTTTACCAAAACTAGACAATTCCATACACACATGGTTTCCATACTTTTCTATATAAAATCATAGCATTCCATACCTGTGATCTTCTTTTTCCCTTCCTTCTTTCTTCTCTTCTCTTCTTCTTCTTCCTCTCGTTTTTCTTTTCTCTTTCTCCAAGACCAAAATGAGATATTTCTTTTGATCTTATCTAGAATTGATCTTATCCTTCTTTTTGAGTTAAAACCATGTTTGGCTTACTCCTTTTACTTTTAGGTCCCTCCATGTCTTCTTATTCTTATTTTAACTTATGCATATTCCTACTTTGGCATATGACATTATTAAATTACGACCCTTGACTTTTGTATTAATTCTGGTTTCTTGCTTATATTATTTTTTATCCTTAATTTTTATTTCCGGAAAAATATACTTTTAATTTGATTATACCCTAAACATGTTATAAAACTGTTAGGGCATAATTTGGGGTGTTACATTTCTAATCGGCCTACTGTGTTCCTATCCTAGTGTTGCATAAACTCATACGAAAAGAGCACAAAACACAACAAGAGACAAAAACAAAAAAGGCTACCAAAAAGGTTAATGTTAGCTAAAAAATTGAAGATAGAAATTGTATATGGACAGTATAAAATTGAATCAACCTAACAGTGAACTACTAGGGGAGTTAACAGTAAAAACAAAAAGGTTGAAAATTCACCAACACTTGTGATGTGGATCACAAGTTCAACAACTCGTCACTTGCACTTAGGCACCATCCCCGACAACGGTGCCATTTGATTCGCTAAAATCGTAGCATGCACAGGGTAGAGATTTGGTGCTCATAATCAAAAATATTTATAAACCCTAAACCTCTTACTGTCGTAACATAACTACTACAGTGTAGTGGCTTTAAGGTCGCACACAGGGATGGGTTTTCTTCGTGTAGGTAACTAACAGTTGGTTCAAAATGGTGATTTCACTTTGGGTTTTTGGGTTTTCATAAAAACAGTGGAGTTGGTGATTTAAAGAATGCAACTAAAATTTAATAAAATGTAAAAAGAACTCCTTGAAGCCTCGGGCCACTGGGTTTGAGGTTTTAGGGCAACGAGAGGTCCTCGGGTCCTTTTCCTCGTGTTGGGGAGAATGACCTATAGTCATTTCCCGAACCGGATCTTCATGTGGCTATAAAATCGAACCTAATAGTTTTACTCTTGAGATATAGCATTTGTGGTCATTAATGTTGAGCCGGTAAGCGATCAGCTGATCGCCCTTGTTGACAAATAAATGGAAATTAAACGAGCTTCAGTGGATCTAGAAATAAACATCCACCGAACCCTGAAAGATTGTCAAATACTGGTCAATCAGGATACATCAAAAGGATTTAAACCTATAGTGAGAGATAGAAACATAAATGATAATAACTGCTTGCGCTAAAATCAAGAGGACTAGCAGTTTACCTTAAAGCCCTAGCCCAATAGCCCTACTCTTCAAGGATAAGAGGGGTTTAGCCAACCATCCTGCAGTTGTCATCTCGAGAGGGTGTTTGGCAGCAGTGAGAATGAGGGAAAATGAGAAAAGAAAAAACGGGAGAGGTAAAAAGCTTTGCGCCAAAATTTATTGCATCCAGTGATTGTCTTGTACAAAACCTTGACTAAGCCTTATATACTGCTCAGAACAAGGGAAATTACAAAAATGTATGAACTACCAATAATACATAGAGGGTAGTTTATGAAAAGTCTAAAATTTTGGTAAAAATGGGGTCGAACGGGACACGGGACGGGTTCACGAAAATTTTCGGGTTGCAAATTTGCAACCACTGCCCAAAATTCCTCCGAGGACTTGTTCTTTCTATTTTCAGCTCCATTTTCCTCCTGGCTTCTGACCAGCAACTTTTGAGTTCGGCTTAGATTCTTTGTGTTTGAGTCGACTCAACAATTTGGCGAGTTTAGCTTGCATAAACTATAAAAATAGCCACAAAATGCGATTAGTAGTAAAGTCGAGACCTTAATGTGACAATTGGGTTAATTAAGTTGATTAGTACACAAAAAGTGCTCAAAACCTGCAATAAATAGGGCTCAAAATAGCACAATTTGGGCACTAATCACCAACCCTGTCTAGGAAATACAAAAACTCATATCCAAAACCATCAGAAGCTATTGTGCTTGACTTGAGATAATTATCTCCTACGAGTCGGGGAAATAAAGAAGAATGGAAAATAGAAAACTCGAGGCATCAATATGCCCAAAAACCCAATTTTGTTAAAATAAAATGCGTTAATAGTTACATTGAAACCAAGACAAACATATCCAAGCAACCTTGGTGGATCCCTTACAAGAATATCCAGGTAAATGTACCAGGCTTATTACAATAAGAAAAGGAGAATCAAAAAAGGAAAAGATGAAAAAGAAAGAAGAAAAAGAAGAGGTGAAAAGAAGAGGAAGAAGAAGAAGGGAAAATCAAAGACAAAAAAGAATATGCATTATCTTGCTTGAAATTTCCCTTTCTCTCGGCTGCACCTTAGGCGAAGCGTATTACAGAAGGCGCCCGGCATGGGGCACGTGTGACATAGAGCACTACGAAAAAGAGGGCGTATAATGAGCCTGTCCATGACCTTTGGCCAATCTACGCAAGGCTTGGCGAAGAGCTCTGAAAAGGTGATATTTGCATAGTTAAGCCTCCTATCTAGGACGCCTGATGGGTCAACACAGGCGTCATCTTCAAGCACACAATATCCATAAATGGCTTATTTGTAGACTTGAAAGTCTCTGCCCACCATTATTCCACCTTGTTTTGTCCCCGAATTCATGATAGAGGGATAAACTAACGGAAGAGGAATCCGTTGGAAATTTCTTAGATTTCATTTACTCACCACCATATATATAGAGGTGAGATTCCAAAAGGCGCATTAAATACATCATTAAAAACACAGTATTTTCCGGTAATATGTGCATCAGAACATATGCGCATTAATCACCTCAAATTTCCCATACTATGGACCTTGAAGCACAAGTACTTTTTTTCCCCCCTAGAAAAGCATGAAATTCCAATCGGGAAAAAAATGGGGGCATTGTGAGTACCATGGATTTAGACTAAGACCCTTTCGATAAGCCCCGAAACCTACATGGGCGATTACTGATTCAAGCCTAATAAGGCCCAAAATAGCATGTTATCAAAACCAGTAGGGAACTTATGAGTGGAGAATCTGTTTGTTTGAAGTCCCAAGCTCCTAATCGACCGCCACCACATACATAATTTTCTCCTGGATCTCTAATATCCCAGGTTGTACGTCTGGCTTATTAATCCTTACTAAGGGAGAATTGGTCTTTAATAAGGAAAGACAAATTTTATCACTAAGTTCATGATATTATCTCTCCAAAAATCAAGGAGAATTGGTCTTTGATAAGAAAGGAGAGATTCTATCGCTAAAATCACAAGATTATTTTTCAAGAATCACGGAGAAATTCAAGTATAAAATAGAAACTCCCCCCGAGGGAAAGGTAGGCAACCCTAACTATTGTACTTCCTTCTTTTTCTTCTCCATTCTTTTTGGCACGATAAGCATCGAGAAGGGCGACCGACACACCACCTTGGATCCCTTTTTGTGAGTTTATACCCGTCATTGATCAGAGAGGTTAGGCGAACCGGAGTACTAACTGGCGGCGTCGTGCAGTGAGCCGATAAAGAATCTGTCGGCCGGCGTGCGGAAGCGGCTCTAATAGCTATCGGTAGGCCTCCGCCCACCGGTAGCCCGGCGATTCCCATTCTCGTGTCGATTCGTGCGGCGTTTAAATTGCAGAGGCGCTGTCAGCTAGATCATTTTTACAAAGTTTATACCACGCCTTGATGCCTTTGGAGTCGAGGGCGGGAGCGGGATGCCGGGCACCACCTATTACGTATTTTGTTGTTAAAAATAGCTTACAGTTCTACAGTTTACGTGTAGAAATTTCCAGTGGAGGTTGGTAATCGGGGTGTGTTGCTTAGGAAACCTTGCGGGAAGAGATAGCGATTAAAAGACTATCAAAGGAAATCATGGCAAGGGATAGATGAATTTAAGGAAGCGAGATCGTGCTAATCTCAAAACTTCAACATAGGAACCTTGTCAGGCTCTTGGGCTGTGGCATAGGGGAACAAGAAAAGCTGCTCGTGTATGAGTTCTTGCCTAACAAAAGCCTTGATATCTTTATATTTGGTTCGTTCTCTTCTCGATTTTGCTAGAAACCTGTCATATTCCATATAATTTGCTGATGTCTTACCTTAAACATCTATAATATGACTCTACCAGCTTTAATCTTATTTCCCCATTTGATTTTAGATGCAAAGAAATGGCATGCAACAACTCAATTGGGAGATATGCCTTAACATTATTGATGGTATCGCCAAAGGACTTGTTTATCTTCATGAGGACTCTTATCTTAAAATCATTCACATGGATCTAAAGCCTAGCAACATTCTATTGTACTCTGATATGTTTGCAAAGATATCAGATTTTGGCATGGCAAGAATTTTTGGTGAAAACCAAATTGCAACCAACACTCCTAGAATTGTGGGAACTTATGGTTGCTCCCCTTGCCTTCTAGAGATTCTGATAACTTAATCTAGTAGAAAACAAAGTAATGGTTAATGTTATGAATCGCGGAAGCTTTGATACACGAGAATATGAATTCAAGAATGCATAGATAAAGAAATCAACATAAAGGTTCACGAGGGTTTTAACATGTTTCGGACAATTATGCCTACATCCACGGATGAGAGAGAATCTTTCCACTATTATTGAAAACACAGAGTATAAGATTGAAGTATCGAAGTATTGCAACGATTAGAAAAAATCACAAAATAACAAAACCCGAGGATGCCCACAATACTGAGAAAATACATCATACAACTCCCAATATCTCGACACACACCGATTACAAGACCATCTCTCATAACTTTTTCCCCTATTGACCCAGAATATTTATAGGGATATTCCTAAAAGTTTTCCTTATTCTATGAGGAAACCTAATATATATTAGAATACTATAACAAGTAGGAATTATCTTATAAAATATTTTTATAAAAATGTATAAATTAGAATTTGGGAACATATTCTAACAGTTGATAATGGCAGGGCGGATAACGGATACGGCTCTACGAATATGCAATGAACCGGATCTTTCTGATGATAATATGCCAGAGGCTTTGGTGTCATCTTGCTGGAGATCATTCCTGGGAATAGAAATAGTGGCTTCTACCTCACAGGACATTGTCTTACACTCCCGGCATATGTTAGTTATTTTTCTATCTTTGGTCCGATACAAATAGAATTTATTATTATACTGTACTTGTTATCTGAAATATATATAAATCAGTGAGTTGCAAATGCGCAAGTATGGAAACTATGAAATGAAGGAAAAGTATCGGAATTTATACACCCTTTGCTAACAGAATCATGCGCCATTGAAATTGTTATGAGATGCCTCCATATTGGGCTTTTGTGTGTTTAGGAAAATCGAGCAGATAGACCCACAATGTCATCTGTGGTTGTTCTGTTGGAAAATAAATCAATGGCTCTTCCTGAACCAACACAACCACCATTCTCTATTGGCAGCGCTGTCCTGTTTAATCAATCTCCCATGACATCTCTCTCTGTAAACGAGCTCACTTTGTTTCTGGTTTTACGCCTTTGTATTAGCAACCCGGCCTCCTGCTTCACATGCTTTCTATTCTTGGCCATTGTTCTTCTATTCCGCGAATTCTAAGTATCGATTTTCATTTGTGTGATTTAATTTTTTATATGGCATATAATAGTAGCTCAATATCTGCCCACTTTTTCCTCGGTAAGACCATCATGAGTTCCAATTCTGTCTTAAATTTAGACGGAGGAATATGTTCCCCTTTGTATCATTTCTTCATGTTGTTATGCACCTTCTAAACAATTCTTACATATAATTTCCAAAATGAAAAAGACCATATAAATAAAAACACAATCATTTCCCATGTCCCCCTCTCACCAAGCTATGCCGTACCCTCCAGGATAGTGCGCCAGATAAACACATCATAGTCCCCCGCCGCCTTGATGACAAGGCCTAGATTTGAATTTTATGAATTAATTTTGCCATGTGAGTTAGCAACATTTAATTTAAATAGTTGGTGCTAGAGCATTGTGGGAACTCATTAGGACATTTTATAAGAAGTTGATTGATCACCACATCCATTTCTTCAATAGCGTACTATAAGATAATCTTGTTGTTTGCAACTTGCTTTAACGACCAGAATATCTGAGGCATGGAAACTATGGGATGAAGGAAAGGGGTTGGAGTTGTTGGATCCATTATTGGCTGAATCATGCTTCTTGGATGAGTTTTTATGATACTACAACATTAAATAACTATGCATTCAAGAAGATGCATTTGACAGGCCAACCATGTCATATGTTTTTGTCATGTTGAAAAGTTAGCCATAACCACTCCTCGCATGACACAGGCGACCAGCCTTCTCCATTAGAAGATTCAGCGAATGGGATGAAAGAAATATCAGCTTCCAGTTTTTTGTCAATGGTTTGACAATTTCAAATATCAGGCCTCGCTGATGTAGCTGGTGAACTAGTAAAAATTTGTATCATATATATTATGAACCGATATACACTAATGTTGGTATCTGAGTTTAATCCTAGTAGTCTTGTATGATGCAGAAAAGAGCCCTTAATTTTATGAATACAATTGATCTCAGTTTCTGTTTCTAACTTGATTTTTGAAGGATTATTAATTTCAATCAACTGAGATGTTCCAAAGATTTCTAATAGAATCACCACCACAATTTGTTCTATCATTCCTATGATTGTCTATACCGTGTGCACAACAAAACGGATTAAGGAAGATGACAAATGAATACATTTCTTAAATACAATGCATAATGGACCACAAAATCCATTCAGTAGTCTCTTGCAGATAACACAACATCATGGTCCACCATATGACCCAACAAGGCCAAGATTGGGATTTATATTCATTGACCTATCTTAAATTTTGAAGGAGGAATGTTCCCCTTTGTAGCATTTCTTCATGTTGTTATGCAGCTTCCACAAACAATTCACATATAATTTCAAAATGAAAAGGTCATAAATAAAAACAATCATTTCATACCCCTCCCCCACTCCCGGACAAATTGTCTCATACACAATCAATTATTATTATTATTTTTTTTTTGTTGATAAGGATAAATTAACCTTAACCATTCACACATTGGTGGAAGCAAAACATCACCAGCCAAATGGAAAAGAATGAATATATAAAAATGGAAGATAATGACTTGATTTTGCAAAAAATCATTGTTGGACAGCATGCATGCAGAAACCAACTCAAGGATGATGATGGCTAGTAAAATGCCGACGAAAAGTGATGTGGGACAACATATACTCCTAAAGCTTAAGCCAATGCACAGTGTGAGTTGGACCCAAACTGGCTTGGATACTATATGATGCAGACCATATATTATAAGCTCCCAAAAGCACTCTTTGCTTCGCAGGCATGGTTGCCTCATATACCAGGGCCTAACAAATTTCGGTTATTAAGCGTGGCAAGGACATGTTCGGACCTCACGGGTATCATTAACACGACATGAACACAGCCAAAAAGGTGATCCGCCGACGGTATGCCAGCCATGCTCTCCGATGATTAAGTCAGCACAAGATGGAAAAGGAGAAGTAGAGAGTTTACACAATTGGAATTATTCTTACCTTCACCTAGTGGGGGATCTTCCCGATTTATAGGCGCGGTTCACAAATCTCCCTTGATTTTAGGGATCAAATTTCCTTTTCCTATTAGGGATTAATCTATTAGAAATAAGAGATTTAGGCTTGGGGAAATCGGATTGATGAAATATCTATTTTACGTATTGCATCTTCATAGGCTTATCAACAAACTTCCCATATCTTGGGTAGGATGGTGGAGCTTGGAACTTGAGATTCTGAGTGGAGACCGCCCAGCAAAGCAAGTCTTTGAGGAAGACACCACGAAAGCTTTCTCATACGGGCTTCTGAGCTCTCTGCATGGATAATGCTTGACTGGTTTTAATATGATACATGGGCTTAGACCATTTATCAATGTGGGCCAAGCGGGCCCTGGGCCCATTAGGTAGTGGGTCTAAAGGTCATGGTACTCACAATGCCCTCCTTTTCCCCGACTGGAATTTTATGTTTTTTCGGTAAGGGAAAATACTATGCTTTCAAACTTTGGGTGCGGAAAGTTAAAAGGATTGGGAGAATAGATGCGTACATTGAATGCGCTAGAAGGTGAAGTGCATTTGGATACAAAGTGTGTGGGAAGCACACGTTTCCCAACATTTCTACGGCGCATGCTGCCCTGATGACACATTTAATGTGCCTATCGATGTTTTGCCCCTATATATAGGGGTTGGGCTCCGAGTGTTGTTTCCTTTACTACTTCACAAAGCTTTTTACCTATTGCAATTTTATTTCTCCTATGCTTCTACAAACTTTTCGTTCAAAGGAATCGTTAGAGAGATCCCTTGGCGACTTACAAACCTTAGGTGAGAGTTTTGGCTCAAATCTCGTCTGTATCGCCTTCTTTGTGTTGTTGTTTTTTTTTATTTTTTATTTTTTATTTTTTGTGGCCCTGTTTGTTGAGTATTCTTAGGTTAGAAAGTTTTTGTTCCTTTCTAAGGGTGCAATCATCATGCGCTGGTGGGGTTCTAGTGATGATGTTGCCAGCGGTGTGTGAGACATTCCTAAGTTTTGGGACATCCCATTAGGTTCTATGAAGGTTCCTAGTTCGGGGCTCTTAGGTCTTGTTACTAGTGGGTTATTAAACCTTTAGAGGGAGATTTCTTTTGTTTTTCGAGGGTTTTGTCGTCTTTGCTACTTAATGGGCCTTAAGTTGATCCCCTTTTTGCTCTTGTTTGTTGCGTAGAATGGAGAGGCTGTGAAGAGACTTCTGATTGGTGGGCGTAAGAGAGGGGGCCCTTTGGGAAACTTGACCATTGTAAGTAGCCTAGTCATTTGCTATGTATGTAGAGAGGAATTGGGTGTTGGTGGGTTCTACAACATCAGCTGAGTGGGCTTGACCAGGTGCCCTAACCATAGCCCGTCTTTGGTGAAGCAGTTTCTGCACTTCACTAAGGCACCTCTTGCACTTGTACATCCAAACGTCTTTTGGATTCTGATGGGTTGTAGTGTGCTAAACCTTCTCTACCAGTTGGATATTTCGCTGGTAGAGATTTGTTTTATTTATTCTTTGAAGCTTGGGGTTGAGGGTCATTTAATGCATGTGGGCCCTGGCCCCCAGCGCAATTTGTGGCAGGCTAAACTAGACTCTACATTATTGGACCTGTCGATATATACCATAAAACTACAACCAATTTCTAACATTACCACGGTTATTCAGTCTGGTAGGAATGCCAAAAATCTTGTTGTTTTGGCTAACAGTATAAGAAATGTTTTTAAATGTAATGTAATAATGCAAATTTATATTAAGTCTAACTCTCTGCAAGTGCATAGGTCATACAAGTAATAAAAGTGGATTTTAAGTCCAAATATCATTCCCACGAGGATTATTGAGAGATCTAAAGATCAATTACCCCTACTACTCAGGATCCTTACTATTTGAACTCAAAAGTACAAAATTGATTTGTTTAAACTAAAGAAAGAATGACTGATTAAAATTCTATAACCATAACAAAAATTCAAAATGAATTGGAATTTGAGAGTTCATTAGATAAAGTTAACCTTTGGGAAATAGATCAATGTATAATTATCAATTTTGCATCATTTCTATAACATAGTTCATGCTCCGGTTTGAAATTTGAACTTGTCGAATGCAAAGTAGTATAGTTGGATTCTCCATACACCTATACATTTCACTTATTGAAACACTATTCCTTCAGAACCGAATTCTGTCGATTACTAATATGACATGTGTCAACCTGGAGTAGCAGATGTTTTCCTTTCCAGTATTTGCTATGATTACAAGGCCCGAAGAATTCTTGCCCTTATGGGCCAAGAACATTAAGTCTTCTCAAATCTAATTGGTATCTAATCCTTTGATTTGGTAAACTCTCTATCTCATGATTATATCTATGCTAACAGGGATCAAGATCATTCCATCGGAGCAGGAAGGAAAGCCTCTAATCAATCAAGCGTACATCAACCAACTAATCCTCACACCATCAATGAATTGAGATCTATGGAAGTAATCTTTAAGTTCAGGTAGTTTCATAATAATATTAGTCACATACCCCGATAGCGCTCTATACTCTCGGAAACTCCATCTTACGTGTCTTTCAGAGGGCAGCTTTGGAAAATAAGAGCAAGATACAGCCCACTTTTTAAATTTAAAGCTACTAATATTAAAGAACAATTAATTTGAAACAATAAATTCAGATTTCTAACTCGACATTCTTTTAGTTAAATGTGAGAAAATGATAACTAACAGGTCCATTCCGAGGAGGAGCTTAGTCTTTCAATGGGTTATGAATATTTGTGACTAACTTAATGGAAAATTCATTAGAGTGAGAAACCTAACTAAAATAAATGAACTTCAAAAAAATTTCAAATTCCATTGAAATCAAACAGTAATGAAAACCAATTTTTTACAATGAACCCGATAAAACTTTAGCGGATCACTATAAATCGAAAATACTAACTAAAATGTAAGCTGAAACTAAATAGACGAGAAGAAAAAAATAATAATATACAAAGGAGACTCCAGCTACCTAAATGTTCCTAGTTCGGCGGATGCTGCGCATAGTGCCCTGTGTGCTTCTATTTATAGGTTTTCAAATGATGGGTCGCACTTCAAGGTTGAAATTATGGATTCCTAAAAACTGGTACAATTGACGACTTTGTCGCAACATAGAAAATTATGTCACAACATTGTAGCTATTTTTGTCCTCCAGCTTTGTTGTGGCTTGCAATGTTATGTCGCGACAATGTTATGTGCCTTTTTCTTAAATTATGTCGCAACATACTTTGAAAATGTCACAACATAGCTCAACTGAATTCGTCTTGTGATGTCGCGACATAAGTGTCTTCTGTTGCAACATTTCTTTCATCTCTTGCAATGTTAATACTTGAATGGTATGTTGCGACATAAAAACCTTGGTTGCGACAAATGTTTTTCCTTGTCGCTCTTCATTGTGTTGCAACAATAAATTTCTATGTCGTGACATTCCTCCTGTAGTTCTTCTCAACTTTTGTCGCGATAATAAATTTCTGTGCCGTGACATTCTTCTTGTAGGTCTTCTCAACTTTTATTAAGCGACCGATATAAATTTCTATGTCGATGACGAGAGTTCCACATCTTAACACTATGTTGTGATTGTCACGACATAAAGAATGTCGCGACATAGCTTTCTTGCCTTGCACTGCTACCTTCTGAAATTTATGTCATGACATAGATTAGAAATGTCACAACATTCTTTCATGCTTTGAACTTGTCATTCTTTGAAATGTTTTTCGCAAAATCAAAACCTTTTTCGTGACCAACTTAACTTAGCTTGTTTCTTTAATCTGCCATTTTTTGTCACGACAAAGTTTTGTTGTGTTGCGACATTCTTTCTTCCCTCTTCAGTTCTTTATGTCACGACACAGGTTTGAATGTCTTGACAAAACTTTATTGCCATTTTCCTTGACCTTTGTCGCGACGGAGCAAAAGAATGTCGCAACATTCTTCTTGCCTTCTATCTTCCATTCTTGTCACAACAATGTTTTTTATTTCATGACATAATTCAGACACTTTTTTTAGGAACTTTTCAAGCAATGTTGCTACATAAAAATCCATTGTCGCAACATAGTTTAGTCTTCTGATTTTCATTATGTCACAACATTCAATTTTTTGTTGCAACATTTCTCATTCAATCCTTCTCAGAAATTATGTCGCATTAAGTTGTGAAGTGTCGCGACAATCTTTAAGCTTCCAACTTGAGCTTAGCTTTGTCTTTGTTGCGACATACATTGTTTGTTACGACATCGACTTGCTAGTTTCCTTAAGCTTTTGTTGCGACATTATGAGATTATGTCGTGACGTTTGTCTTATAGTAATTTTTACTGAATTGTTTCTTTTTATAATATTCAAAACATGAAAACACAAAGTTTGTGATAATTCCATAATTCTGCATTAAAATGAATCATAAACTTTAAAAAAATGCAAGAAAAAATGACTAAAAATATATGAGTTTAGGACTCATCACTCTCCTAAGATTGAAGTGAAATGGATCGTTTTGGTTGAAGGTCTGTGTTATGAGATGCCAGGTTCTCCTGGGCTTCCATTTGAACTGAATTAGTCCCTCACATTCCTAAGTTTGTTTCAGCTTGATGGAGCGTGTACTTCCCAAGGTCGTCTATATTTTGATATACCCCTTCTCTCTTAACTTTTTTAAGTAACAAACTCTTGGTGGTAGTCATTGGGTGGAAGGCCGAGTTTGGATCGCATCAGGCAATTACTGAGAATCGTAAGAGAACACAATCATGAACTCCTTTTTTTTTTTTGCAAAAAACTTATAGGAGTTAGGTGAACATTTTATTAAGATTGAACGTTTTATTCTTACTAACCTTCTGAAGTCGATCCTGGGTAGTTCTTACGAGTCGAGGTCGATCAAGAGCCAGTAATTTAAGCAGGAAGCCTTGACTCTAGTTGTTCGGTCAGATCAATCACCTTTTGAGTAGTAAAGGGATCTAAAACACCCCAAGCGGCAAGAAGAAAAAAGGGAAAGAAGGGAATGAGAAGGTTAGGCAGATAAGAAGCCTACCAACCACTGAGGTTAGGCTTTGTGGATTAAATAAATCCAACTCTTTCCTACAGAGAGACTCAAAGGTGATCGATCTGCCCTGCAGATTTCTAGTGAGCTATTGAGAAGAACACATGTCTAGTCTTGCTATCAAATTTTCAGAGTGTGGATCGCCGTGACTTTGCAAGTTCTCAAGGGGAAACTATCCCCTATTTTGAAGTACCAGGTGGAAAGCATCCAAAACAATCATGTTTAAATGAAGAGGTTCAGAAGAGCTCGACAACAATTACTTTAGACTCTTTAGAACAAGCCTCTGATGCCCTTTCGGCTTTAGAGGGCGTCACCCAAGATGCCTCTAAGGAGGCTTGCGCATCCTCATAATATAGGACTCCAGCCGGAGGACCTCCCGACACTAATAAAGTTGTGGGCAAGGCTCCCTCTATAAAGACAACCATTGGTCCGACGCTCCCGGCTAGATGGTCCAACCTCATAATTTCCTGCCCCCACAGAGCAAGGGGTCTTGATAAGCTAGTGTTGAGGCTTTCGATTAGGTGCCGAATCCAGGGTAATCCGGAATCAACAAGATTTATATCACCGGTTCCACTCCCTCTGCCAGTAGTCAAGCTCACTGCCCGGTATAATTGGTCTAGGGTGGGCTCCGCAGGGGATGGGTTTCAACACATTTCAAATGATTTAAGATGAAGTCAAAATGGTGAATTAAATTTGGATTTTAAGGTTTTGTGAAAACGATGGAGTGTGGTTGGTTGCAAACTGAAAATAAATAAATAATGTAAAATAGAACTCCTTGAGGCATTGGGTCGCTGGGGTTGGATTCTGTGTGGCGAGGGTTCGAGTGCATTTCCTCGCGTTGGGAGGATGACATATAGTCATTTCCCAGGCCGGATCTTCATTGCTTTTAAAACTAAACCCTAATAATTTCCTTTTGATAGAAAGCATTTATTTGGCATTTATGGTTTCCTACGGTGAAAATCTAACTTGACTCATCCCTCTGATGATTCGTAAAGGGGTAACTAATGAGTCGATAGATCTAAAAATAAAGAATCCACGAACCTAAAGATTGCAAGTATTGATCAAAGTGGATGCACTTCTGATGAAAAATCTAACCCCTTAACCTACCTCGGTGGCTCCTCATGCAATAATGGATATTAATGTGTCTAGCTAAAGAATACTAAACCACAAAGCTTGCCAAGTATTGGCTAAAAAGTATCAACTTTAAACCTAGAGTTGGAAATTAGGGAACGAGAATGTCAAAACCTGCGTGAAAAGCAGGAACCACAGTGAGTCTTCAGATCTACCCCAACAACCTTCCACTTCAAGGAGGAAGGGTTTGCGGCTCATCCTCCGAGTTGTCATCCTTGGAGATTAGTGATTTGGCACGAAAGTGAGAGAAGAGGAGAAGAAGAAAAGCGGAACAAGGCACATGGAGTGTATTGAAAGATTGAAAAGTTAGGGTTACAAAGTTATAAGATGGCTTATATAGCCAACCCAAATGTGTGAAATGGCAAAAATGCCTAAAATATGAAATTACAATAGGGAAAAAATGGTAATTAATCAAAACATGGTCGTTTGGAATCAAAAATATCAAAAACACAGGGGCTGGGATTTCGCTATCAGATTTGCTTTAACATGTGAAAATTTTCTGCAAACTATTGAATTTAGCTAGCATAGCTAATGCAAGAGATAGCGAAAATAAAAATTTAAGCTATGAGAACGGTAATTTTAAATGGGCTAGCGAGGAATTTCGCTAACAGCGAAAATTTCGCTAGGATTGCAAAAGAGGTATTTATGGGATTGCGAAAAGAATTTAGGCTGGATTGCTTGAAATTTTATGAAATCCCCAACGAAAAACACCGCAATGCTGGCAATCTCTGCTTTCCCTCTGTTTGCCAACTGCATACATCCTTCCATCGATTCCACTTCACATTTCTTCATTTTGGTTGAGTGAAATCCTTTTGTGAATCCCTCGACATTCAACACCAACTTGACATCAAACTTGAAATTATTCGTTGAGTTGCAAAAACTGCAAAATTACCAAAAAACAGACTGAGAAATGGGATCGGTGGTACTAAGTGGACTGCACATGTCAATTGGCTCAATTAAATATGATTAGTGCGTAAAGCACTCAAACCTATCTTGAATAGGGCTCAAAATAGCACTTTTGGGCTTTGTCCACTAACCCGACACATTGCTAGTCCCTTGTAATGCTAAAAATATCAAGGTAACCATATTGGCCTTTTACAAAAGTGTACATTGTTCAAAAAGTGTGTGTACAGGTAAGCTTTACCTTTAGTATGAACAATTTAGACCACTGAGCAGCGAGCATGCAAGAACAAAGACCATGTAAGAGTATAGGTTTTGAGGTTAACATCGGTTCCAAAGAAGTCAGCACGAACTTCCACCAAAAAATCTAATTGTTCCTAAAGGTAACCCGACTTGAGCTAATAAGATGCAAAGCTATTCCTTCCCGTAGAGCTACGCCATGGCCTTAAACGTGACCAACCTAAATAGGACCAGCTACACTCTTATTTTCTTTGATTACATTGTGGGTGCAATGCTGAAAACCACGACTTTATCAAAGTCGATATAGTGGAGATCTGATGACTCTGACAGTGCAAGGTTTAAGGCGTCATTTAAGGATCGATAACAAAACTCTACGGGCTTCGCCACGGACTTGAATGACTTCGAGGAGCCAGCACCCTACAACTCATTAAACTTCACCCACGTATACCGTGTGTGAGCACTGCGTCGATGACTCCCAACCAAAGATTAAGGTTTAGGGCATCGGGCGCAAGGCTTTCTCCATACCCTTTCGGTGGTGATTGGTTTTTCGAAATGAAAGTCCACGGCTTTATTCTTAACATATTGCTTTTTCTTTCTTTTGGCATAACTAACCATTTTGAGAGCACGGGAGTGGTATCTTCATTACATGGGTAAACATAAACGCATGTGCTGGATATTAAACAATCAGTTGACTTTTAAAAGTGGGAGAGGGAGGGACATCAGGACTTTACATTTATATTGACGACGAGTGATATGGATATTAAAGAGTATTTCAGATTATGTTAAGATAAATGACCAAACAATCATGTGGTTCATATGTTAAATGCCTCAAGACTTTGTTTTCTCAAACTAGAAGCGAGTAGAAACCTGAATGTAGGTCTGAAAAATTAATAAAAAAATAATGATTTTAAGTGTAATAAAGCCTTAAATAATGCTACTCACAGCTTTTGATATAACCAAACTGGATTGTACATGCTTAATATAGTAGTCATAACAAAAAGTATCCTTTGCTACTATTATTGGCTAATACATGAATCTATATAAAAATGAGTAGATGATAAATTTGGCTTGATCACAACGTGATAGAAGACACTCCTAACTTTCTGCTTTTCCTCGACAAAGTATAAACATGCCTCTTGGATGGAAGCTAAGAGGAGTGTGACCACCTCACTCTCGCGGTGGTGAATTGGATGTCTTCAGGAGTGGATCTCAATTTCTTGCCCGATACTGCCGCATGTCAATGAAACTCAACTGGCGTGGGCCGATCTCGATGTGTGTGAAGCTCAAGCGAGGCGGGGTGGCTCGCGTCACGTGAAGCATGGCATGGTTGTGCTCTATAGTGGCCTCGACTTCGGGCCCGACCCGAGTCCCAGCGGCTTTGTGTGGTATGACGGCGAGCGGCTTATCCGCCCAGCGGCGACAAGCTCCCACCGGTGACTGACATCTGCGCTGGAAATCTTGCGGCGTGGATGAAGAAGCGGCAATGTCGCCGGGCAGACGAAAGGTGGAGGTGACGAGGAGAATAAATCATGGCTTGGGCTCCCTCTCCCTCTACACTCCACCTCGAGGGCCGAGGATCCACACACTCGGGATCTCTGCCATCTCATCGGTACCTCTTGAATGCGCTGCTGAGTTTCTTCATTCCAGGTTTCAAAATGTGCACACAAACTTTGGAGACTCTCTTTAGATTGGCGAGCTTAAATCTTGGGGTTCGGGTGCTCCAATCCAGAACCAGTACCGGGCTGATCTTGTTCCATCGCGATGTAGGCATTTGCTGGTATCTTTGATGTAGTGGAAAAGGCGCTCTGCAGTGGCCGTCCCTTCACGATATTTTGTACAAGCGTTGATGGGTGGCATGGGTTTTGGGAGTAGGTCTTTGTAGGTTTAGGTTTCGATTAGTGAAGCGATATGTACAACGGTATTGTGAATTTTGTAGGTGGTCTTGGCATTGGCGGTGGTTGGAACTCTTCACCTATTTCTTTCCCACTACCCTCCTCGAGTTATAAAAGGAAGGGATTTCTTCTTGAGTTCTCCCTTAAGAAAACAGCATCACACATATCTGGGATTCAAACAAACCAGCAGGACAATTCAATAAAATCCTCTATAAGCTCTGGTGTGCATTTGTTGTTGACATTACTCCTCCACTGCATGGTGTTGATCAAGCGCACCCTCCTTGCGGATTTTCTTTACTCTTGATGAACAAGCTGATTGGTGAGCTTTGAGATGGATTCTACTTGAGGATGTCAATTTTTTGATCAATTTCACTTTGGAACCCATCCAATTTCTTGTTCGGGAGCTCTCCACACGTGTTAATTTCTTGATTGGTGGACGGTCACTACCCTTTGCTCTCACAGCAAATTATCACTAGTTTGCTCAAGTTCGGGATGGCTTGTTCAACGAGGATGGGGTTGGTGTTTGTGGTGGTGAGTTGAGTAAATATTGGAGCTTCGGGAGGTGCATAAGTTGAGGAACTTTATGGGCGAGGTGCCACTCATCCATTGGTCTCTATAGTCCTCGTAGACCTATTTGGATTTGGATTTCTCCCAAGGGTTCTTGATTTGCCATGCAAAGGTTCCTATAGTCCCTCATTGTCATATATGCCCTAGGGTTGCTCTCCCTCAATCTCCATGTATTGCTTTTCCTCTTCCATTGGTCCTGATTCAAACCCAGCACAGACAATTCAATCTGCGGTAGAAATAGGCAACAAAGACAACACCAAAAGCAGTCCTGCGGGAAATTTTTTTTTTTTTTTTTTTTAGAGTGAAATGAAATAAATAAAAAAAGCCGACAATGAAAATATAAAGAAATTCACCAAAACTTGTGATGAGGATCACAAGTGTTCAAACTTCGTCGCTACCTTCAGGCACCATCCCAGGCAATGGCGCCATTTTTGGTTAGATGCCCGCAGTGAGTATCCGGAATCAACAAAATTTATATCCTAAGTTCCTCCCCTCTTGCCGTATAGTCAAGCCTCTTTGCGGTATAGTGGTCTAAGGTCGAACCACGGGGATGGGTTTTCGCCGTGCAAATGATTAGTGAAGTCGAAAATGGTGAATTAAATTTGGATTTTGGGTTTTGTGAAAACGAGTGGGTGTGGTTGGTTGCAATGAAAATAAATAAAATAAAATGTAAATAGAACTCCTTAGGCTTGTTGATTGTGTGGGTTAGTTCTGTGTGCGGGTTCAGGGTCTATTTCCTACGCGTTAAGGAGGATGACATATGAGTCGTTTCCCAGAAGTGGGATCTTCATTGCTTTAAAAACTAAACCCCTAATAATTTCCCTTTTGATGAAAGCATTTGTTGCATTTATGGTTCTCTGATTGAAAATCTAACTTGACTCATCCTACGATGATTCGTAAGGGGTAACTAATGAGTCTCGATAGATACAAATAAGTCCGAACCACACAAAGATTACCCTAAAGATTGCAGTATTGAAGTCAAAGTGGATGCACTTACAGTGAAAATCTAACCTTAACCTACCTCGATTGGCTCATAAATGGCAACTAATGGATATTGGTGTATCTAAATGAGAATACACTAAACCCCAAAAGCTTACTTAAGTATTGCCAAAGAAAGTATCAGCTTTAACCTAGAGTTGGAAATTAGGGAACGAATGTCAAAACCTGTGCATTGAAAACGAGGAGCCTGTGACCTTCGGATCCTGCACAACCTTCCACTTCAAGGAGGAAGGTTTTAGCCGCTCATCCTCCAAGTTGTCATCCTTGGAGGGTGTTTGGCACCAAAGAAAGTGAGAGAAAGAGGAGAGAAGAAAAGCTGGGAACAAGGCATGGGTGTGCGAAAGATTGAAAAGTTAGGGTTACAAAGTTATGGGTGACATATAGCCAGCAAATGTGTGAAATGGAAAAAATGCCTAAAATATGAAATTACAATAGGGACAAAATGGTAATTAATCAAAACATGGTCGTTTGGAATCAAAAATATCAAAAACACGAGTGAGTTTATTTATCTGGGGAATTTATTAGCATAGCGAAAATTACGCTAAACTAAGCGAAATTTCGCTGGCATAGTGAAGATTCTGAGATAGCGAAAATAAAAAGGGTTCGCTATGAGCAGTAATTTTCGCTAGGCTAGCGAGAATTTAAACTAACTTAGTGAAATTTTGCATAGAAAATTTCGCTGGGATTGCGAGAATTTTTATGTCTACAATAAAATCTTAACTTTCCTCTTGTTTGCCTTTGCATCATCCTTCCATCAATTCACTTCACATTTAACAATTTTTGCGGTTGATGAAATCCTTGTGAATCCCTCGGCATTCGCACCAACTTGACATCAAACTTGAAATTATTCGTTGAGGTTAAAAGCACATAAAATTACCAAAAACGGGACTGAGAAATGGGATCGGTGGTACTAGAGTGGACTGCATGTTAATTGGCTCAATTCATATGATTAGTGCGCAAAAAGCACTCAATACCTATCTTGAATAGGCTTAAAATAGCACTTTTTGGGCACTAATCACTCCTGTCGATAGATGAAGTGGGATCATCTTTCGACGAGACACGATGCATTTAGTCGAAGATTCTGCCCGGTCCCGATTTTGACCTCCCAGAACCCCTTCAACCGGAGGACGCCACGTCACCGACATGCAGAACTCTACCCACCAACCACGGGCCTCTTGTGGTGGCTCTTTCTGAAGAGTATTCCATTCCCTTCCGACTATATGGATAAAAAATCCTACCAATGTGTGGTTGAAGATATAATGTATATTCGCAACCATGATTTTAATGAGACAGCTGAGCTAGTAAGGCTAGACTTCTAACGTTTGAACGTGAGTCTTATGTTGTGATTTTCTTCTAATGCCTCTTCTTTTATAGGTTATCACTGCTATCAGGAATACAGCACACCAGCATAAGGAACTTCATCTCTTGCTGGACGATGCCGATAAGCTGTGACGATATGCTCAGTCTGCTACTTCCAAGCAGCACACCTTAGAAGCCTCCCTTACAAGACCAAGGCTAGGTCTAAGCATTGGGAGAGAAATAGAGGGATGAAGCTAAAGAAGAAGCTTAGATCACCCGGCAGGCAGCCGTCGCAACGGGTGATGCGAAGGCGCGGGCGGAGGATGACCTAGCTAGGGTCCAAGATGCCCTGGTGATTGGGAAGGAGGCCAAGCATAAGGCTGAGGTTGAAGTTGCCTCCCTAGAGGTTGAATGGACTTCACTTTTGCTGGAGGTTAGGGCAACCAAAGATGAAGTGTCTTCTCTTCAATCTCAGGCGAGTAAGAACAAAGCAACCATGGAGAAGGACTATCAGAAGGCCTTGGATCTGATTTTTGCCTATGGTTACGAGTGTTGTATGTTTAAACACAACATTTGTGGTGATCAACCAGAAGTTCTAGATAGCATGCCCAATTCCTCTGTCTCAACAGCCATCGAGGCCACAACAACCAAGGTAGATTAGAGCGAAGCGGCAGGGAGGGTAGAGGAACTTTAGAGGAGTGCTCCTACTAGGGATTTTGTTGGAACATCTTAAGTTCCTTTTCTTTCTCCTATTTTTCTTTTTGAAATTTACGTAGGAGCCCCAGTATGACGCTATGATTCTTGTGTTTTTTATGGAACCAGCATCATTAGCGTATTTTGAAATGCACGACATTTGATATTTGATTTACTTATTCAAGCGATATCCTTTATTTCACAACTTTACATTGCGGTCTTGACTAGGATAGTTGCGCCAGGGATATTTTTGTTATAATTTTTTGAGAACTAGAAACCGGTATGGATTGCACATGGGCGATAAATGGCTTTCATTTATGGGCTTTGGCTATGATGGAGTTCGAGCCACTTTTGGATTTTGACGTGTGCCAGCAGGCTAAGAGCCACTTCTGGTTTTTAGTATGTGTCAACAGGATAAGAGCCACTTCTGGTTTTTAGTATGTGCCAGCAGGATAAGAGCCACTTCTGGTCTTTAGTATGGGGCTATTCCAAGAATTGAAGGAAAATATTTAAAAGAAAACTTTATTAATAATACCTCTTAAGATGCATAACATTCCACATCATGGCATAGATTATACATCCTAGTTTATTTTAATGCATACGTCAAATGCACGTCCCCACTCTTACTATCGTGTATGGCCTCCCGATTTGGTTGGAATTTTAAAATACTAGGTCATGTGTTTCAAGAACTCTTCTCAAGACTAGGTCTCCGACTCAGAATGCACGTTGTTTTACACACATGTTATATAGGTTTGTTATTCTTTACTGGTACGATGTTATACGTATAGCTGTAGCTTCCTGAGATTGCGTCTTGTCATATCTAAGTTTTGGCAATGAAAGCTGATATTGGCTTTCTCATGGTTCGGACTGTTCGAAGCATGGGCACATCGATTTTTTAGGAATTATGGCCACCACCCCGTAGGTGAGGGCGAATAAGGATACTCAGTTGGCTTCAGACTGGTTGTTCTATAAGCCCAAAGAACTCTTAGTAACTCGTCTACCTATTTTCCTTTAACCGAATGTAGACATTTTTTCAAAGCCTTCAAGAGAGTTTTGTTTGATGCTTTCACCTGGTCATTGCTTTGTTGATACTGTGGGGTTGAATACAAGTTTTTGATTTTCAACTCTTGGCAAAAATTTATGTATACTTTGTTGTCAAACTATGGCTATTATCAGTCTGATGGTAGGTATTATGAATCGACATACTATATTCTTCCACATGAATTGGACAACATCTTTATCTTTGATGGAGGTGAAGGCTTCCGCTTCTATCCATTTTCTGAAATAGTCGATGGCAACCAATAATAACTTCTTTTGAGTTAGGGTGGTAGGTAGCAGCGGTCCAACTATATCAATCCCCCATTGAGCAAAGGGTCAAGGGTTTGTGATGGTGGTTAGATCTTGAGTCGGTGATTACTGCCCAAATAGTGTTGTTTCATACTCTTAACGCTCTTGGTTTTGAGCACTTTTTGCGTAGTAATCAGCCTAATTGACCTAGTTGGCATGTTAAAGACCTAACAATGCTACAGATCAAATTTTATGGCAAGTTTTGTTGTTTTCATAGGTTATATATATTGAAGTTAGGGATTCAGCACAAGTATGAAGAAATCAATGG
The DNA here is from genome assembly GCA_016808115.1 of Tetrastigma voinierianum. Lineage (NCBI taxonomy): Eukaryota > Viridiplantae > Streptophyta > Magnoliopsida > Vitales > Vitaceae > Tetrastigma > Tetrastigma voinierianum. The sequence continues at coordinate 889,672 of JAEQBH010000814.1, forward strand.
GAATTCAGAGCTTTAGTGTAGAAAAAGGGCAAAAGCAAAAAGCTCCAGTAGCAACCTTGCTAATTTTGCAAGGGTTGCAAAATTTCTAACCCTGCGAGAAATTTCGCATGCTGTATTCCACGAATACTACAGAAGATACTCTATCCCTTTTGAACTTTCCTGCCCCTTTGGACTTTTTTACTTCCTTTTTGGTTTCTCCCCATTTTGTCCTTATGTAATAGTATTCATCTTTGTTTAGTTTGGTAATTTGCTGTTGCAGTATGGCATACACGAGAGATAAAGACTTTGTGTTAAGGTTGATTGAAAAGTGAAGAAGCTTCCTAGAGAAGCCTCGTTTTTTTCTCTCTCACACATTTTCTTACATTTTCCTTTACTTTCTCACTGGCCGAACACCCTATGAGGATGATAACTCAAAGGATGAGCAGCTAAACCCCCTCCTTCCTTGAAGTGGAAGGCACTGGGCAAGGGAACCTGTGGTAAAACAAGGGCCCTCATGTTTTCAACGTACGTATTCTCTTTCATTGATGTTCTTTCCTCGACTTTAAAGTTTAATCCCTTCAATTCACCTTGAATGGTTAGTATATGGTAAGCTTTTAGGGTTCATTGGATGCTTATTGCTAGATCAAGTGATGTTCATTAGTTATCATTTATGATCCATTGGAAGGTGACTCAAGGAACAGGTTTTTAACTGACTAAGAACATTAATGGACATTGAATGCCATTTTCAAAGGATAATTATTGAGGGGTCGGGGTTTTTCACGGCTAAGTAAAAATCTGATTTGGGAGGTAACTAGGTTACTTTCCCAATGCGAAAAGACAGGAACCTCAATTTGCCCCTACGGAACCTAAACCAGGTTGCTAACACTTCAAATTCTTTCCATATTTTACTTCCTTTGGTTACGATTTCAACTCAAAAACCCACTCTTTTATCGATCGATATCGAATATTAATCTGTGCCAACGGTATTAGCCATTTCCACAAGAAAACCCATCTCCGTAGATGATCTTAAACCAGCGTACTATAGTAGCTATGCTCACGCGCCCGGTACAAGGTGTTCGGTTATAAATATTGTTGATTCGAGAGCCTGCGGGCTACTCATAAGCACCGCCTTGAGAATCAAAATGGGTAGTTCTTGAGGATGGTGCCTTGGTGCAAATGACAACGTGCTGAACTTGTGATCTTCATCAAAAGTTACGGTGAATTTCTTTTTCTCTTTCATTCTTTCACAGGTTCTGCTAGATTGCCCAATTTCATTATCTTGTTATACCTTTTTTATTTTCCTTAGTTAACATGGCCTTTTGGTAAGGTGTTTTGGTTTCTTTTTGGTGTTGTCTTGTGTTTTTCATGTTCCAATGGTTTAGGAATTCAGAAGGCATATTAGTAAAAATCATAATTCCACAGGAATCAGATTTTGAATTGAGCCTGAATTTGAACACAATGGAATCTCCACCCAAAGAACAACAAAGTCAACAGGCAGTGGAAATGAATCCCAATGCATATAGATCCATAAGGGACCACATACACCCTCCTGGATGAGTGACCCCTCTGCATTATTGCCTCGACTAAGCAAATGGTTGTTAGGCCTTACGCGTACCACTTCTTCCCACTTTTCATGGCATGGAGGTAGGAACCGCCTTCGCACATGAGGGGAGTTTGAGGAGGGTCTACAACACCTTGAGGAGGAGGCGTCATAGTGGATCTAATGAGGCTCGAGCGCCTTTCACATTGAAGGATAAAGCTTGGCTCCCTTTCCAGGCCAAGGAGCATCTGAGCGGACGGAGGTGTGGTGAGTTTTGGAAGAAATTCTTCTCCCACTCACAGAACAAAACGGGTTTGAAGAGATTTCCACACTTCTACGGCTATTGAGAATGAAAAATTATATGCATGGGAGAGGTACGGAAGCATTGAATGTGTCCTCACCATGGGATTGACACATAGGTACATTGGTCAACTACTTTTATGATATTTCACACCATGAAAATTTCTAGGGACTATGTGTGGAGGAGATTTCTTGAGCAAAAATCAAGAAGCTTTGGATTTCTTTGGATATGGCGAGGCTTCAAAAAGTTGGGACAAGGCAACGAGGAGATGGAAAAATTGAGACTCCGATCCGGTACAAAGGGTGGCATGTACTATCTGGGAGGACATGGGCATGAAAGCGAAGTTTCCACCTTAACTGAAGGTTGGAAGAATGAACGAAACGACATGAGGTGTGGTATTTGAGTTCCTATCACTATTAAACCGTGCTTCCGATGTTAGTCCACTAAGCATGCGGGAGAACAAATGTCGACTATTCGAGCGATGAGGAGATGTTAGTGGAATAGCCCGAATGTTGTTGGTCGAATTCAAACCATCGACCAATGCATAATATAGCAACCTTATAACCACATTGGAGGAAATCGCAATCTCTCCTAGAAGCGAAAACCTCCACGGTATGCCACCTGCTCCTCCAGCGATATGCTTCAACTACGACCATCACAACCACGACCAACTTCTTTATTGAGCAAGCCATCCTGAACCTTAGAAAAGTGGTGGGTAACTTTTTGGAAAAGTAGACGTGTGAATGTGCGAATTAAATTAGAGAATGAATCTAGTGAAGCCTTTGTGAACAGAGAATAGATGGGTTAGAGTGAAATTGCCCAAATTTGACAACTGTATTATTCCATCTCGAGTTCACCAATCAGCAGAAGTGCGGGAAAATGGCAAATTTCATACATTATGAAATCGAGGAATCCACCGGTGTAGCTAGTACCAGTAAAGCTGATCCCAGATGGATGAGGTGAAAGCCATTATCACTCTGAGAAGTGGAAAAAAGGTTGACCGATCAATGCCTAAACCACTTGATGAAGCTAAGAAAAGGACATGAGATGAGGAGCCTGAAAAATACTGTCAGAAAGGATATGATGAAAAAAACATGCCTCCACCTTTTCCTTAAGCACTTAGAGCGAAAAGGGTGAACAACCAATGAAATTTTGAAGTGCTAAAGCGGGTGAAAGTTAATATCCTCTTCTAGACATGATCAGCGGTCCTGACATATGAAATTTTCACGGGCACATGTAATGTAAGAAAGGACTGAATGTGAATAAAGGCTTTCTTAACGAGCAGGTGGAACTCTGACTAGTAAATCTGAATACTAGTGAAATATAAAGGTTAGGATCTCCTACCATTTCAATGAACATTAGGGGAACTTGTGTAGAAATGACATTATTAGATTTGGGGGCCAGTGTCAATTTGTTGCCGCGCTCAGTCTGGCAGAATTAAAGTTGGAGAGTTATTCAATTACCATCACCTTGTCTTTAGCCAGACGGTCGATAAAATTTCAAAGGGATAGTCGAAATGTTTTGATGAGGTGGATAAGTTCTATTATCATGTGGAATTCATTGATTCGCGATCTTAGGAGCCAGTGGCTTCAAGAGCGATTATGTGCCCATCATACTTGGGGCCATTCTTGGCTGCCTCGAATGCCATCATGTGCGGAATGGTCGTGTAGCTTCGTTTGGCAACATGACACGAGCTACTTATTTTCACTTAAGCGGCAAAGCACGAACCCGCAAGAGAGCAAAGAACCAGAGGAAGTTTTCCTTATTGGCATAAGTAGGGGCTCTTGTGCTCGAAATTGCAAGAGGGCGATGGAGTATAAATGAGTTTGATGAAGGTATTTGCCCCGATCACTCCTCTGGCACCGCAGATATAGAGCTTGAAAAAAAAAAAATGCTGGGTTGAGTGGACTCGGTCTCCTGAGGCTTGTAGAGTCACTCACTTTTTTAGTTTATTTTTATTCTACATTTGCCTTACACATTTTTCTCTTTATATTTTCTCTAATTTTAAGATAATTTTTATTTATAGCTCCTATTTCATTTTCTTGCTTTTTATTTGATTTCGTTTGATCTTTAGATTTCAATTGCAGGTTTGTGCTTCATTTCTCACAGACGGGGAGGTCGAGGTTCAGCACGAAACCTGAGTTGCGTGTGAATTTAGCATCAAATTTCACTTGGGGCAAGCCAATTTAGTACAAAATTTCGTAGGACATTTCGCACTGCGAAATTTCGTAGCCTGCGACCCTGTTCATTTTGGCCATAACTTTTTCATACGAACTCCGATTTTGGTGATCTTGGTCTCGTTGGAAAGCTTAGAAAGTGTAGAATCTAGATATATCCAGAAATAACACTTTATAACTTATGATGTAAAGATGTAATTTTCAAAATTATCAAACCGGTAACTTTGACCTCTTTTCTCTCTTCCTTCTTCCAACTACCAAGAGTCATAACTTAATTATTTGAACTCCCAAATGGAGTGAATAAGGTCTCTTTTGAAAGCCTAAGAATTTCATCCATACATATACATATTGTAGCCATTTTGCTTCAAATACATTAGTAGCCTCACTAGCTGATGATCCTCCGGCTACTACCCAGATTGAGGCTATTCCACCTCATGCGCATGCTTAATACCGCTATTTTTATCTTTTTGAGCCTTCCATGATCAGAGCATGATCATATTTTGCCTGTTCATATTTTGGTTTAACACTTTTCATCTCTTTTTGTTTCGGTTTCACGTTGTTCCTCCTCTCAACAACCTACTACATTTCACTGTTGAGGTAATCTCACTTCCTCCCTCAAATTTCCATTCCATAACCACATTGAGGACAATGTAAAATTCGGTTGGGGGGAGAGTTAAGGAAGGAAGTGTTCTTTATGTTTTGAGCAAGTCTGTTTTGAATAGTTGAATGGCTTGCTAGTTAGTTTGTTTTGTTTTTACAGTACAAGTATATGTTTTTAGTTTTCAACACATGTTTTAGTTATTGTTTATAATTTCTCATTTTCAGAAAATTTTTTTGTAATGCTCAACTCACTATATGAGAAACTTCCTAAAGTCTTGTCCCAATGTTGTTAATGTTAGAATGCGGAAAGCTACTTATTTGAGTTGATGAACTGTTGAAATTCTTCTTGTCTTCGACCTTATTTCTTCCACTTTGAACTAACCACACACTGTGCACATTAGGTTTCATTTATAAGCTGAAAAACTGCCTTGCCTCCTAAGCCCTACAAAAATCTGGCCTAGTACTTTTGATCACTTTTAATAGGTCGGGACCCCTAAAAGACCAATGAGTCTTCAAAAAAAAAAAAAGGAGAAAAGGAAAAGAAAGCACAAGAAAAAGGAAAAATTAGACACTTCGTTTGAAACCCAAGCACGGTCCGAGGGATAAGGCCACAGCCTTAAAAAGCCTTTCTAAGGCCCTAAACCAACTAGCTTCGGGAGCTCACCAACTTTGTTGCTCGTTACACGGGTGAATAGGTTGAGTTTACCAAATTGTAGGTGCTAGAGTCTCGAACTTGTTAAAAGTCCTAGATAAAACCTGAAGAGTTAGTGGTTGAGAGATCCTAATGACTTGATGTCCTAAACCTTAATTGGTTGGGAGTCATCGGTGGACCCCCGTTACATGGACAATTGTGAATTCGATTCCCTCAGCATTGCACCCCTACAACACAAAAAGAGTTGTGAAATAAAAGTGGGTCCTGATCTATTAAGGTTAGTTAGTCTGCTAGGTATAGAAGAGCTTAGGCTTCGGGAGAGAACAAATAAGGTACTATGTTTGAAAACTAATCAAGTTAACACTTAGGTTTTTATGGAAGGTTTCAAGTTGGTTCTCTAGGAGTTGACACTGTTTTGATACTTGATTTTGCATGGCACACAGTCCTCTTAAGATAATCATTGGAAGGATTTTGATGACTTTTGCTGCAGGTTGGGTTTTATCACATTAGTGATTTTGAAAACCATTTTTTTGTATATATATATATATATTTCATCTTACTTTTGATTACTTTATTTTTCTTCATCGCTATGACTAGCAATGTGTCAATGGGGGAAGCAGACATACCCAAATAGTGTTGTTTCATACTTTAACACCCGTTTTGAGCACTTTTTATGCACTAATCAATCTAATTGACCTGGGCTTAGTATATGACTCCAATAATGCTAATGGACAATTTTTGCGGGCAAATTTTGTTGTTTTCACAGTTATATATATTTGGTTAGGATTCAAGACAAAAGCATGAAGAAATAAATTGGAATTGTATTTGAAGGCAGAATGGTGGCATAAAGTCTAAAGAGCAACCTTGCCATTTCGCAAGGGCTGCTAAAATTACAGAACCCCTCGCGAAATCTCCTCGCAACCCCGTGAGTTTCAGAGGCTAAGAAATTTTCACAAGCCTATAAAATTCCTATGGGGCTCCTGCAAAATGCCTTTTGACTTTTTGACTTCCTTTTTTGTTTCTCCCCATTTTGTCCTTATGTAATAGTATTCAGCTTTGTTTAGAGACAAGACTTTGTAATGATGAATTGATTGAAAAGTGAAGAAGCTTCCTGGAGAAGCCTCATTTTTTCTCTCTCTCGCATTTTCTTTCATTTTCCTTTACTTTATCATTCGCCAAACACCCTATGAGGATGATAACACAAAGGATGAGCGGCTAAACCCCCTCCTTCCTTGAAGTAGAAGGCACTGGGTAAGGGAACCTATGGTAAAACAAGGGCCCTCATGTTTTCAACATACGTATTCTCTTTCATTGATGTTCTTTCCTCCAACTTTAGGTTTCAATCCCTTCGATTCACCTTGAATGATTAGTATATGGTAAGCTTTTCGGGCTCATTGGATGCTTATTGCTAGATCCAATGATGTTCATTAGTTATCATTTATGAGCCATTGGAATGTGACTTAAGGAGACAGGGTTTTTAACTGGGACCGACAAGGCCCAAAAAGTGCTATTTCGAGTCTCTATTCAAGATAGGTTTTGGAGTGCTTTGCGCACCTAACTACACTCAATTAGTTTAATTGATGTGTGCAGTCCACTTAGTTCCACCGATGCCATTGTTTGTTTTTGGTGATGCCTGCGTGCTCCTGCACTGCCCACGGTTTAAGTTCGATGACAAGATATGTGCCGAATGCTAAGGAATCACGTGTTTTCAACCATCAAAATAAAGGAATTTAAAGTGGATTTCAAGGCGTAGATGCAAGTGAGATGCAAAGGAGCAAACAAAGGATCTGTGATTTTCACAGGATTAAGTAAAATTTCGCAACCATATTTAAAATTTCGCAATCCTAGCTTAACAGAATTTTCAGCACGAAACCCTCGCTAGCTACGAAATTTATCGTGCCTCAGCGAAATTCACTCACATTCACACACTGTATTATTGAAGCAATTTCGCTTAGCCAGCTAAATTCAACTGCTGATAGCTTAAATTTCCCACTCTCTATCTCTCGTGAGAATTTTGCCAGCTAGCGAAATTTCGCTAGACTAGCAAATTTTCTGTTATGCTAGCCAAACCCCCGCAGATAGCGAAATTGCCGCCCCGTGATTTTTGTATATTTGATCCTAAACGACTACGTTTGATGTATTACCACATTTTAGCCCTTATGTAATCCTTCATATATATTCTAGGTATTTTGCAGTTTCACACTGTCGTACTCATATAAACCCCACAAACTTGTAACCCTAAGCAACTTTAGCTTAAATCTACCTTATAAATTTTCCCAGCCTTTCATTCCGTTTCTTCTCTCTTCTTCTTTGTTTCATTTTCTAGGCTGCCAAACACAACCCTTGAGGATGACAACTCAAGGGATGCTTGGCTAAGCCTCATAGCTTTGAAGATGAGGGTGGCTAGCTTGGTTTTGGGGTCACAGGTGTCAGTTCCTCATGCTTTAAATGATGGTGCACTGCATTATGGTTCCATACCTTCCAAACGGCTTAAATTGCCATTTAATGTTGTTCCTTTGGTCAATACTTGCCATGCTTTAGGGTTCAGTGCATGCTTAATGCTAGATGCACTGATATCCTTTAGATGCCATTTACGAGCCACTGAAATGAGGTTGAATGATAGGGTTTTAAAACTGAATGGGACTTTGAATGCTTAGTACTTGGTTCTCACTGGGGTTAGGAGGGTTCTAGGGTTAGAGCTCATAGTTAAACAAAGATCCTGGCTGTACTTTGACGGCAGTCATTTGCTCTAATGCGAGGAAATAACCCGAGGACACTTTAATAGCCCCATGTTATCAAGATAGTGACCTAAGCCTTCAAGGTTACCATTTCACACTTCACTTTAAGCCATTACAATAATGTTGAATAAATAACTTCCACCTGCTTTGAACCAAATCCGTAATCCAAACAGAAGCCTCTACCATTTTCCAAACACTGATGGAATCATTCATAGATGAAAAACCCATCCAAGGGTTCGAATCTTAGATCGGCTATTCCTAAGGAAAGAGTTTGACTACAGTAGTGGGAGGAACTAAGGATACAAATATTGTTGATTCCGAATCACCCTACCGTGGCACAAATCACTGACTGAGAACATTAATGGACATTGAATGTCATTTTCAAAGGATAGTTATTGAGGGTCAGGTTTTACAGCTAAATCAAAATCCGATTCGGGAGGTAACTATAGGTTACTTTCCTCAATGTGAGGAAAAGACCCCGAGAACCTCTCATTTGCCCTAGGAACCCAAGCCCAGTTGCCTAACACTTCAAGCGAATTCTTTCCATATTTTACTTCACTTTGGTTACGATTTCAACTTACAAAATCCACTCTTTTATCCAATCCTAATATCCAAATATTAATCACCAGTGTAACTTCAACATTAGCCATTTCCACGAAGAAAACCCATACCTGTGGACGATCCTAGAACCACTGTACTATAGTAGCTATGCTACGCTACGCTAGTACAAGGTGTTAGGTTATAAATATTGTTGATTCAGAATACCCTACAAGCTACACATAAGCACACGCAAATCAGTCGGCACCCTTGAGACGCGGGCTTATCGTTGGCATCGGTCGCACGTAAGCGGTTGCATTTGCTCTCATGGTTAGCCAATAGTAACCTTGCGTATGGGCCCTATGAGCTAAAGTTCTACAGCTTTGATGGTTTCTGCATATTCTTTCATGGAGTTCTGCTAATATATATTGTCCCTACTAAGTGGTAAGACACTTAAGATACGACCCGTCCAAAGACCGTTTATATAATTGCCCATTCACAAGGGAAAATCTAGCCGCCTGGACCTGAATCTTATGGGCTACAACCCTGTTATATGATAGTTCTCCCGAGCTCAAATAAAGTACTATTAGAGTCATCCAAGAAGAACATGCTTCATCTATCTCGTTTACGTGGTTGATAGCACTGACAAATGCCCACAAGAATAGACATAAAGGAATACTGCTTTATTGGGAGATACTGCACACCGCCGCAAAGCATTTAATTCCTTTCATCTAACCCTGGATATGCTCAAGCTTCCAAGCCGCAAAACTCTCTAGTCGTAGCTTAACCAAACATACATACTTGATCATGCGTTGGTCTTGCGTTTCGTATTCTCCGTTTACCTACCCTACTACTAGTTGAGAGTCACTTTGTATGATGATTTTTTTCAAAGATATAGATGTTACGAGGTCGATTCCAGCTAGGACTTCTTCATATTCAGTCTCATTATTGGACGTAGGGAAGTCCAGCCGTATGGCCTGTTCTATCCTTTCCCCAGCCGAGGCTTTAAGTTACAAACCGACTCCAGCTCCCATTTGTCGAGAAGCACCATCTACATTATGGATCCACCAATCAGCATTACTCGAGTCCACATCCTGTTGGGGAACTTATGCTAAAAAGTCTACCAATATTTGCCCCTTCAATGCCGAGCGAGACTTATATTGAATACCAAATTCTCTTAGCTCAATCACCCACTAGACCATCATCCCTGATAGGTCAGGCTTATGTATAGTGCTTCGTAAAGGGAGTTCTTAACTACCACATGGAGGGCCAATGCTGCTTGTTCGAGACAGGTATACCGAGTCTTTGCTTCAAACAAAGATTTTCTTATGAAGAATATTTGTTCTGTTTCTAGTTTTCATCTTCTTTGAACAGTTAAAATTTACTTAAGACTTCAAACCGCTTTAGTAAACATAGAGCGATAAATTTCATTGGCTAGCTAGAATTGGCGCTTTGGTAAGATATTATTCGAATACATGATCGGGTCGCGATTCTTCATTCCAACCGACCTCGCTCCTCTCTTTAGAATGATAAAAATGGTTTTAACTAACTGGTGAAAAGAGATATGAACTCAAGAGTCATACCCTACTAGTCACTTGTTGTACTTTTCTGTAGGTGGAACCTGAGAATCCATTATTATAGCCTTTCTTGAAAGGATAGATTGGCCTCTCTATCCCTCTTTGGGTCACCATGAAGCCTAAAAATATGCCCGAACTGACTCTAAACACACATTTCAAAGGGTTGAGTTTCATGTTGTACTTTCGCAATGCTTTGTGTGATCAAAGAACTTTTTAGACTTTATAAGCATATCATCGATATAGACCTCCATGGTTTCACCCAGCAGCGGTCGGAATATCTTAGCTACCAACCTTTGATAAGTTGCCCCAACGTTCTTCAAGCCAAAAGGCATCACATTATAGCAAAAGATAACTCGTATGCTGTAACGAAGGCCATTTTCTTACTATGATCTGCATGGAATTTGATGGTACCTAGAGAAAGTGCCCAGAAATGACAGTATCCCGTCCCTGGCTGTGGCATCAACAATTTGATCTACAAAGCGCAAGGGGAAGTTATCGCTTAGGCATGCTTCGCTGAGGTCATAATCTACACATACTCGCTTTCAATTTACCATCTTTCTTTAGGACCACCACCACCACGCTGGCTAGCCATTCAGTACTCTTACTCTTCCGATTAAACCTACTCCCGCAAGTTTTCTACTGGTCCTAATAATTTGACGGCGATCCGGGGTGGAAATGCCTTACTTTTTGTCTTACTAGTTTGGCCGTGGGAATAATATTCACAGGAGTGGTCACCACGAGTTAAATCCAACCATATCTCGAGTACTTGTGGCAAGCACATCTACGTTATTTAATAGTACAAGTCAAATCGCTCTCTTTCTTCATATAGAATAGGAGATAACTCATTTAAGTGAACCTTTTCGTCCGATTCAATGCCATTTTTCCAGAGGATCCATAGCCAACGGATCCTTCTCTTCCGCCCTAATCTGGGCGGAGAACTGTGATTACTATGAGGGGATTTCATCATGGAGGGGAGGATTTTCAAAGTTCTTTCTCCCTCTCCGCCTTATATAGATAGTTGGCCAGCATTGTCGTAAGGCCTAATCGACATTAAAAGGTCAACCTACCCAACGTTACTCAAATAGCTGATCATTTGGTGGTAGGTCGAAGGGACAACCTTCATCGAGTGCAGCTAGGCTCGCCCCATTATGGCATTGTAAGGCCCTAAGTCATCAACAAGGAGCGCGACATCTCCTAGTGTTACTGTAGTTGCTCCCTTAAAACAAGAGAAGATTCACCCGACTAAGTTCAGCATACTTAAGGAAAGCTTCATCTGCTTGAAGGCTGGTAGCCGTCGCAAAAATCGCTACATCAAGTAGAGTCCACTAGTACCATGTACACATCAAAACCGTTAATACGTAGGGTGAGCAATTAGTGCATCATATTGGGTACAATGACTTCGTTTCGTTAACAGGAGGAAAGGATAGGCCATCCATTGGCTTGGTTTCTTCATTGTTGCCTTCTGTGTGGATAGTATTTACTCATTTAATCGCTAGTTCTCAAGAGCTTATTTTGTTAGCGCTTCAATTGATATTGATCGTTAGACGGGCCGCCACCTAGTATCTAATTTATTAAAGGCCTGGATTCTGACAGGATTATTGTTTCGACTATAATTCTATCTACTGCTTGCCTTAATTTCTCTATGTAGTCGGCTTCTTTGACATACCTCCTGTGGTGCCCAGCTTTGATCAGCTTTTCCACCAATAACTTTAGGTTTCGACACTTGTCGGTCTCATGCCCATGATCTCTATGATAATCGCACCATATGGATTTGTTTCTTTGGGCAGGATCCGTCTGGATTGGTGCAAGCCATTTAAACTCTACCAAGTCGTCAATGATGGACAATAACTTTTTGTATGAGATGTTCAAAGGAGGTAAACTGTGATTTCTTTCTATGACTCCATAACAGACCGCTGCTCTTCCTCGTCCCTCACATTCTCACTAAAACAACTTCTTCCCATACGACTTATTTCCCTCATCCGACTAGTTTGTAATCATGACGGTCTGGGCTACTACATGGATATTGTCTTCCAGCATTGAGTACTTATCAACCCATTTGTATAATTCTCCCATTGTCGCTGGCGAGTCTAAAGATAATGATTGGAATAAAGGAGTAGATGGTCCAAAGCTTGTCCTAAGTTTTCATGACTCACGCCTTATGCTATACGATTATACCTGCTGAATGGCTTTCCCAAACCTCCTTGTGAAATCTTGAATAGACTCCTCTTCCTGCTTTAGAATAGTCTGCAAAGAGCTAATGTTCCTCTTTTGTCGTACTGAACAAAGGTACTACGATATAAATGCAGTCCATAGTTCATTGAATGAATTTATTAAATAATGCGGGAGCTTATGAAACTAAGCTAACGCAAGCCTCCGCAAACTAGTCAGGAATACATTACACAGCAGTCGGTCATTGCCAGCATTTAGTATCATTGCCTAATTATAATGGAGCATATGGTCGTAAGGATCATTAGAGCCATCAAACGTACCGAAAGCTGATATGACAAACCCGTGAGGTGGCACTTAGTCAAGAATGTGCTGTCTCTGGGCGGCGAAGAAAGCATGTCACGGCCTCCGTCAGATTAAGCCTCCGTTTACGGTGATATAGAATGTCGCCTCAGATCAAAGGCATGTACGAACGACATTGGTAGCATCATGCCTAAAGGCTATCGACGCGCTCCTGCGGGCTCGATCTCGGCTGGTCTCGCCTCATGCTTACCTCTATCCTTACCTTGGGGGATGCACCACTAATAGCATCATCGGGGCTGGCGACGAAGGCTTCTTATGCGATTTGGCCTTTATGCTCTCTCGAGCATTCTTTATTGATGAGAAACTCAAGGAAAGGGAACTGCTTGAGGATAACTCATCATCTGCTGGAGTACCGAAGTTGTCAGGAATAACGACTCCTTCCCTCTATTCCGAGCGATTAGATGCACAACTCGACCACTATCTTGTACATATTTTCCAAGATTGCGGCTTTTTCTATCTAGGCCCGCAACTAGTCATTCTCACGCTGCAAGCGTTCAGCATGACCTTGCATCTCCTTCATCTGTCGTGCTTGTTCCTCCTGTTTTTTCTCCATCTCCTGAAACCAATAGAGGAATTGTGATCTTGGGGATTGGTTCATCGAATGGCTTGACATTGTGATTGCCTCGAACGAATCAGGTGCAAAAGGGGGAATCGATAGAGTCCCGGGTGATGAAGGGTTACTAGACAATCACAGTTTTTGCCCCCTTGCGACCTGTAGATCTAGATTCTCTGCTCACCCTACGATGGCGTTAATCAGAAGACCTTGATCGTAGGGAACTCTGAGCATCAGCAATGCAACGTGAACCTGGAAAAAGGTAATCCGACGATGATGTGCCGACCACGCTCTCTGATGATTAAGTTATCACAAGATGGAGAATGAGAAGCAGTGAGTTCACACAGTTGGAATTTTTTTTACCTTCACCTCGTGGGGGATCTTTCCGATTTATAGGGTGCAGTTCACAAATCCTACCTTGATTTTAGGGATAAAATCTTCTTTTCCTATCAGAGATTAATCTACCGAGAAGTAAGAGATTTGGAAACTGATAAATCCATTGATAAATATCTCTTTTGCGTATTTTCCGCCTTCATACGCTTATCAATAACGAACTTCCCATATGCGGCAGATAAATACGTGACTGAGATCCTAGCTCTGCCGCCCAAAGCAAGTCTTTGAGAAGACACCCTGGCTTTCTCAGACGGGCTTTAAGACTCTCCCGTCTGGATAATGCCCGACTGGTTTTAATATGATACATGGCTTAGACTGTTTATCAACTAGGGCCAAGTGAGCCCTGGGCCCATTGAGTAATGGGTCTAAAGGTCATGGTACTCACAAACTGATGCAAGACGATGGTCGTCTGTCTATCCTACATCAAAACGCCGATCAGTAGCAATGCTAACAGCAACCCTAGTTGAATATTTAATAAATATATATTCTCTATTGATTGAGATTCTATATATTCAAGATGAAATTTATGCAAAACTTCATCAGTCTCTTTCCATATCCTTATTTTCCACAGCAGTCATTCATCTTATGTCTTACCAGGAGAAAAAAATCATTGTTTTTATTGGCTTGAGTCTTGATCACCCATACGCCTCTCGTGCTAACTGTCATGTCATTTACAAAGGAAGGAGAGAAGAAAAATCCCACAATTGAATATAGGATATGGCATAAATAATAGGGTTTACCATATGCCAAGTTTTATAATATTTGAGTCCATTCCAAACTTCTTTGAGGACATAATTACCACATAGATCATGAAAATATTAAAATATCGATTTTATTAGTAGTTCATTATAAGTTGTTGATGTTATAGATTGGTCCTAATTGAGTAATTAACAGTACAATTTTTCTATGGAACGTTTGAAAATTGTTTTGCTAAAAATATTACTATGAAAATCTGCAGCAAAATCCATAATTGTTTTGCTAGCACTAATACTATTCTGCCGTATTCCATACAACATGACACTGGAGTCCAGCTTCATTTAATATTTGAAGCATAGACACCTTCCTAGTACATCCTTGATGAATATTTTACCACTGTCCTGAAACTACAGTCAAATTTATCGCTGACTTCTCTAAGCACACAAAAACTTAATTTCCAGGAAACTCTGATTGCTGACTGAATACTTGTCCTAAGATCCAGAAAAACATTTTCCAGGAAAATCCAATGACTATTGGGTAGTTTATAGTCCACATGGATAGAGGAAACTGGGCATTAGGGTCGTCCAGTGACAGTTAAGTCTGTAAATGGAAAGTATGGTGTCCTCCCAAAGTGTCTCAAAAGCCATTCAATCACTTCTGATCATGTCTTTTGTTCTCGCTAGCTTTCCTGATCTTGTCTGCGCTGATCCTCCTTATAATGATTGTTCAACCACCACTATTTATGGAGTTAATAGTCTATTTCAAAGTAATCTTGAAACTCTACTTGATTCCTTACCTTCTAAAGCTTCCGTCTCCCACTTCAATAATACCTCCATTGGAAATGGCCCAGACAGAGTTAATGGTGCCTTTCTGTGCCTCTATTATATTACAGATGACCTATGCAGAAACTGCATTTCTACAGCAGCATTAGCTGTCAAGAAACTTTGTCCAGTATGAGTGAAGCCATCATATGGGAGGAAGAATGCCAAATGTTCTATTCTAATGAAACATTTGTTGGCCATTTGAGTACTACAGGAAACATTCCTCTAGATAATCGTAAGAATGTTTCGGACCTGGAGTCTATAGCAGCTGAGATTTAGATCTGTTGTGAATGATACCCTGCAGAACCTTACCAATCGGGCAGTTTTCAATTCTTCAATTGGAATGTATGCCACCAAACCAGTAGTCTTTACAGATACAGATACCTTATATGCACTTGTGCAATGCACTCCAGACTTGTCACCAGGTAACTGTAGTATATGCCTTCAGACTGCCATAACACAAATCTTAGCAGTCTATTTTTCACGAGGTGCAAGGCTTCTCAGTCGTAGTTGCTATCTAAGGTATGAGTTCTAATTTTTTATCAAGGTGCAACTGAACCCCAAGGTCCTATTTCTCCACAAACTCCGGGGACAAGGAAAGTGCTACTGCAGACAATCAGCAATCTTACCATGATAGTTTTCATTAAATAAAATGATTGAGATCAATGGAAACTAATTAATACAAAATGAAGTTTCATATTTTTATTCATGTTCTTTCAAATACAGATGGAAGAAGGAAAATAGGGATGATTCTGATCATTATAAGTGTATCAGTTGTCTCTTTGGCTGTGGCAACTTTAGACGTTTCTCGCGACACATAGAACTCTATTGCGACATTGATTGCTGCAATTGCTCTTTTTCTCTTCTTTCTTGTTGAAATTTTCTCCTTTTTGAATTAAAACCTGCAAAACACAAAGTTGATAAATAATTCATAATTTGGCATTAAAAAAAATCTGAATATACTAAAAATAAGCCAGACAAATGGATTAAAAATAGATGAGTTTAAGACTCATCAAATTCCCCCAAACTTAAAGTTTTGCTTGTCCCCAAGCAAAGAAAATAAAATTTTGTTTGTCCTTAAACAATTCAGCTTTATTTTTAAGGACATTTTTTTAGCTTTCTACTACAATCCTTTCTGAATCAACTTCCTGAATTGAAACTAGTTAGTTACAACATAGTTTTCAATTCAGATTTAGGAAAACTTTTCAATTATTGTCACAAAACAAACTAATGATTTCTGAAATTTAAACAATTCAATCAATTCATCCAGATCTGTGAGTGTGTGATGGTTCTCTTTCCCTTTCTCCTTGTCAAAATTAGCTAATCTTCCGGGCCCATATAGTTAATGATATCATTTTAAGTCCCATATGTTTGTTTTTCATATTAGTCTCCACTAATGTAGGCAAATACAACCTTCAAGATCAATTAGGTCTTTTAGGCTTGTAAAGTTTGGCTTGGGTAATTGGGTGGATAATTCGAGAATTTAGGCTAAAAATTACCCAAATTCCAATCTCCACTTTTTGCATCTTTGTCTCTATCCTTCATCCCTTTCTTTTCTACTAATGTCAGAAAAGAAATTTTTCCCCAAAACTTGATCTTGATGTATCATTGATTCGTGCCGCAATAGGGTTCCGAAATCAACAAAATTTATATCCTAAATCCTACTGTAGGAGCAAAGCTACTGCAGTATAGTGGTCTAGGGTCGAACTCAGGGATGGGTTTTCTTCATGCAAATGACTAACAGTGAAGTGCTTAAACTGGTGAATTTAATTTGGATTTTGGGGTTTAGATAAAAACAGGGAGTGTAATGGTTGGCAACTGAAATTTAAATAAAATAAAATGTAAAAGAAGTCTCCTTAAAGTGTTAGACTACTGGATTTAGGTTCTAAAGGTCACTGAGAGGTTCTCGGGTCCATTTCTCACTGGGAGGATGACATATAGTCATCTCCCGAATCGGATCTTCATTTAGCTATAAACCTAACTCCAAAATAATTATCCTTTGAAAATGGTGTTTACTGAGCAAAGAAGGGGTCACCGACAAAGGAAAGAATTATCCCCCGACTCACCTTGGCAATGATTAATAGAGTGGTAACTAATGAATCTCAAGTGATTCTAGCACAAGCATCCACCGAACCCCAAAAGATTACCAAATAAAGGTCATTCAAGGTGAATCTAGGAGATTTAAACCTAGAGTTCAAAGGAAACACAAATCGCCAAGGCACTCTACGTGAAAAATTGGGAACCTTCAACAGCCCTTCACCCGCACCTCAGCAGCCTTCGGGGCTTCAAGGAGGAAGGGATTTAGCCGCTCATCCTCCGAGTTGTCATCCTCGGAGGGTGTTTAGCTGCCCAGAAAATGGAAAAGAAAATGAAAGAAAAGGGAGTAGCAGAAGAAAAACGCGGGAGAGCCGAAAGCTTCTCCAAAAATTTATTACCGAAGTGATTGATTGTTACAAACTCCACTTCAATTTTACACGTTCGAGCAAGGGAAATTACAAAACAAACAAAACAAAAGCTATTACAAGGGTAGAAAGGAGAAAACCAAAACGGAGTCGCTTAAAACACAAAAATAGGGATAAAAGGATTTCGCATAGTGAAATTTTTGCTATGTAGCGAAATTTCGCTATCATAGAGAAAATTTCGCTATATAGCGAAATTGCAAGCTTGTAGAGAAATTTTGATATTCTGTTCGTCACTGTTCCATTGCTCCCTGCTGCTTCATTTTTCTTCTATTTTCTGCTCTTCTTTCCTCTTGGTCTCTGATCTACGATGTTGAGTTTGACTCGAATTATTCATGTTTGGATCGACTCAACAATTTTGGCATGATTAGCTCGCAAAAACTGCAAAATTTGCCAAAAAAAATGCAATCAGTAGAATTGTAGGGACCTTAATGTGCAAATCAAGTTAATTAGAATGATTAGTATACAAAAAGCACTCAAAACCTATAATAAATAGGGTTCAAAATAGCACTTTGGGCACTCATCACACCCCCCAACCTACACATTGCTAGTCCCTTAGCAATGAAAGAAAGAAAGAAAGAGAGAGAATACAAAACAATATCAAAATTGCTATTTCAAAAAGGTTGTGAATGAGTAATGCCTAACCCTAAGTAAGAATCATCAAAGCCGTGTCCAATAACTATCATGAGAGAATGAATGCCATACAAAATTGAGTATCAAAAGAGCCTCCTTCTTGGTGAATCAACCAGAACTTCCACCAAAATCTAAGTGGCTGGTTTGATCGCCTCTCAACAATAAACTGCCAAATTACACTCTCCCCCCAACGTAGCTACTACCACGACCTAGCATGCTAACCAACCTAAATAGATCAGGACCCACTCTTCGTTGTAGGGTGCAATGCTGAGGGTTCGACTTCACCAAAGTCCGTGTAACAGGGATTAACCGACAACTCCCAACCAGTGAAGGTTTAGGGCATCAAGCCATGAGGATCTTTCGACCACTAACTCTATAGGTTTCACCCCGGATTTCGAATGATTTCGAACCTCCAGCACCTACAACTTGCTCAACTCCACCTATCCACCCATGTAACGAGCACTAAGTCGGTGGCCCCCAACCGCCTGGTTTAGGCACCTGGCTTAGCTGCTTTTGCCATATACCCCTGACCGTGCCTCTGCTCTCTGCTGAAAAAAGCGCCATTTTTCTTCTTTTCTTTTCTTTTCTTTTTCTCTTTTATTTTGGAAGACACATTGGCCTCTTTCATGGGGCCCTAACCTATTAAAGGTGGTCAACGAAACTAGTGTAGGTTATTGCAAGGCTTAGCAAAGTTAGGCCGTTTTTTTTCAAAGTTATCAAGAAACCTGATGCAAGACGCTTGTATAGCTAAAGGTGGAAGAAAATGGTTTAAAAACAATAAGAGTTCAACTAAACATCCACTAACTAGGCATGGAACCAATTCAACATCAATAGAATCGACAAAGTTTCAATTTTTCAAAACCACGTTAGGCAAAAACACAAAGAAAATAGGTGCAGTTTTTGAACAAAATAAGTTGTATAGTATAACAGCTTCACAAAAAATAAAAAAAAAAAACCAGCAAGCTACTGAACATCACAAAATGGTCTTGCTCAAAAGAGTAACAAAAACATAAGTGCAAAAGCCATTTCCTTCACTAACTCTCCCCCCCAACCAAATATCTCATTATCCGCAATGGGGCTCATATTGGAAAGTTAGGGAAGGAAGTGTTACCTCCTTGATGAGATGTGATCGTTGTTGAATAGGAGACTTCACAAGCTTTCCATCGACACCTTATCCACTTCGTTTGGGCTTCAAATGAACAAGTTAGAAGAAGAAAAGAGAGAAAAAAAAGTGACCAATTGGAGCATTTTGAAAATTTCACCTTTATAAAAATTTTCAAAAGTGTTCTTTCTGGATATTTTTGGATTCTACACTCTCTAAGATTTCCAACGGTACCAAAAACTCCTAAAACGGAGTTCGGATGAAAAATTTATGAGCGAAACAAAATCAGGAGGCAAAACAGTGGGGAGTAGCGAAAAAATTTCGCTAAAATATCAAAAATTTCACATAGCAAATTTTTCGCTATGTTTGCGAAATTTTCGCTATGTTTATAGCGATTTTTTTTTTAATAAATAAAAATAATAATTAATAATAATAATAATAAAAATAAAAATAAAAATAAAAACATTTTTTTGAGAGACAAATTTTTTTTAATAAAAAGAAAAATAAATAATAAATAAAAATTTATAAAAAATAAAAATAATAAAAAAAAAAATAATTTTATTTTTATTTTTATTTTTATTTTTTAACATAAAATAATAAATAAAACAAAATTTTTTTTGATAAAATAATGTAAAAAAAAAAAAACACTTTATTGTTCAAAATTTTGTCTTTAGCGTAAATAGTAGTACAAAATTTTCGCTACATAGCGAAATTTCGCTATGTAGCGAAAATTCCACTTGTGGATTTTCGCTATAATTGCGAAAATTTCGTTATTATTGCGAAATTTCCTGCTGCTCCTCCTGCTGTCCTCCGCTTGTGGTGCTTGCAATTTCTTCAATCCAAGCTTCAAAATTTCACTCAAACTGCAAAAATTAATACAAGAAAAATTAAGAAAAATTGTAGAAAAGTGAAAAACAAGCTAGAACAAAGATTAACTTAAAAATTAGGGAAAATCTAAGAAGAAAAATTATAGAAATCCAATTAAAATAAAATAAAATGAAATAAAACAAGAAAAATTAAAACAAAAAGTGGGGGAGACTGTGCTCCCCCCAAACCACTTCCTTAGGCCTTTGGAGGCTAGTGGAACTGGTGGAGCTTAGAAATGCCAAGGTTCGGGTGCTCCAAATCCGAATCAGCACCCGAACCATCCACTGTGCCATGCGATGTGAGCAACTGCCATTGTTTTTGATGTAGTGGCTAAATTATGTACAGAGGCCACTAATCTCTTGAAGTTTTGCATGGCAGGCAGTGATGGGCTGGCCTTAGCTCAAAGTGATTCAGGTTATCGTGCTCGTGTAGGCGTAATATACACTTGGTCGTGAGGGCTACCGGCGCGGGCTTTTGGTACGGTGGCAGTGGGGTTCAATTCTGTGGGAAATGGTTTCGAAACAAGCTTTTTGGGCTCATCCACTGCTTCTTTTCCACTTCCCTCCTCAGTTATAAAGGGAAAGATTTCTTCTTGGTTCTCCCTTAGAAAAACAACATCACACATATCCGAGATCTCGTACAATCCTTCAGACAATTCAATAAAATCCTCTATAAGCCTCTGGTGTGGCTGTTGTTGACACTGCTCCTCTGCCATGGTGTCACTTTGGCACTCTTCCTCTGGTGGACATTGCTACTGATCGATTAGGTTTTCCCATTTATGCTCAAAATCTTTTTTCAGCCCATCCAATTTCTTATTCAAATTGTCTTCCATAGTGACAATTCTCTGATTTGAATGGGCATTAGTCCCTTTTTGCTCTGCCACAGAGTCATCCACTATCTGGGTAAGGTCCAAAATGGTTTGTTCAAATGGAGGGATTGACTGTGGTGGCTTCAGGTGACCGAGTCGGGCATAAACGGAGGTTCAAGAGGTATACTGCGGGAGGTCTGGGTTCCCATGAGGAATTGGGTGATTCCTCCAACTATGGTTGTAAGTACTACCATATGGTGAACTCATCCATTGGTTTCATAAATTCTCATGGACCTATATTCATTTGATTCATCTCCACAAAGTTGTCGACTTTACATGACTCGGTTCCTCGTAATCCTCATAGACATGTATGCAATACAAAGGAGTAGCCTACCTTCCTCGGGATTTCTAATCCACCGGAAATTCCTACAAGAAAAATAGGCAAACACCCAACGATCAAGTAGCAATCCTACCTGGGTGCTGTTAGAACTATGAACTCGAAACTAAGATTAACGCAGACAGCATACAGAGAGAAATTCACCAAACACTCTGTGATGAGGATCACAAGTGTTTATCAGGTCATCATTTCAGACATCTAGGCACCATCCCCGCACCCACGCCATTTGATTCGTGCCGCAATAGGGTTCCGAAATCAACAAAATTTATATCCTAAATCCAACTGCCGTAGCAAAGCTACTACAGTATAGTAGTCTAGGGTCGAACTCAGGGATGGGTTTTTCTTCATGCAAATGACTAACAGTGAAGTGCTTAAACTGGTGAATTTAATTTGGATTTTGGGGTTTTGATAAAAACAGGGGGTGTAATGGTTGGCAACTGAAATTTAAATTAAATAAAATGTAAAAGAAGTCTCCTTAAAGTGTCAGGCTACTGGATTTAGGTTCTAAAGGTCACTGAGAGGTTCTCGGGTCCATTTCCTCGCATTGAGGAGGATGACATATAGTCATCTCCCGAACCAGATCTTCATTTAGCTATAAAACCTAACCCAAAATAATTATCCTTTTGAAAAATGGTGTTTAATGAAAGCAACAAAGGGTCACCGACGTTGAAGAACAATTCCTCCCTAACTCACCTTACAATGATTAATAGAGGGTAACTAATGAATCCTCGCGGATCTAGCAATAAGCATCCACTCCAACCCTAAAATATTACCAACAAAGGTCATTCAAGGTGAATCTAGGGGATTTAAACCCCAGAGTTCAAAGGAAACACAAACTCCGCGCGTACTGTGTGAAAAACAGTGGAACCTTCAAGAGCTCTTCGATCTGCACCAGCCTCTTCTCGCTTCAAGGAGGAAGGGATTTAGCCTCTCATCCTCCAAGTTGTCATCCTCGGAGGGTGTTTGGCTGCCCAGAAAATGGAAAAGAAAATGAAAGAAAAGGGAGCAGCAGAAGAAAAACACGGGAGAGCCGAAAGCTTCTCCAAAAATTTATTGTCGAAGTGATTGATTGTTAAAAACCTTGACTCTAGCTTATATACGGCTCAGAGCAAGGGAAATTACAAAAACAAACCAAAACAAAAGCTATTACAAGGATAGAAAGGAGAAAAACCAAAACGGAGTCGTTTAAACACAAAACAGGAGCAAAGGATTTCGTTACAGGTGAAATTTTCGCTATGTAGCGAAATTTCTCTATATAGTGAAATTGCAAGCTTGTAGCGAAATTTTGATATTCTGTTCATCACTGTTCCATTGCTCCCTGCTGCTTCATATAGTGAAATTGCAAGCTTGTAGCGAATTCTTCATGTTTGGATCGACTCAACAATTTTGGCATGATTAGCTCGCAAAAACTGCAAAATTTGCCACAAAATGCGATCAGTAGAATTGTAGGACCTAATGTGCACGGTTAATTAGAATGATTAGTATACAAAAATCACTCAAAATCTATAATAAATAGGGCTCAAAATAGCACTTTTTGGGCATTAATCAATCATACTGCATACTCTCATCTTGGTAATTTTCTTTGCCACTGTCATTCTTATCAAGTCGGTCCCTTTAGATAGAAGCCCTTTTTGCTTTTCTTTTCACTTGTCAAAGATTTTTAGGAATAGTGCAATGTTTTGTCTTTTTAGGCTTTCTACCACTCTTAGAGAACTTTGGGTTAGCAACTTCCATACTAGTTGGCATTAGGGTATTAGGTGTTGAAACACCCCTATGAACTCAATTGTTCAAGAGAGGAAGGCCACAAGACAAAACTTATTCCAATTTGACAATTTACAAACCTTTGTCTTCTTCTTTGCATTCCTTTCCTTTCTTTCATTTGTTCTTTTTTCCATTCTGCATTCTTGTTTTTCCCTTCAAATCAAAATAACATTCCCCCAATCTTGTCCTTTTTTGCATTTTGAGGTTCTTTTCCTGAAATCTAGGCAATAATGGGTTCTTTACTGTAGGATTAGAATAAAGGAAGGGTTTGAGGTTTCTAATTGCTGGTTCAATAAAGAAATTAGTCATTTTGGCTCAATTCTGGAACTAGAGTGTATGCTTGTGCATATTATGAGGGTAGGCTTGAAAGGCTCAATCTTCCAAGGATGGCCTATATCACTTCCTGTTAGTTGTATAGCCTAGGATTTTGCCTTGACTAATAATCTAACAAGTTCTAGGACACTGACTATTTGACCGCAATTAACTCCGTAAGATGTCCCTAATTTTTCACAATTTGTTAAGGACTCACTTTGACCATGTGCATTGTTTTTCAGATTTCATCGACCTTACCGTTTACACAACAGTCTCAAAAGTCTTGTTTGTGTTTCCTATTGAGTACATCTTCCTAAATCTGATCATTCAACTTCATTTTCTGGCTAAACTGCAACTTCCTTTTCTAATTGGGGATTAGCCTACAACAATGCATCTATCAATGGTTGTTTGGATTTGAATTTTGCTATTGTGTTATTTAATCAAGTAAAGAAGTTTATTTTGATCATGCATTCAGCTCACAATAATACAACACAACCACAATTGTTCTCAAATCATTTCATCCCAACATGCTGCAGCAAATAGACAATTTGATCTAAGTAGTTGATTTCTTCTTTATTCAACCAAGCAATTGGCAATCATGAAGCAAAGAAAATTAATTAAAACACACCAAACAATAAAAAACACAAATGAACACAAAATTCTTGCAAAAATCTTTATTTTATTTAGAGGAATAGGCTTTGAATATAGAGAGGATGAGGAGATGGAAAAGGTAGGGTATTGTTCATTTTTTATTTCTTCCAGCCCTCTCCTTGGCTGCTTCCATCCTTAGATATTCTTCCACCTCCTCTACTGGGGTGAGTTCCTTTTTTCCTATGATACTATGATTTTCATTTTTTCTTGTTTCTGTACATGGTGAGTAAAGGGCCCGTCTAATTGAACTGGTCAGTATAGTGGTAGCGGGTCTCAGACCCTGGGGACTATAGTGTGGTCTACAAGCCGAGATCTCGGGGATTGTGGCAGTATCTTCTTCTTGCTCGGGACACCGTTTTCACTGATCCAGTTCCAGATCTGGCATAGTTTCCAAGTTCTCTGCCTCATAGCTAGAGATTCCAAGAGTGTCCTGTTGTTTATTATCTCATAGCTCAATGTTTAAAACTCGTTTGCGTTGTCCTGTGACCTGCTCATGCAATTGTTATCTCTTGAGTCCATGCTTGCCTTCAGAGCATTGTCTCTATCTCTCAAGATTGTTCTCCACTATGTGTCCCTTTTCTCTATTTATGCTTTCCACTCTTCATCCCTTTTCTTCAGCACATCCTCTAAATTTTGGTCCCTTCTTCTAAGCTCTACATCAAAATACTCATCCCTGAGCTGAAGCTGTGTCTTTAACTTATTATCTCTTTCCTTCATTTCATGCCGCATAGACGCTACCAATTCTATCAATTATGTATGATTTCAGTTCTTCCCAGAACTTTCATCTTGTTTCTGATGAGTTTGTCTTAGCTCTGGGGATGCATTCCAGAATTGGCTTTAACTTCTCTGAGCTTTTGGTTGCAATGGAATTTCGCTTTCCCACTATTCTGTCTCAATGCACCCTTCATTCCCTTTTTCTTCTTGTGTTTCTTTTTCCTTGCCCTTCCCTTTGTTCTTTGGTCCTTTAGTTATACCAGTTAAGGTCAGAGGGGAGGCTCTGGGGTAGGTTTCCTCGGTCCCCCATTCTTCGTCAACTCCCCCTTGGATGCAAAGTCTGGCTATTGTGGTTGGGTGTGGAATCATCCCCCTGCATTTGCTTTTAGAGTAACCCAAGATAGACTTTTCAATAATTTTTCTCACATTTATCTTGTAACCCTTCAACAATGCGTAGAGGATAATTGCTTCCTCTCTTCTCACTATGCTTAGATGCTTAGAAGGCATAAGGACAGAATTTATAAAGTAAAACCATACCTTGGCTTCTTCAGTCAGGTCTCCTTTAGCAATGGATTTAAAAGGGGTCTTCTTTATCCCTTTCCATTTTCCTTTTCCAGCCATGAGTAGGTCTACTATTTTCTGGTGTTCTAGTTCCTTGAGTTGTTTCTTGAACTTAGAAGCATCCTTTTGCACCCTCAGATTAAACAATCTATTTATCTCTTCTCTATTGAACTCTATCCACTGTCCTCTGACATATACTCTTTTTCCTTCTTTCTCTACCATATTCGTAAAGAATTCTTTCACCAAAGAGGCATAACTAGGTTCTTCAGGTTCACCTGACTGGCCATCCTCTCTTTTCTAAAGATTTCAAAGAAACGAGAGGATAACCTAACCCTTTCGCAATGAAGCCTCTGTCTTTCAAACTTCCTTCCATTAGAGCTGCTGCTTTTTCTGAAATAAAGTTCCTTTTTCTTTCTTTCATCTGTTCTACTCTGGCTTCATCAGCTCCCCTTTTTCTTTTTCTTGATTCTTCTCTCCTTCGTTGTCGCTTCATTTTCATTTTCCCCTCGCCCTCAACTTGCACAATCGCTCTCTTGAGAACCTTTGTTCGTTTGATTTTCCAAATTTCAGTATGCCTTCCATGATTTCGTTGAGGTTTGGAATCGTGGTGGTAGAATCACATGGTAAGGTCAGGCTTTGAAGTTCCCAGTGGTTTGTGAGAATGAGATGGTGGAAATTGAAAAGGGGCCAGAAGGTTGAGAGTTTATAAGAAAGGTGGCTCTTCTATTTTCAAAATTTTCCTATTTATAAGCCAACTGGTTGATCTTGCCCTACATTTAATGTCGCGACAACATTGCCCTAGGGTTTGTTTTATCATTAATGCTCTGTCGCGACAAACAAAAATAGTTGTCACAACACACTGTTAAAAATTTTTAAAGACAAAGCCTTTCAATTGTGTCACGACATAGAAAAATATGTTGTGACATTTCCTTTAGTGCTCTTTTGAATTCATGTCGCGACATTGGAGAATTGTGTTGCGACATAAACTTCTTTTTCAATTTTCTTCCTAATTCAAGTGTGTCACGACACAGAAAAAGTATGTTGTGACATTAATTAAAGTTTTCTGAATTTTCATCTTTCTCTTTCTTCTCTCATAAAACATTCAAAGCAACCTACATCCACTCATACTCATTTGAACATAAGTATGAACACTTATTCAAACTATCAAAATTCTTCAATTCAAGTATGAACACTCATCTCATTTCTTAATTCAATATATCTTTCCCTGATTTTCATAATATATTTTTATTCAAACATGCTAACATTCCCCTAAACTTCAGATATGCATTGTCATTAACTACAGGTTTAGGGAATTAGAATTACTCCCCCTAGTGGTCATTTTTTGCATATTTTCTTTTTGAAACAGTGTGCTTATTAATAAGGATCTTCTTGAATTTTTACTTCATTGTCCTGAAAATCAACAACACTAACATAAAACTACTAACAGATTAAACTAAAACATCAAATACATAAAATTCTACTGAATCAATTAAACTATTTAAAACTTAAAATTAAAAATTCTTGCTTGGGTTGCCTCCCAAGAAGCTGCTCAGTTTAATGTCCTTAGCTAAACACAAGCTGCAGAGTGTCTTCAGTTCCAGTAATTCTCTTTGTTTGCTCCTCTAGTCTGATCTATTCTTCATTAAACCAGTTTCCAAGCATGTTTTATCCTACACCTTCTTGCTTCCTTGCAATTCATCATTGCCTCTCAATGTAGTTGGTGTGAGATCTTTTGGATTGGTCTCAGTACTACTAGGAATGCATTCGGATTGGCTTTGCAGGAAGATAAGGCCAACTTCCTACTGGAAGTCTCCAAGTTTTCATTATGGCATTGGTATTTGTTTGAAACACAATTGTGTTTGCTTGGAAATTTTCAAGGTCAGAAAATCTCTTTCATGCAGGTTCAAAATCCTTTTGTTTTCTGACATGAAATGAAGCATTTGATCTTCAAAGGATTGAGTCCTTTTCTGACCCTGATACTCTCCTCTATTGTCCCTCTGCTGCTGTTGTGCTTAGAACCTGGGCTAAGCATAAGCTTGTTGGTAATTTTGTCCAGGTCTAGGGCCCTATTATGCTCCTCCACCATATGAAAAGTTTTCATGGTTCCTCAGTGTTGGTGTATAGTGTGTTGGCAAGTTGGGGTTATGTTTGAAATGATAACTTCTTTGCTCATTCATCTACTTGGTCTCCTCACTTGGTAGGGCTCTTCTCCAACTAGTTCCTCAACACTTCTTTCTACTTCTTTTCTGTCGCCTTCCCACTTCATGTGCAAGCAGCATTCTTCTTTCATTGTTTCCCATTTTATTCATCACTGCATCCAGCTTTGCTTCTATGGTTGTCATTCTATCAAGCCCAATAAGACCATTTCCTTTCAACCTGCTGGTGTTCCCTAAAGCTTCAGATGGAGCCTTGTAGTTGCATTTGGCAAGGTCCTCAATCAATTGCCATGCCTCCTCTGCATTTCTTCTTTTAAAAGGCCCACAACAGGATGCATTAATTATACCCTTGGAGGCACAATTCATAGCATGATAGAAAATATCCATCTGAGTGGTCAGATCTATTCCATGCATAGGACATCTTTTCAGCAATCTTTTGAATCTCTCCCATGCAATGTAGAGGCTCTCATATTCCCCTCGCTTAAAGACAATTATTCCTCCTCTTCTCTCAGCAGTGAGAGCTAGAGGAAAGAATATGCTCATATAAGCTTCCACCAATTCTTCCCACATGTTCACTGATCTCACTGGCAATGAATCAAACCATGTTGTTGCCACATCTCTCAATGAAAATGGGAAGAGTTACAGCTTGATTACTTCTGGTCTCACCCCCATTCAGCTTCATTGTGTTTGCCATCCTCATGAATCTTCCCATTTGCTCATTGGGATCTTCAGAGGGGTGACCTGTGAACTGGTGTTGCTACACCATAGTAATCAATGCTGGTTTCAGCTCAAGATTGTTTGCTTCAATTGCAGGTTGTCTTACTACAGAGTATTCCTCTTGGATAATAGGCCTCCAAAAGTCCTCCATAGTATTAGGCCTCTGATTTCTCTCCACTTCTTCTTCTTCTTTTGGAATAGTCTGAAATCATTCTCTTTGATTTGCCATATTTCTGGATTCTGCACTGGTGATTCTTCTCAGATTCTGCACGATTATCTCAATTTCAGTGTCCATAGGGCACGTATCTTTACTGTGGTTCATGCATTAAATTCTTCCCGAAGGTGAAACACAATCGAGATCAAATGGAGTAAATGATATAAAAATTATAAATATGTTTAGTTTTTAAAATATCGCTGGTTTATTCACCATCGCCGTTAAAACCGTTGTTGTTTTTCTGAAATCTTTGTAAAACAAAGAAAAATGTCCAAATTAGCATTTCTCTCTTTTGTCAGAATATTGATTTTTTAAATTCCTTCGATCCCCGGCAACGGTGCCAAAAACTTGTTGACCAATTTTTGTATAGAGATCAAATTTCTCGCTACCTACCCGCGATTATCTAATTCCAATAAAGGCACCTCAAAAACTTGTTTAGACCAAATGGAACTTATATGCTCAATAAAATGGATTTGTTAATGACCATTGAAGATTTAGTTTGGTCATAATGTCGCAAGTAATGTGTCATATAAGTAATAAAAGTGGACCTGTAAGTCCAGATATTGTTCCCACAGATATTGAAAAGAATTTAAAGTTCAACTACCGTAACTACTCAAGTTCCACATTATTTGAACTTCCATTTCATAAAATTTTCAGTAACCTAACTAGAATTCTACTATCTACATTTCTACATCTATAATAAAAGGAAAATTTAATATCTTAGACCTAAACCGACCGAATCCGTATTATTGCCGAAGTGTATATCGATTTCACTACTGTGCAATTATCAATTCCTGTAACATAATCTAATTCTATTCTATCATCAATTGGAATATAAAATTGTCAAAGATGCAAGGTAGTATAGTTTGGATTTCTCCCTTAACCATACATTTCATCGACAGAGCTGTTCATTTCTCGAAACATGTGTCTAACCAATTACTGTGAATCGTACTGCCTTTATAAGATCTCAGTTTTTTTCTTTTCCAATACTATACCCATTTCTTATGATTGCAGATTTCTTGCTTCCTAAGACAGGGTTATTACCAGATTTCTATAAGATGAATTATGTCTCATCCTTGAGATCTTAAAGAGTTCTCTCTTTCCTTGATTAGATCTATGCTAACACGAGATCAAGATCATTCCTTCAAACCAAGGAGAGATCTCTAATTGATGAAATTGATAGCTCACTAAATTAATTCTCAAACCATGAGTAAATTTATGATTTATCTAAGTAATTTTTCAGAGTTTATTAGTTCTTCAATATTAGTCTAGCATACCCTAAGTAACTACATCCATGATCTCAGGAATCTCCAACTCGTGCTACCAAAGGCCTCCCGGAAATCGTAACTGCATAACAAATCTTGGGGTATGTTACTAATGCCAGAATAATTTACTTCATGAATAACACCATTCAAATAAACTCAAAATTCTCAATCCAAGAAGTCTCTTTCACTGTGCGTAAAAGACCATAACTAACATTAGATCTTTCCTACCGAAGTCAGGTTTCCTAAACTCGAATCACAACAAACATCAAAATACTGAGCAAGGAAATTTCCAATGCAACTATAATCAATCGAAGAAATGAATTCCACTTTTATATAGAATTCATTATATTCAAAACAAGAATCGGAATTGATCTTCACTACTCTAGCTCAACTGGAAACTTAACATCTACGCTTCAATTCCAGAAAACTAAATTGAAATTCTAGGCTAAATCTAATCTACGAAGAAAAGAAAAAGAAAATAAAAGAAAAAAAATAATACAAAAGAGTCCTCAGCTCCCCAAATGCTCTGGTTTGTCCGTCGGCTAACTGCCTCCTTTCCTCAAATTGTTTCTATTTATAGAGCCCCAAAAGTTTGGGCCCTAAATTCGAGGCTGCATTGTGGATCCCAAAAATTCAGGGCCATATTGCATTCTCTCTCACGACTTGAAAGTGTGGTTGCGATAGAGTTTTAATTCTTTATTGCAGGTCTTTGTTGCAGCATGCAATAGTCTGTCGCGGCCTGCTCCCTATGCATCCTTCTTGAATCTACCACGAGAGTTACGCGAATGTATCTTCTTTAGCTCTTAACACTCGTCGCGGCAATTTATGTCGTTCTATCTATTCTATGTCAGACAATCTCATGTGTGTTTACTCGGAAATGCTATGTTGCGATCGCTGATAATTATGCTGCATTGTTTACGCAAGCAGCCTTCAAATTTATGTCAATGCACCCGCTTTGCTGCGACAATATTTTGTCGGGTTCGCAGAACAATGTTTCTTGTATTGTCAGCATTCCTATCGCAACCAAGAAAGTTTATCACGAAAGAGTCTTGTCGCCACTTAACCTGATTTCTTATTGCAGCTTCATTTTAATGTTGTGACATAGTCTCTTGGTATTATAGATGTTTTTTGTTGCGACTCAAGTTTTTATGTCGCGACAAGACTTTTCATAGATTCAACTCATCTCGTGTTACGCACCCGCTTGTTATGTTGCGACAAGGCCTCTTCCTTGTGTTGGAATCTTTGTCACGACATAGAAGTCTATCGCGCACCTCCTTTATCCGTAAAAAAAAAAAAAAAAAAAAAAGGGCTCACTATTTCGTGTCGCGACCTTAATATCCCTATCGCAACATCAAAACTTCGCCAAGTATGTCGCAACATCAACTCTTTGTTGCAACCAGGTCAGTTCACTAAGTCAACATCACTTGTCGCGACTTTGTTTCTCTGTCAGGACCATAAATCTTGTCTTTTAGTGTCGCGACATTCACTACCTTGTCGCGACATAACTTCTTCATATAGTGTCGTGACATAGATTGACTTGTCGTGAGAGAGGTCTTTCTTCTGCGTATTCTTTCTGTCTCAATAGGCTTTTCCAAGTTGCAATAATCAGTGTCGCGATAGGAGAAGATTTTGTCGCGACATAGATTCTTCCTTCTATTTTTCATTATGTCGCAACATAAGTTGATATGTCGCAAAGATTCTTCCCTGCATTGCTCTCATCTTGTCGCGACATAAGATACCTCATTACCATGTAATTTCTCGCTTTGGTTTCTAAAGGTCAAATGACAAGAGCTTGCACGCATGTGTCTTCCTAGTGTTGACATCCAACTGACAAACCTTGTCGCAACATTAACTTTCTTTGTCTCAACAGGCTTGTCACATTCTTCCCATGTTTAGTCACGACATGCTATATTTTGTCGCGACATAACTCTTCTTCTATATTCAGTCCTTTGTGTTGCGATAGAGGAAATATTGTCGTGACAGATTTCCTTAGCCATTTGTTTAGATGTTTATTATGATACACTGAACTCTGTCGCGACATAGACTGCTGTAATTGCTCTTTTTCTCTTATTTCTTACTAAAATTTTCTCCTTTTTGAATTAAAACCTACAAAACACAAAGTTAGTGAATAATCCATAATTTAGCATTAAAACATATCTGAATATACTAAAAATAAGCCAGAAAAATTGATTAAAAATAGATGAGTTTAAGATTCATCACCGCCTTTTAGCTTGTCGAGCCTCGCTCTATTTTCTTTCTTCTTTGCCGATCTAAGCAGCCATGGACTTTGAGGCTTGGTAGCCTAGGCATACCTCACTAAGGTCCCTTTAGCGGCCTCTGCTTGATCTTCCTGAGCAAAAACAGCCTGAGAAAAGCTACTCGGGTTCAACTAAAAAAGGTCGGCAAGCAGAAACTGCCTTAATAAGCTTTGTGAGCAACGAGCAGGGAACAACGGGGATAATGTAAGGGAAGGGGCTAGCGCCCAACTCTCACAAGTTCTTCGCCATCAACAAAAGCTCATGATTGCGCTCTGCCTCTGTTATCTCCAACAGTCGTCTAATGTTCTATAGGCTAGCCTTCTCAATCCAATTGACTAGCCGGCCTCGCTTGTGCTTACCTAGATAACATCAGGAAAACGGAGGTATGTTAGTACACAGTCCACCTAGAAGAACATGTGTTGCAACCAAACTAAGACAAACCTGGGAACACAAGGGACTGATTCACATCAAAAGGAAGGCCTAGAGAGCCGGGCTTCTAGTACCACAGGGCCCTAACCAGGACAACCCCTTTTGCCTCCGTCTTGGGAGAATCAGGAAGCTCGATTACAAATTGTAGTCGTGGACTATGGGCCAACATAGATAGCTGGCCCCTAGTCCCTAGCTTCAATGTATAGATGAAACAAATCTCTACCAGGGAAATATTCAACTGGTAGAGAAATTTAAGCACACTGTAACCCATTAGAATTTGAAAAACATTTGGATGAATAAGTGCAGAAGGTGCTCGGGTGACATATAGGAATTGCCTCATCAACGACGAAACGGGGAAGCGAAGTCCAACTGCGAACTGCTCCCGGGTGAAGTAGAAGGCGTTATCTTCTTCTCCTACATTTGAGAGCTCGGGCCCGTCCGATCACTTGCTTATGCCATCGGGACTCGGGCCAGGCGATCTCAACTCGTCCACGGACATAGAAGCAACAAGGCTGCTTATAGTGGGCGACTCCCGGTTAGGCCTCTCGCCATTCTACAAGCAAACAAAGAAAGGGGATCAACTCGAGGATCGGAAGCGAAACAAAGGAAAAACCCACCAAGAGATCGAAAATGGTTAGAAATCTTCAACGGCTCCTTTGCCAAAATCTTCAAGAGTGTTGCAAATTCTATAAGAATTTTTGGGCAAAAGGTTTCAGAATAACGGAAGAAATTAACATCTGGATCCTTATCTCTATATAGGGCAAGGCACGGACAGGCGCATTAAATGTGCCGACAGATCAGCCACAGTATTGGAAGACATGCTCCTCACCCCCCACGCTTGGTATTCACAATACATTTCATCTTCCAGGGCATCTAAAACACGCGTGAGCTCACTATTTGTAAACACATAGCTCTTTGGATCTATAAACTACCAAGCCCTTAATTCTACGGGCTTAGGTCCGCTTGGCTACCGAGCCTCTCGGTTTGCCTTTCAAAACGGCTTGGGCTCGTTAGTCGTGAGAAACCTAGAGAGCAATCCCAGCCAGGAAATCCGAAAACCCATCCACAAAACCAATAGAGACTTCTCAGAAGCAAGCTTCATGTCAGCTGCTCCCCTAGCAGGCATACATAGAAAGAGTAAAAGATAGAAATTTTGGTGCACAAGTATGCCAAAACCACCATTAAATGCGCTAATAGGCATCAAGTGGTTACAAAAAACAAATATGTCCAAGAAAACCATGATAGACCCATTAGAAACGCCTAAGCAAATCCATACCAAGTCGATCACAAAAAAAATAAAAATTTAAAAATTAAAATAAAAAACAAGAAAAAGAAATAAGAAAATGAAGAAGAAGGGTGTCAAGAAAAATAAGAGTAAAAATATTATGTCTAAGACTCCCCTCTCATCCATACACCTTGGACCATTGCTATCTAAAGGGCGCTGCACGTGGGGGCACCTAAATTTCTAGCGAAGAACTCTGGAAGAGGGGAATTAGCATAACCAGGCTTCCTATCCAGGACCTCTAGTCAGTCTACACAAGCCCTAGCGAAGAACTCTGAAAGAGGGGCATTGGCATAATCAAGCTTCCCATCTAGGACACCTGGTTGGTCCACATAGATGTCGTGTTCAAACGCACAATATCCATAGGCAACAAACAGCTGCAGAGACTTCTGAAGCCTCCCTCCATAATTTCTCCACCTTCACCAACCTACAGAAGTGGGTGAGGTAAGAAATCAAAATAGGGGAAAAATATTTGTGTAACGGAAGAGGAATTCATTGGAAACTTCATAAACTTCAGAGATTCACCCCCATATATATAGGGGTGGAACTTCAAAAGGCGCATTGAATGCATCATCAGAACATCATGCGCCATAGACGCATTATGACATATACGCATTAATAATCTCCAATTCTCCATACTTAGGGTCTTAAAAAACAGTATTTTTCCCCAACTAGAAGGGCATAATCTTCCAATTAAAAAAAAGGGAGGGCATTGTGAGTACCGTGGCCTTTAGGCCTAGAGCCACTACTCAATAGGCCCAGCGCCCACATAGGCCCACCGCTTGGCCCGCATCATGAAGAGGCCCAAGACGGCCTACCATATTAAAAATATGCGAGAACTAACCAAACAGAAGATTCTTAAACCTAGTTTGGGATCCCGAGTCCCCCAGCTAACCATCCTACCTCATATGGGAAGTTTGTTATGGATAAATATATTAAGGAGGAAATTACGCGCAGGATATTTATCCATGGATCTCCTAGTATCCAAATCTCATGTCTCAAAAACATAAATCCTTAATAAGGGAGAATTAGTCCTTGATAAGGAAAGAGAGATTTTATCACCAAAATCACAAGATTATCTTTCCTATAATCAAGGAGAGATTCGAGTATAAAACAAAAAGACTCCCCACAAGGGAAAGGTATTCAATTCCAACTGCGTGAACTCCCTTCTTCCTCTTTTCCATCATTTTGTTGACTTAATCATCGGAGAGAGGTAGCAGACACACCGTCGCCGGACCCCCCTTTTTTTGCAGGTTTACTTCGTGCCGCTGATGCCCTAGAGATCAGACGATCCATGTAACAACAAGATGGATGCCATGCACATACGGTTTACTTCTAAATATATAATCACAAGTCCAATTCCATATTCGAAGATGACTCATGAGTTGAGTTGGAATTTATGCTCTATTCTCTATGCTTTTTATTTTCGATTATTCGTTCTAATTTTGTTCCACATGCTTTGACCAAATTTTCTTTAACTTTATGCTCATCGGGCACATGAAGTTGAGGAAAGCGAAGGGATTAAGGTTAGGGTATTGATTTGAATATGTTCTTTAAAGGAATAAAAAAAAAATATGCACAAAAAGATGCCGGGTATTACTTGCATAGACTCCGTCTTTATACTTTGAATAATTGGTTTGAATTCTAGATATATATTAATTGAACATTGAAATACTAAGTCTCAACAAATTGAGCTCTATCATGCTACCTGTCATGTTTTGAACAAAAGGGTGTCGCTAATTAATGCTGGCGTATTGTTGAGAACTCTCAGAGGAAACAACCATACATGAATCCGGAAGCAGCCAGGAAAGCCATATGATGATGGCGATTAGCTAGGCAGAGATTATCAATGCGTTTCAAAATCTTGACCAACCATTCTTGTGTAAAGAACTCATTATCACATTATTTTTCCATTAGTATGTGAAAAAAATGGTCATTTAGACTTGAAGAAGTGACTAACGTCTTATTCATGGGAAATTAATTCGTGGTCCATAACCTGCAGGAACTGAGTAATTTACAAAAAATAAGAGTAACGGATGGCTTTAACAAATACACAAAAGACAAGTTTTCTTGTATGACGTTTAACCAAGGTCTTCCTACTGCTTTATGGTACTAAACTTTTAACATCATAGGACGAGACACTAGGTTATGTAGCACATGATATTGATATGCATATCACAATATCCAGCGGGACAGCTGCTATTATAAAAATAACCATTAATTTCTCAATTATATTAGAAACATATCCACGTATAATTGAAGTGTGTGAACCCAACGGTTCAAGTCCTCCATCTTTTTCTTGGTTGATATATACAGTACTGTCTTACGTAGTGTACTTTCACTTCCATACGAGAAATCACCTAATTCAAATGATTTGGATCAGGTCCAATTATGTTAGTAGATTTTCTACTATTTATTAGTCATCGATTTTTAATAGAAGTGTTTTCTTTCTAAAATTTATTTAGAAAACTTATAATTTTTTTAAAAATTTTTAGTGATTTTTTAATAATATAAATAATTTTTAGATTTTAAAATTGTTTCAAATTTGGTTTGTCGTTACTCGATCATTCCACCTCAAGATCTCAGTTACACAACCCGAAAAAGTGGCGATCTCGATGATCTGGCCTGGCTCGCCTTCGATGATTAAATCAGCAAAACAGAGATGAAAAAGAAGAAAGTATGTGCGCTTGACCTGTTTACCCTCCTCTCAGGATCACTAGAGAAAGTGTCCGCAAATCCTCCCATCTCCCAAAAAAGAATTCCTAATCTTAGGGATAAAATATGTGTTTCCTTATAAAGGATTATTCTTCTAAGAAGTAAGAGATTTGGAAACTAGGAAATTTGCGGATAAATATCTTTTACGTATTTCCCACTTTTATCTATTTATCCATAACGAACTTGTCATGTGCGAAAGGACGGCCGACTAGGGGACTTAAAACTCTAGATCTGCCTTCCGAAGCTAGCCTCCAGAAGACACCCCGACTCACGCACTCCGCCTGGATTCTCTTCTGTAGCCCTCCGGCTTTAATATGGTAGGAGGGTTTCGGTCCTTCACATTGTGGGTCATGATTCCTGGGCCAAACAGGCCCTGGTCCCATTGGGTAGTGAGTCTAAAGACCATGGTAGTCACAATGCCCCCCTTTTCCCCAGCTGGAATTTTATGCTTTTCTAGTTGGGGAAAATACTATATTTTAAACCTCGAGTGTGGAAGGTTGAAAGGACTATAAAATTAATGTGTACATCGAACGCGCTGGAAGGTGAAGTGTGTTTGGTCACAATGAGTGTGGGTAGCAAACATTTCCCAACATGTCTACGGCGCATGATGTTCTAATGACACATTTTGTAACGCCCCGAAAATACTCTAACAGGTCTTATAACATGTTCAGAGTGTAAAATAAATTAAATTATATTTTTTCCGAAGTTTAATGGCTAAAAACGAAAAATGATAAAACTTGAATGACCAGAGCCAACAAATTTGGTAAAATGTCAAATGAGGACCTAAGGGTCATAAATGAGTAATGTAAGTGCCAAAGTATAAAAGAAATGAAAAGAAGTGGAAATGAAATTGAAATGAAGCTTTAAAGTGAGAAAAAATGAGAAAAATGGGAATTAGTATGTAGCCAAACAAGGCTTAGTGAATGATTTTGATTAAAAGACCAAATATTGGTCTTTGAGAGACATTTCTCTCATTCCCTCATTCCCTCATTCTCTCAATCTGATCATCTCTCTCTCTCTCAAACTCTCACCGATTGCACCTTCCACTTTAAGGAATCGAAAATCACTTGGATTTCCCTCATTCTTCTAGTCATTTTGTTTCCAGTCTAAACCCTAGACTGATCTCGCTTAAGCTGAGAAATCGAAGGACGATCCATGGTGAGGAGTTGTGGCTGAAGTTAAGAAAACTAGGCCGCTCCTTCAAAGTAGTTGTAACCAAAATTTAGATCTATGGAAAAGCTAGTGTATTGGGGTAGAAATCAACCCTAACTGGAAACCCTATAATGGTCAACTGATTTTCTCGTTGTTCTTCCTACGTCTCTTCTTAGTTTAGTTTTGTGTTTGATTTGTCAGAACTGAAATGTTGAGATGATATATGTTTATGTGTTTTGTTTTGAACCTCAAACGAAACGATTTGAGTGTTCACAACCCTTACGAAAATTTCGCAGTGTCGTGCTTCCGATTTTGATACAA
Organism: Tetrastigma voinierianum; assembly: GCA_016808115.1. Classification (NCBI taxonomy): domain Eukaryota; kingdom Viridiplantae; phylum Streptophyta; class Magnoliopsida; order Vitales; family Vitaceae; genus Tetrastigma; species Tetrastigma voinierianum. The sequence goes on from JAEQBH010000814.1 coordinate 927,539, forward strand.
AACTTCAATCGGACATAACTTTTTTCGTCCGAACTCTGACAGCACGCTCTGGACTCTAATGAAAATCTTCGAGTCCGCACCCAACCATATACTATCAACGGCAATTGATTCTCACATCAATGCTAAATTTGATTGTATCACCAAGTGTACTAATTGCTTGGTTGTGTTGATGTCTGTTGAGTTTTTCTTTCCCGAACTCCCTAAGTGTATGAACCGTGTGGGCGCTCCCATAGCCCACAACAGATTAAAAATGAGGCGCATCAACCTAAAACAAATGTTAAGGATTTTCTAAGAAGGAGGAATTAGGGAAAAAGAAATAAAGAATGTATGGAAAGGGAGTCAGTGAAAGTAAATCTAAATAGAACTCCTAGAATACCCGACTAATAATATGATTGTTAATTGTACTGAATAGGCCGATTTATGAGAGCCCGATTGATCGAGATTTCGAGGATTGGAATCAAAGTGCAACAAGCTTTTTAGTTTGTTCTTCGACTATCTCTTTTATTTCCATTTTGGAGTTTGTTCTCCACTTCTTTCTCTCTAATTCCAAAGTGTTTGAATGATTACAAAATGATTTGAATTGCTAAAATGATTTATAAGAAAAAGCATGTTGGTTTGATTTAAATGATTTGAGGCAATTGATTGTGAAATGATTTGCATATGAAAATTTACATGAGTATTGAAAATGAATTGTTTGTATAAATATACATACTATACTATATATAGCATATGAATGATTTGAACGCCTTTAATAGAATGTCAACCGTTAAATTCGAGTTGAGGATTGATTGGAATACCAATAAGGGTTAAATTAAGAAGATCGCCACTAACGAATGATGTGTTACCCGACCAGAGTCTGAAGAAAGACAAGACGGGTAATGTTCAGCAAATGATTTATAATAACTAATCAAGAACCTAGCTGAACGCATTTCATACGTTATAAAAACAAAAATGTTTTTATACCACCGCAACCCGACTGCGTTTATGATTCCATTATCCCGTGCACCGAAAGTATAGGTTAAATTCGTTTAAGGGAAAATTGAAATGATAAGAAAATTGTGAAATGCATTATTTATGTTTTGAATTATTTATTGCATATGAAAGTGAATATTTGGAATGATCAATAAACTGTAAATGAATGTATATGAAATGAATATATGTATTGTGTTTCATTGATCATTCAAAATGTTAAAAAGCAATCATGAAATGATGATTTGGTATTAAATCAAATGGAAGAAAGAACTATATAGAACCACCAAGCATGAAAATGCTTAGCTCGTTGTTTTATCATCGTGCAGTTACTGAGAGAACAGGAACAAAGGCAAGGGCTGCTAAGATTTAGAGTCATCGTCAAAGCCACACGGAGGATAAGTAAAGCTTCGTCATATGCATACATGAATTTGATTTGACCATTTTTGTATTGAACAACAATTTGAAAAGTGAACTCTGATTTTGTTTTTGTAAATGTTTTTTATATTGAAAACGATTAATAATGTCGTATTGCATCAAGGTGGGAAATTGACCAAATGGGTACAGAAGGTCATATCGAATGAAAAATGCATTTGCGGAACAAACGATAGGCCCCCTTTAAGTTAAAATGGTGTTTACGTATATATGTTCATTAGGTTAATTATCCTTTACAAAATGAGCATTTGAAATGTGTCTTAAATGAGAAATTGCAATTAGATTTGAATGGTATCAAAGCACAAGTTGCATAGAGCTATGGTATTGAAAACGTATTTGTATTTGTATTAGTGTTCAATATATCGTAGTGCTAAAAGTAATCGGGTACGCGACAGACGCTACAATTCATTTTGAATATATCGAAAGTAAAAAGTAATCGGGTAGCGCAGCAGACAAAGTACACATTTAATGTGCCTATTGATGTTTCACCCCTATGTATAGGGGTTAGGCTTCGAATGCTGCCTTTTTTACTATTTCACAAAGTCTTTCACCTGTTGCAATTTCTTTTCTCCTGTGCTTCTGTGAACCGTTGCTTCAAAACAATCATCGGAGCCCCCTCGACATCTTTTAATTTTTCGGTGAGTTTTTACAAACTTTGTTTCCATTGCCTTTGTTATGTTTTTCGAGTCTCCGTTTCTGGAGTATTTTTGTGTTTAGAAAGTTTTTGCCTCTTTTGAGGGTTCGTCCATCGTTTATCAAATGGGTCTCAAGTGACGGTTATAGGCGCTTACATGGATATTCCTAGGTTTAGTGTCATCCCATTAGATCCCATAAAGCTTCTTGGTTCACGGTTCTTAGGTTTGGTTATTTGTGGGTTGTCAAACATCCAAAGGGGGATTTCTTTTATCTCTCCAAGGTTTTCACGCCTTCACTGCTTGAAGGTCCTCAAGCTGATCCTCTTTTTTTTTTCCTTTTTTTACCTGTAGTATGGCGAGAGGTTAGGAAGAGACTTCTACTAATCAGGTTGGGCAAAAGAGGGGGACCCCTCGGGAATCGCCCACTACAAGAAGCCTAGTCATTTCTATGTCCTCAGATGAAGTTAGAATCTTTACAAGTCCTTGCTGACATAGTACGAGTTACCATCGATGCCGCCCTTAACCGCAGGAGGGTGATAATGTCGCCTACTTTACCGAGCGCTTATCGGGCCGGACTTTGCTTTCCCATCTCATAGCGTCAGAAGCAGCTTGCACTTCATACATTCGAATGCGTCTTTCATCTTAATGGGCTGCAGTGTGCTAAACTTTCTCTACTAGTTGGGTATTTCAGTGGTATAGGTTTGTTTTATTTACACTTTGAAGCTTGGGATTGGGGGTCAGCTATCTATTTCGGCCCATAGCCCCTAGTTGCAATTTATAACCGGGCTCCTCGACTCCCTTAAGACTGAGGTGAAAGGGGTTGTCTTAGTGTAAGGGCCATTGCATGAGACGCCAGGCTCTCTTGGGCTCCCATTTGACCTCAACCAGTCCCTAACGTTTCCAGGTTTGTCTTAGCTTGATGGGGCTTGTTCTTCTCTAGATCGCTCACACTCTGACATGCCCCTTTCCTTTGGACTTTATAAGTAAGCACAGACAAGGTCGGCTAGTTAGCTAAGTGGAGAAGGCCAGTCTGGAGCGTATCAGATAGCTGCTCGATATTACTGAGGCGAAGCGCAATCACGAGCTCCTCTGTCATTTAAGAACTTACGTGAGTTGCACCAACCCCTTCGCTACATACCCCGTCATCCCTCGCCGCGCCGTAAAAGCTCGTCAAGGGTGAACATTTGTCATTGCCAACCTTCTGAAGTCGATCCTGGGCAGCTCCTCAAAAGCGGGTTCCACTGAAGAGCGTCCCAAGTCAGGATACAGCGAGCCTTGGCCGCCTTGTTCGGGCCGCATCAATCACCTTTGGTCGTACAGACTCCAAAGCCCGCCTATCGCCAAGAAGAAAGGAAAGATAAAGGTTACCCCGCAAAAAAAAAGAAAGATAATAATCAGACAACCAAGGCCACCGACGCTGATTCGAGGGTTTTAGGACTGGCTTGATCCAACCGCTAGGACCCCGCCGAGGGCAGTGGAGGAAGATATGTCTATCCCATCACGGATTTTGTCGCACCCGATGCGTGTTTAGCGACGAGTGATCGTGAGGAGACTACTCCCGGCTCAAGTATCTAGCGAAAAAGCCCTAAAGTAACGGCTCAGATGAAGAGGCCTGGTTGTTCGGCAAGAATTACTATGACCTCCAATCCAGCCCCAATGCTCCATCAAGCCGGGAGGCGCCTTCTCAAGATACTTGCAGAGGCTTCAGGTATCACTGAGAATGGGGTCTCAACTCAAATTTCCCACCATGGAGTTGTATGATCCATCACAAATAGTTGTTAATGCCTTTGCCTTGTAAATGCTCATTGTGTTGCTACCTAATGTGACCGGACAAGGCAGTTTCAGATGTTCTCGCCATAGAGCTGGACCGCCCTTCTATGTGGACACGATGGCTCTGGGTCCGTGGTTACCCGAAATCATTGACCACTAGAGCCCCTTTAACAAAAGGGAGTCTGACACATACGCACCCACCCCACTCTTCTCCGAAAATCGCTACGCTCATGCCGAGGAGCAATTCATCTCCTTCCCAAACACTGATGTGAAGTCCTTCCAACACATGGCGTAAGACTCCAGATGCTCATCCGTGACCGCTCACTTTTAACAAGTCACTGAGCTGGTATGTTTTGGACTTTAGTACATGAACGTGGAGTTTTAAGCTGTGGATTTTCTTCTTAACATCTCCTCTTTTACTGTGTTGTCACCCCATTCCAACATGGTTTTCCAACATAGGAATTCCATTCCTGATGGATGATGCCGAAGTCATGGGATTTCCTTTATGCTCACGGTTGCTTCCAAGCACCAGGACTTGAACGCCTCCCTAGCCAAGGCCAAATCTAGGTCTAAGCACTGGGAGTAAGAGGTTAAGGCTGGTGCAAAGAAGACGGCAGGCAGAGTATGATGTGGATAAGGCAAAAGAGCCCAAGTTCACTCAATGGCGCTTTCAGAAGCAGGAAGCAAGGCAAGGGCGGAGGATGATCTGGCTAGGGTCCAAGAAGCTCTGGCGATTGCAGAGGAGGCTAGGCACAAGGTAGAGGCTGAGACTGCCCACCTGGAAGTTGAATGGACGCTAGTCCTGCTAAAGCTCGGGGCGGCTAAGGATGAGGTGTCCTCCCTCCACTCTTAGGTGGGCAAGGATAAGGAAGCCTTGGAGGAAGACTACCAGAAAGCCCTAGAGTTGATTGTTTTCTTATGGCTACGGATGTTGTGTGTTCAAACACAACATTTGTGGAGACTACCCAAAGGTTCCAGATGGTATGCCTGACTCCTTCGACCCGCTTCCTCTAGAGTTCTTTGCTAACCTCAAGTGCCCCCCGACCCCGGCAACCATTGAGGTCATGGCAGCAAAGGTAGATCAGAGCAAAGTAACAAAGGAGCTAGAGAAGAGTGCTTCTGTTGGGAACCAGAGCTGATTTTTGCCTTTCTTTTTCCTCTCTCCCCCCTTTTTGTAATTGGCTCGTTTAGCCGCCATAACATTTATGTAACTATCGACGCTTATCAAGGATGAGCAAATACGATTTTATTTTACTTAATTGATTCCTTTTCTTTCACAACTATTTTCCCTGAATCTTGAATAGGATAGTTGCTTAAGGATATCAATGTTAAATCTTTTAAGAGCTAGAAGCTTTTAGGGATCGCACATGGGCCACTGTGTCACTATCCTTGGGTTTTGGCCATAAGACATCGTCTGGTGCGCCAGCAGCTAGGAGCCACAAGTTTGGTATTTTGAAAGTGCCAATAGGCTTAGAGCCACAGCCACAAGTTTGGTATTTTGAAAGTGCCAATAGGCTTAGAGCCACATCTGGTCTTTTGAAAGTGTCATCAAGCTTAGACCCACATCTAGTCTTTTGAAAGTGCTAGCAGACTTAGAGCCACATCCGGCCTTTTGAAAATGCCAGAAGGCTTAGAGCAACATCTGATCTTTTGAAAGTGCCAGTAGGCTTAGAGCCACATGTAACACTCCTATTTATACCCTAGTAGTTATATGACATGTTTAGGGTATAATGGAAGTCAAATTTGTGTTTTTCGGAAATTTAATAGTTAAGTGTGAAAAAGGATATAACTGTAATTATTAATAAGTCAAAAGGAAAATGGTAATTTGCCAATTTAGGTCTTAAGGGACATCGAAGTTAAAAGGTAATGTGTTATTGTAGAATTTGATAAGTTGATTGTCAAATTGAATAAAGATGGAGTGACTAAAGAGCAAAGAGAAAACTTTGAGCTAATTGCATGAAGACAACAACTTGTCTCTCTAGCGAAATTCTCCATTTGGGCTTAGGAAGTTTTGGCATTTGATGGTGTTTGGAGAATAAACAATTTTGGTTTGCTCTCTCCATTTTCTTTAGCTCTCCTTGTTCACGTAAAGAGGAGGAAAGGAAGAGAAGGAAAGCTAGGTTTGAAGGTTTCAAGACAATCCAGATTAGGAAAAAAAAATCCTAACTCTCCCCGTATTTGTGTTTTTGCTGGTTTGAGTTGGGTTTGAGGTTAGCTTATTTTTTGTTCGTTTGTCAGGAATCTGTAAGGACCAAATATGTGAAAATTATAAGCGAGGTTATGGTGTACTCCTCGGGCCTGGGGTAAATTTCTAGACTCCATGTCCTTGTTTTGGAAATAACATGGCCTACAAACCTCCTAATTGGATTATTTTAGTTTTAGATGAAACCTAAGAACCATAGATACAAATTTCTAGAAGAGATTGAGATTTAAATCCTATTCTAAAAACCATGAAAATGAGTTTTAATAAAGAAGATACCGGATTGACTTCCTCTATAGGAGAAGTTCATGTTGTTCGACCATATATTGGGTCATCCTGATCCAAATGATGTGAATCAAAATCCTCCTAAAACTATACACCAAGGAAAGTAACTTTAATGAAGAAAATATGGTCATATTATATCTCTATTGTTCCCAAAAATTCATTTAATTAAGAACACACTGTCCTTGGAAACTGTTTAGGAGCAGTCCAGAATATTTTGGTCATATCTTCTAATTTAAAGGTCTAAATGACCTGATCTATTAGCCTTTGGAAACTTAAGACATAGGTGAACATTTTATTAGAAGATCACTTCGCCTAAAAAACCTCAAGCTATCAGGATCAAAATCAGAGTTGGAAATGGACTTAGGATGTGTTAGTTAATATTCTAGAAGGCGTATGCTTGGGTGACGCGGATGCTAGATGGGGCCGCCACGACGCTGAGCCTAGTTACAACGTTGGAGTGAGAGAGTTGAGACAATAAAGTGTGTCGCGATACAATTTTTCACTGTTCTCATGAATAGTACCCCTACCATGAATAGTAACTCTGCAACGAAATGAATGTACATCACAGCATAATACAGCATTGATCAAAATGGGATCCAAATCATGACCAAAACAAGCCAGAGAATGAGCCAATGGGGCCCATGTAGTTACCTAAACGAGGTCCAAGGGCCAGGTTGCAAGAATAAAGAGGTCCCTATAGGCATGCCCATCTATCTACTACCAGGTCATAAGCAGTCATTTAGTTATATGTGTTTCAATAATGATTATAACAGTATTAGTAATATTCGTTAACATGTTACATTTATACATATGAACGTGTACCTACTATACAGTGATTTTCGGTTATCCACTTTCTATTGGGTTATTAAGGCAAACTTTTATATGAAATAGGTCATTGGTAATGAACAACATGAAAATGATTAATTCTGAAGTTAATACATATCTATAATGTAATATGATGTACCTATAGGTACATGTTGTACTGAAATTTCTGTCATTCACTACTACTGGAATAATAAACATTATGAGTATGAATTAATTAATGAAATATAATTATTTGTGTGATGGTCTTTGACGCACAAGCATGAGTGGTTGTCTATATCAGATGGTTTCCATTGCTATATGATTAACACGTGCTCTATCCGTAGGTACTCAAAGATAAAGTTTGACGTTTAGTGACATCTTGCATCCGTCAAGGCTAACATAACAATAGAATCCCACCAATGTAGGTGTTATTTGTAATAGTAAGATAAATAAGACATGTAAATCATGTTTTGAACACTACTATAATTATGTTATCTATGAACACATGAACTTTTAATATTTTGAAAAGAAATGATTTCCGCAAATAAAAAGGGTAATCCTATTATAAAAAAATAAAAGAAGTACTATCATAAGTTTTGGATAATAGCTCTCAGATTTGTGGCACTCCTCGCTTGACATAGTGAGCCCACCATAACAATGGATGGGGCACTGTGGTCGAGAAGGGGGTTTTATAATTGTTATATCGACAAGGTTTAAGTGTTTCTTGAAAACTGTTAGATTAAAAATGTACCTACATAGTATTGTGTTGGCCTAATGTGGATGTCCTTGTATGTATATTGACTAGAATGGACCAATCTCAGGAAGCTGTGGAGGAAATAGTCGAAAGCGTTAATCCTATGGACCTTGATCCATCTGTCTCTAGTCCGTCTTAGCCGGCTAGAGGTGAACATGACGTTCCTATCGTGTCAACTGAAGTATTGATCAAGATTTCTTAGGATATGGCAAGGGTCTTAGATAGACTCAAGGTTGACTTGGTAAGAAGCAATGGAGTGTAAGGACCTACGGTACAAGTATGGAAGAGTCGATAAAAGCCGAAGCTCTTGCCTTGAGAAACCGGCATTGATCTAAGTAAAATGTCCCTCGAAAGGCATGGTCAACGCAGGTCACCCACTACTTAGTGGAAGTTTAGCCGCTCAAGTAGCATGCACCGTAACCGCCTATTAGAACCTTCTGATGTAGACGCTTGAGGATGGACTAAAGGAGTCTATAAAAGTAAATGGCAAATATTATTTCATCAAGAAGTGGTGACTTTCTATCAATTGGTACAAGCAACTATGAAAATTGAGAAATCTGAAATGATTAGTAGAGAAATGAATCCGAATAGAGGGTTCTTCAGGGGTGGTCCCTCCACAGGTAAAAGAACTAGAGAATTTGAAGTTGAATCAGTGCATAGTACTGCTACTAGAGAAAGAAGGCAGGGACCTACACCAACATCTGGAACCGGTAGGGGCATTTCAACAAGCCGAGGTGAAATACTTAAATGCCGACACTACCACAAACGTCATTTAAGCAGCTTGTGATGGTTAACCTGAGGGTGCCTAGATGTGTGGGAGCACGTACTTATCTTTACAAACTGTCAGCAGAACTTGGAGCTTCTAGAGATTAACCAGGAAGTCATAGGGGAGGATCTAATGCACCTCCAACGATTCATGATCGGGGTAGAGGGTGTGGTGCTTCGAGACAGAGTAAAGGAAGCATCAGATAGAGACAGAATCGCCCGCCACTATAGGTCCCAACTGAGCCTATGCTATAGCGCTCATGAAGATCAAGATTCACCAAGGGTTATAGCGGGTAATTTCACTCTCTATAACACTGAAATGCATGCTTTAGTAAATTCAGGCTCTACACATTCTTATGTATGCCCTGAACAATTGAGTGATAAATTGCCATAAGTAGATCCTTTAGCATACAACATGCATGTTACTAGTCCCCTAGGGCATAGTGTTAGAGTCATCCGAGTGTATAAGAACTGTCCCCTAATGATCCATGACAGAGAGTGTTCGCTGATCCGATCGCTTTTGCCTTCATGAGTTTGATTTGATTTGATCACTACAAGAAAAAAGACCTATATTGACATATATTTGTCGACATTAGGTAATATATGTCATCGGTGATATTGTTAATAAGAACTATGACTTATATAATTCAGAAGGCAACTTATGACATATGTGTAAATTTGAAACAAGAAATTATTATAATATGGCTAGCTTGACATAAAATGATAAGCCAAGGTATGATTTAGACATATATATTATCGTAATTTAATAGAATGATGAACACGAAGGATTTATAAGTCAAGATACTATATTATCCTACTCTATTGAGAGTACTCTTCTCATTTTTGCAAAAACCCATATTCGCTTTGGAGAGCTTAGGTTTCAAACTTTCGTCTAAACCTTAACCTAACAAAATATTCATTTTATTTCTCACCAATCGAATTCTATTGGTTGACATCGGGTTTCCATCTTCATGAGGATCTTTAGTTTGATTTTATAATATGGCCACTATTGCGTAGGTTTTCTTTGAAACTGGAAGGTGAGAAATTGGGGCTCAGCTCTTTATATATCTCTCGAAATGGGCAGGCTAGGCTTGAGAAGAAAAACTCAGCTTTTTCTCCTCCTGGATTATAAGAGTGGGTAGGTTAGGATTTTTTGAGTTCCTACATTCTTATTTTTCATAATGATCTGTGGTAATGATTGTAACACCTTAACCTGAATACCATTGCTTCCTATAAGGATGTCAAGCGAGGGTGTCACTTTCGGAACTGGGACTCTTTATAATCGATTCTCGTGAGTCGAACCTGTGACTGTGGGTTATGGGCCCAATTCTGATACACAATTTTTGTAATAAAAAAAAATCATATAGATATACCAATAAAATACCATCGTAATGGTATTCATCAAAATCTATTACACATATACTTGAGTCCCATTTACTTATACATGTATAATTACTATGAAATATATTCTGTAGCAGTGGAATACAAAATATATTCATACTCCTTCATTAGAGTGTTCAACTTATACAAAACTATACATATACAAAAACTATACAAAAATCAAAGATTTTTAAACGCGATATATACCTATCTCCGAGATGGCCTGTATCATGTGGGATGTCTTGCCCTCATCTCTACTCGATACCTACACTGCATTGAACACCCGTGCTGTTTAACTCATAGAATGAGGCATGGACGACCACTAGCAATGATCGTCACAAGCTTATACACATGATTCTTATACTTATACAACTCATATAACATATAACTCTAACACTTCTCATCTTGTCTATTTCCTTCCACATGGTTCATATTATATGCATCTACTCTTTTCATATGCATTTTACTAGTCTTTTTCATGTTGCAAGTCATGTCTCTATTCTATGCCTTGGTATAAAGTATATCTATACTTTTCATATATGCATATTCCTATACTTCTCATCTTTCCGTTCTATGACTTATTGCATTCCATGTACTATTACATATATCATTTCTTATACTGTGTATATATCATGTCTTATTTCATGTAGTGGCTACACGCCCATGCTATACTTTTCATTCTTCATATTCATACTTGTACTATCGTATACTTTCATGTTATATGCTTTCATCTTGTACTTTCCATATATCAATATCTCGTACCATTCGTGATACTCTATATACATTTGTACATTCTTATTCTATCATATACTGGCTTTTGTATATTTTCTGCATTTCTTTCGTGTTGGCTTAAAGCCAATACTTTCATATCATATCTTTATTTTCATATTATGTGAATTTTTATCTCATCTTTCATTCTTGCTAGGAGTACAAGACTTATACTTTTACTATCATATCATATACTATCATATGTTTTCACATATGCTTTCATGTACGTTCATATTCTGTACTGTCATATCATATACTTTCATCTTATACTTTTTATCTATTCATTCGTGTATTCATATATTCATATCATTTACGTATTCCTGTCATTCATTCTTCTCTTTGCATAGCATTTTCAGGTATTTCATATCGTATCACTTATCCATGTATGATCTGTTATGCTCTAGACTCTTTGTATTCTCTTATTAGACTATTATGAAATAACTAGATGGTCTCATGAAACAAGGGAAACAAAAATAGAAAAAGAAAACTGGTTTGAACAAGGTCGGTTCACCACTTTCAAATTTCATCAAGGTTGTGAACTCTAATTTAATCCTCCTATGAATCAGATTCTTTACTCAATGGGCTTTCCATAGAGTCCAAGAACACCTCAAACGGAGTTCGGACGAAGAAGTTATGGTCGTCCGAATTTAGAGGCACAACACTGGAAAATTTGCACACACGGGGGGGAAAATTTCGCACCCATGAACAGTGGTGCGAAAATTTTCAAGATTCGAGAAATTTCCTCGCATCAAATTTGTTATCACGCAGCGAAAGAAACTCGAACTACACCGAGATTTTCACTACACTACTCCCAAACCCGAAAACAACATAACGCCTTCGGCTCAACAAACCGTCGACAACACGGTCCATATTGAGCAAAATGGCTATTTACAAATCTTAAACTAAATACTGTGCTATTGAATGGCGAATAAAGAAAACCCTACTTAGACATACTAAAGAAGGTTTTCATTATGAGATGAAAACTCAAACACCCCAACCCAACCCAAAACTCATTATAAAGTTCATAAAGTTTTATCACATTATATATGTGGCATTTTTAATTATACATGAGCTCCATATGGTTTTTGCAAAGAGAGAATAAAGATGTATATACATCTGGTTTATTAATATTTTGGTTGTATAATTGTTATTTTGGTAAGATTAAAGTTTGTGTAGTTCTTAAAGTTTCATTACATGGGTTTCATCTTATACCAATAATTAGTTAATATTATTTTTTTTTTCCTTAATTTATTTGGTATAGGTATCAGTTAATGAAAGACTCAAGATGGTATTTTTTTACAGAGATTTCATGATGTATATACAAATGTGTTAGCCAATATTTTGTCAGATACTGTTATTTTTGTAAGATTAAAGTTTGTGTAGTTACTATGATTTTATTACATGGATTTATCTCTTCAACTAATAATTAATTGTCATTTGTTTATTTATTTTTTTACACAGTCGTGTTAGTGGAAAGACTCATGTGGTTTTTTCGTGATAGAGACATTTAAAGATGTATATATACATGAGTTATTAATATTTCTTTGGTTGTATAATTTATCTATTGGTTCTATGAGTTTTTATTTTGATGTATGTATTATAACAGAACTTGATTTTACATTATCTTTGGCATATTTTATTCTAAGTAAAGTTGTTTTAGCTTCTCTTTGAATATATTATTTTGTTTGTATATTGAAAGGGAGGAGAATTTGATCAAATTAACACAATATATGTACACGTGTTTTTGAATACTACATGCAAATTTATATGGTGCATTGCGGTTAACAGATAAAGTCTTAGCAGGAAAACAAGGTATATTTTGTAATAAGTGTTAAATTAAGGCAAATAATTTTCAATATGCCAACAAGTTATTTTGCATCATATTTCTTCATTACAACATTAAAGGCTTATTTTAAATTTTTCAAAGGCTATCATGGCATATACTTCTAATTCCAATTTATAATCTATGATGGAAGATCCTTACCTTGACATATATTTTAAAGAAACCATGATTTATTTGAACACAAACTTTGACATATTATGAGTGGTAGAGAGTAGTTATATTGATTAATAGAAAACACATTCATTAACATTTTATATATATAATGGTTGGGTTTGATACACCTACCTTGACACCGCATTAGATGACATATAAGACTAGGAAGTTATGATGACATATAACACATACGATGATAGTTAGTAACCGTTAAGATAGGTCTTTTTTCTTATAGTGGATGGATTGGTTATCCAAACATCAAGCTATAGTTTACTATGATAAGAAAACAGTAGTGCTTAAATGTTTTGACCTATCAAGTAACTCGTACATGCATCCGACTGACCAAAGGTCAAATAATTTCCTCTATGCAAGCTCTGTTTTCTTAAAAAAAGGCTGTTGCCTTTTAGATTTAGTGCTTGGACTCTAAGAGGGGACAAAGCATCCGAAAGATATTCCTATGGGACAAAGGAATTCCTTATGTGTTTCCTGAATTACCGGTCACTTAATCTAAAGAGAAGCAGATCTCGCTATTGAAGTTTTACTTGGAACGACTCCTATTTCTAAGGCACCCTACCTCAGATGGCTCAATTCAAACTAAAAGAGCTTAAAGATCAACTATGTTTACTGGACAAGGATTCGTCCTCGAACCCGTATGTTGCTGGTTTTAAAAGAAATATGGCACTTCCTGATGCATCAATTATCGACAAATAAATAAGGTAACAGTGAAAAATAAATATTCGTTGCCGATAATAGAAGATCTTTGAATCAGTTGTAAGGAGCAAGTGTCTCTTCAAAGATAGACCTACGACTGGGATATTATCAACTTCAGGTGAAAGATGTCGGGATGCTCGAAAATAAATTTTTAGAGCCCGATATGGTCATTATGAGTTTTTGAATGCCATTTGGGCCGACTAATGCACCAACCGCATTCATGGATCATGAATAGGGTATTCCACCTTTATTTGAAATCGCTTTGTAATGGTATCCAGATGACATCCTGGTGTATTCTAAGGATGCACAAGAACATGAACATCAATTGAAGATAGTGTTGTAGACCTTGAGAGAAAAACAGTTGTTCTCAAAGTTAAGTAAGTGTGATTTTTGGCTTAAGGAAGTGTCATTCCTAGGCCATATTGTGTATGTAGAGGGTATTAGAGTTAACCCTGCCAAGATTGAAGCGATTGTAAGTTGGAAATCGCCTTAAAATGTAACAAAGGTGAGAAGTTTCTTAAGTTTAGATGGGTATTACGACGTTTTGTAAATGGATTCTTCGTCATAGCCTCTACACTTACTAAGTTACTCCGGAAAGGGGTAAAGTTTGAATAAGATGACAAATGTTAGTCCAGTTTTGATCAATTAAAGAAAATACTGGCTGAAGCACCATTGTTGACTCAAATTTACTCCCGGTAGATTACTTGCGTATAGTGATGCTTCAAGGACGTTTGGGATGATTGACGTGAAGATGGAAAAGTGGTGGCATATGCCCAAGACGATGAAATTGCATGAGTAAAATTATCCCACACATGATCCAGTCGCAACTAGTGTTCGCTTGAAAATACAAATACACTAGTTATATAGTGAAAAGCCTTATCGAACGTCATCCCAAGAGGGTGTAATGATGGCTGTAACTGTAGGGGGCACACATGAGCAAACTTCATGTCACCGTAGTATTTTGAAGACTGTGAAATGATAATTTATGGAACCCTAATGCTGTAATGTAATCAAGGTATAAAACTGAATTAATCAAATGGGATATGAAACCATAATCAAAGTTAGTTAAGAGGCCATAGAAATAACCAAAGTTGAAGTAAATGTTAAAGAGATGGAGGACTTAATGCAATTAAGGCATAATGATAATATAAAAGGAGGAGACAAAACCTAAAATTCATTTGGCTCCCTTTTTTCTAGGGTAAAACGGAGAAGGTCAGATAAAGAGAGAAGAAGAGGAAGAGAGGAAGAAGAGGAAGCAAAGGTTAAGGAGAGAATAATCTCTGTGCATGGAATCCTTAATTTGGGTTTTTGATATGAATTTAAGGTTTCATGGATGATTAGTTGTCTTTTCCTAGGGTTTTGTTAGAGATAAGATTATCCTAACCCTATAATTCTTGAATTTTTTGTGGTAAACTTTACCTGTATGTAATAAACATGGAATCCATCGTACCTTATGGGTTGTAAGAATTGGTAGACTTGAGTAAGAGTTCTTGGATTTTCACCTAGGGTTTGTTGTAAGAAGTTCTAAACCACCAATACAAGTGTGGTGGAGTTGTTTTGGGTAAATTCCATGTTGGTTTTGAGGAATGGTTGTAAAAAAGAGAATGTTGGGTTTTTTAAAGGAAATTCTGTCAAAATTTGGTAAAACCCCTATTTTTGTTTTGGCTATAGATTAAGTTATAATCATCCAAATTAACTGATTTCAATTGGTAAAGAACCATAAGAGATAGGGCTAGTTACATGTGGTAGAAGGGACCAAGAGCAAATTGTAGCTCTAAGGTTCTAAATACGGACTGAAAGGTGAGCTCGTGTAGCTCACTCGACATGCCTGCTTTTGGGTATTGTTGTAGTGTTTGGCCATAAGGGAGTTTCACTCATCCAAATTGAGTGATTCAAAATTATGGGTAAAATATAATTCTAGGGGAATAAGTTAGATAAAGGAAGTGCATGCAAATTGTAACCCCAAAGTGCCCATAAATTTGTCAAAGTGGAGCTATGTGCAGATTCTGTTCTGCCAAATTGAGTAATATAGATGTAAAATACAATAATCTCTGAGTTTTTGGCATCCACAAATTGGGTGATTCCAATTGGAGAAGAAACCTTAGAACCATAGATTCAAATTAGTGAAGAAAAAATTTCCAATTTATGGAGTTAAGACCTCAGAAATCAAGGATAACGGTAGGTGATTCAGTGAGCTAACCAATTTGGCATTAAAAAAATTGATGTAACTTGTGTTATGTGGTTGAGGGCCTTAGAGAAGGAATTTTAAATTGAAAATTTAAAATATATGTCATTGGATATATAAAGGACTGATCTGGAGAATTTGGCAATTTTTAAAGACCGTTTGGAATAATTTTTGGGTAATAAACCGAGAGTATTGTTGGAAAAAGGTTTACCAAAATGAGCCGTTTTGTTAGGCTTTTAGTGCTCAAGGGTAAATTGTTAATTTGATTTATATGAATGTTGTGTGACCTAAAGTGACTTAAGTGAATTACATTAAGTTTTACGCTTATACGCAGCGAGCTAATGTTTTCGCCGTGATTCGTTTGAGTGTAGGCTAAAGCAAAGGCGGGAAAGTTGTGGAGTCGCGTCAAGTTTTGCAAACAAAAAGGTGAGTGTTCTAAACTCATTTTCAAATACTAGTGTATTATTATAAATCTGTTTACACTCGGTCTTTAATGGTTTTGATTTAAACCATGTTTAAAGCAAGCAATGAGATTTAGCAAGGGGCAATGGTTTTGAATTATCAAACCATATTAAAGCAAACAATGGTTTTGAATTGTAAACCACATTTCAAAGAGCAAGGCAAACAAAAAAATTATTTTCAAAACAAAGCCTAACTAAAATCCCTAGTTTTAAGCAAAGCATACCGGTCGAGGTATTTCTGCATTTACACGGTGTTAGGATATCATTTATGCATTTTAGATTTGCCTGGTCGACAAACTTAGGTCATGCATCATGGCATTTAAAGGAGACCGTGGCATGTACTGGAGTATATAGGGTTAACGCGTTAACTAAATTATGGTGATGGAGACCCAGGTCAATTCCACCATATTTATCGAAAAAAAAGGAATTAAGCCAAGGCTCTTCCACCTAGGTGAGTGGACCTAGGTCCGCCTGACCCAAGACGGCCGATGCCTGTGTCTCCGGTGGTTCACTGTGTGGCACAACAAGAAAGAAAAGCCCTAGTGGTTCATGATTTATAAGCATGTCATACATATTTGAAAAAATCAACCACTCCGGTACATCTGGCTGAGCCTGTGCTCCCGTGTTTGTTTTAAAAAAGCAAACGCTTCTTCACATTCATATGTTCCCATTTTATTTCCTTTAGTGAAAAGTACAAACGTTTTCCAGCTTCCTCAGTCTGCCTCGCCATATTTTAAAGCATGTGGTCGAGCCCTGTGCTCCCATGTTTATAAAAAGTTTTATAAACTTTTAAAGCAAAATATTTGAGAAAAGTTTTATAAACTTTTAAAGCAAAGCAAGGTAAAGCAAGCAAGCAAAAGATTTGAGAAAAGTTTTATAAACTTTTAAAGAAAAGAAAAGCAAAGCAAAGCAAGCAAGTAAGTATGAAAAGTTTTATAAACTTTTAAAAGAAGGCAAGTACAGAAAGTTTTAGAAACTTTAAAGTAAGCAAGGTTGGAAAATATCCTATAAAAGAGTTTTGGCGCTTTGAGATGTTTTCAAGAAAAAGTAAACATTTTATAAAGCATACACTCACTGAGCTCGTTTAGCTCATTATTTTCCTATTTTAAAAACTATTTTCCAGGTACAGCACTTAAGCCTGGGAGCATTAGGATTCTCCCTACTTTCATAAGTGCCGTAATTAACAATCTTTTGTAAGGAAATACTTTGAATTTGTATATTACATATATGTATGTACATAGTGTAGTTTTGTGAAAATGTGTTGAGCTGAGTTCGTGAAAGAATGTTGTTGACGCACATTTGGAAATGTAAATCAGGTATACTGTGATTTAGACATGTCTTATATGCAGCTGTTATGCTGCCGAAATTTTATAAAATCACAAGTTTAGAAAAGAAAAATTTTTATACGAGATTTAAGCAAGCAATACGGCTTCGCTTCACAGGATTTTCTAGTCGTTAGAGGTAACGACTGGGATTGTGGAGGCCAAGCATTACCCGCCGATAGTAGCGGTGTGATGTTGGTATCGAGCCTAAGCATACGATAACCAAGGCTTGAGGAGAAATGATACCAACACAAGTTGGTGATCGAGCAGATCTTAGGGAAACTCTATGTTATTAAGCATCATTTTCAGATACACTATTTTACACTAATGCGATGCATTTTCAAACTCAAAGTACATACATATGAGGTGATTCAAAGTATTAAACAGTTGATTTTTTTTTTTCAAATACAACACTATGTCAGGCAGAGGACGTCGAGATCGTCTTAGGAGAGTCATTCCAAAGGTTTCGAAAGGCCCCGCAAGACTCCAAGAGAGATGAGCACGAGGTTCCACTATCGCTCTCTATGAATCGCCTCTAGCAAAGAAGTTAAAGTTAGACCATCTAGGCCACCAAAGGGAGCTCAAGTGCCAGGATTGTTTACGGCAAAGCAGGTGGCACAGATTGCTCAGATAGTGGCCATAGCGACACGTCAGCAGTCGCAGCCTCCACCGCCACTTAGAGAAGTGATAAGCCAAAAACGTGATGTGTATATATGTACGCCTATGTGCGCAAGTGCACACGTCACCTCAAGTAATACAGTGTACCTAGGGTACGGATATCAACTAATTCGGATAAGTGTAAGTGAATACGTAGATCGCCTTTGAATATTATCCGATGTAAGCTTTAAGTGACGCCATCGATACCTGGATTTAAACTAAACTAATCGTTCTTAATGAATTACTATGTCAGGAGACTGTGGCCATGTCTCCCCTCGCCACCTTGATGGATTATTTCTAGAGAGATTATTATTCGGGCTTATTTATAACTTGTTGACGGGGTGATCGTGCTTACATTTAGATACCTCTCTCGAGGTGTATCCGCTCATTCGCTAGTAGAGCTGAAAGGTATCTCACCCCAACCTCGACACCAAACGCCTTTAAATGTCCTAACCTTAATCTCCACCCTGGATCTGGAATATCTCTATTTACCGACCGACCGAGGGTCGTCGATTCGCATCCTCGACATCCTCATCTCGAATCTCTGATATCCGCATAACATGCCAATGTCGACATCACCATGCGTATAAGTCTCGATATAGAGTATACTAATGTGTCATAAACAACTCGAATATAAATTACGAATCTTTAATCCATGCAATCGTGATGTGGTTCAACAACACCCTAGATATGGATCTGTAACATATCAATGAGTACACAAATATTTAATCTATAAAACATCGTATTTTATCCTAAAAGAAGCAAATACAAAGTAGGTTTCTTCAAGATCTAGGTCATCATCGCTCTCCCGATTTCCATGCCTCGCTCGTGGCGATCTTCGATGCCTCGAATTCCGGCCCCCTTTTGCTTTTAATGATGGAGATGAAACCGCACACGCTGCGGACGCCAGAGCGCGACGTTGAGACGTCGCGACGTTGCCGCTTTTTGACTTTTATTCTTGTTGACCTAACGTCGCGATGTTGGGGCGTCGCAATGTTGGGACGTCACGACGTTGGGATGTCGAGATGCCTAAATCAGCCATACTTCAATTCCTCCGATTTTCCAAAATGCTTCCGAAACTCCCGTTCCACCTGCAGTTCACACACAATACAAAAATCAGATGTCGCCATGTAAATACTTAATTAATCAGAAATAAAGCTAATAAGATAAACGCAGTGGGCAAGGAGTGTTTTAGGCACTCATCACACTTCAAATCTTCGCTCGTCATTCCCAAGCAAGAACTGACTCTAAACTGGACACACACCCTACATACTATAGCCTACCACTAGGATAGTGATGCACATGCTGATAGATAGAGGATCAAATTAGACCGACTCACACTTTTCCGTTTTGTTCAAAGTTCAGGGGATTCGCAAGGGTGTTCGACTTTCAAAAGAATTAGATTGAACTCGGTGTTGTTGACAAATGCCTCAACCTCCAAGGTATTCAATAACCTTTCCCAAGGACCCTGTGTGCGTTGAATAAATGACCTCTAGTTTATACTTAGGTTCCGACGCCCCTAAAATTAAGTTCAACTCACCTAATTGGGAAAATCTAACTACGAAAGGATAGGAATGCACCGTTCGCTTTCCTGGCATACCTACTCATAACATAGAACAAAATTAGTGCCCGTAAGTTTATGCTAAGTGTTCATGTAGCGGAGATTAGTTGGTGACTCCCCACCAGTTGGTTAAGGGCACCGGGCATTCAGTTCCCCTCAAACGTCACCCCGAACACTCAACTAAACCTACTGGTCTCTAAGCCGCTGAAACTTCCATCTTCCTCGGCCCCCGTAATCCGGGCAAAGGAAGTCAATGACTCCCTACTGTCAGGGCATCGGGCTTTGAAAGGCCCCTGATCGTGTCCAGATTCGATTGAAGATCCTACTTATTCTATCTCTATTTTTCTTTTTCTTTTTTATTTTATTTTATTTTATTTTATTTTATTTTATTTTTATTTTTATTTTTTTTAATTTTGGGGCTCCAAGGCAATCCTCTTTTATTCACGGTGTCCCATCTCGATGGTCAGAGACTCCCAGGTTTGTTGGACCTTAATATCCAGCCCCTATGATCTAGGCATACCCTAGAGGTCATCTGTGTGTGGGTGTAATAGGTTCATTGGGAAATAGTTTCTTGAATATCCGGAGGTGATTCACTATGCCTCCCCACCTATTCAACCTAATTCCTGAGCATCAAACATCCTATGAATCCTTTCTGGAGTTATACACTGTTTTCCATGATAATAGTGGACTCGGCCAAAAGTGATCTCGACTCTCAAACATGGCATCACACACATAAACTACCTAAACACGACACTACTCAAACATAGAGACGTATCTACCATGCAAGCAACAAAAACAGAACTAAAACACAAGACTCGAACTAAACACAAGACTCGACAACCTAAAATGAACAATCATAAATGAAACTAGACTAAAGCACACATACGAAAATAAAAACAACCATCACACAACTATACTAATCTACTGTAACTGACAACACCACACCCCCCAACAAAGTACCCAAAGGTCCCCACCGCAATAAAAGAACAGAGGAACCGGTGATCGGCCAGTCACCGCCGCCACGTGGAACGCGAAGCCGCGTTAAAGCTCCTGAGTGGGACTGCTACCGCTGGAGAATGCGGCCTGTTAGCCGTAATCAAAGACGCATGTCGGGCCGTCAAGAGCCTCCATATCTGTGGGCGGGGAGGACCGGTACCCCGGGTCTCATCCTGCACGCACTGCTTACCAAGAAGGGCGAGCACCGGGTCCTCTAAGTTCGGAGGAGGACTGGATGGGGTCACCGTCAAGGTCGGGCCAGTGTGTGAGGCGGTGGTGGGCGAGAGGAGGACTCCGCCCACGTCACCCCGGGATCGCCCAAGAGGCCAAAACAGGCCTGATAGTCGTGGAGCCCTCGTCACCCCGAGGGCTCACGGCCCGAGTCATGTCCCCGTGTCGCTGGACAACGGCTTGTCTCACTTAACTAATATAGCCCACTAGGTGTAGCCACGCCGCTTGTCATCTAAGGGCACCTACGCTTCGTGATAAGTCAGATATAAGGAAAGAGTGCCCCAAGTTCATCTTAGCGCCCTGCTTATGGAGGATGGCACCATAACCCGCCCAACATCGAATGGAATATCCCAATAGCGTAGGAGACGCTGCGCCACCACACACGCTCGTCGCCTAATGAGACGCGACGATGAAGTGATGCCGATTGAGATATAAAGCAAATGCTTGGCCTCAAGTGACGCAGCCCATCATTACCGGGAAGCTTCCACTCACCCGCCGCTTGTCGACTCAATGACCTCGTAATCGCCGCCGAGCCGATCGTAAAGGCTCCTGGGGACAGATCGATTAAAAACCGGGTTAATAGACTCCGCGCCGGTCTACCAACACACCGCACCCGATCTTCTTGATGACGTGGAGCAGGTTGGCAGAATTCTCGCAGACCACACCATTGCAGTGCTGGACGAGGTGGTTGGCAAAGCGCCCACCATCCCTTAGTCGCAATAATCTTTCCAAAAGAAGTCGCCGGGTGGTGGAAGCCCTTTGATAAAGGACTGGGGCTTCAAGTAGATGGTGTCGAACTGACGACTTACCCTCGTTGACAAACTGCGTGACATTGAAATTCGAGGTCGGATCCTCACTGGCCCGACCCCGTTTAGTAGGCAACTTCTGCCTCTTACCCGACATTGGTGCAACAAAGACAATTTAGATTGCCTAAGGGCCTAAGTGTACAATGTAGCCTAATGGCACCAAAAGGGCCACACCCAAATGGACTAGACAATATATCGAGCACCTAAAGGGGTACTATGAAAACTAAGACCAAATATGCAGACAAGGATATAGACACAAACCCTAGGAAAACTAAAGAACCCACCGGCTCAAACTAGACCTAACACTGAGGACTAGATCGAACAGGGGCAAACAAAACCTAACCGAGTCAAGGACACCAATGCGTGGTGTGAAAGGCTCGAGACAGGGACAATGGTGTGATGAGTGGATGGTAGTGGCAATGTCGATGAGGGGACTCCGAGGCAAACAATGTGGCCTCCTACGTGGGATGATTCCTAAGTAGGTGTCGCGAGGACGACTCAGTCATGACGGGTTCAAAGTTAGGCGGAAGAAGGTAAGAGCAAAAGGAATTGACGTGGCCTTATACGTAGGCAACGTCCAACGCGGCGGTCGCAACGCCGCGACGCTCCGTGAGGAAAGAAATTGGACATCGCGACGCCAGATCTCAACGTCAGCGATGTTCCGCAGAAGGCTGTGTCGACGCCGCTGACGCCGATCCAACGCTGATGTTCCGTAGGGTCGATCCAACGCCACGACGCTGGGATCCAGAGGAGGGTTGACCACGCCGCTGACGCTGAGACGTCGCGACGCGACGTAGAGCGCTCAAAATGCAAAGTATTCAACAACGATCCAAGGTAAGAGAAAACTCCCTAGTGCACTCAGGACTTCTAACTTCTGAAGTGAATTTCTTGAGCAAATCCTCCACAATACTTTAGAACGCGGGTCCTAAAAACAGACATCTAAAAGGAAAGCCCGATTATGGACAGAAACAAAAAACCAAACCAAACTTAAAACAAACAAGAAAAATTAAACCATAGGAAGAAAATTTTCAAGAAAAGCTGGTCGCTTCTCCCAAGAAGCGCTTATGTTTAATGCCGTTAGCTCCGACGACTCGAATCTCACCGTGCTCAGAACCCGAGCTCCTATGACCGCCATCAGATTTCACATCGGATGCTGGGCCAATGAATGGTCCGCTATCCGCATGGAACTCGCCTCAAAATACGGCTTCAACCGTCAGGTGTTAACCGTGAATGTTCCTTTCAGATGCGTGAATCTCCGCTCCATGTGGAAACACCTTGGTCACTGTGAAAGGTCCCGACCATCTAGACTTCAATTTCAGAAAAAGTTTGAGATCTGAATTAAACAAAGGACCCAAGGTCGCCGACCTCTTCCCCGCAATATGTCGATCATGCCGTGCTTTGTCCTTCCTCAGAAGCGGCATTTTCATAAGCTTCATTCCTAATTTCGTTTAGTTCACGAGCCGGGCGCCTCTTCTCACCGTACCTAATGTAATCAGCCCATGTTCAATCGGGCCGAAGCCACCCAAGAGAGGCTCGCTCCAATTCCACCGGCAGTGACATGCTTTCCATAAACACCCGAAAGGGCGACAACAATTGGCAGGTTTTAAACGCTGTTCGCATGCCCAGTGCATCCTCTATCTTAGACCGGGCTCGAGTCAAGTAACTATTTTCTCCGTATCGGACTTGATTGATGACACCGCTTTCATTCGACCGTTATGATATGCGTGATGTACGATGTCGCACCCCATACTTTTGCAAGACTTTATCAATCATCTTATTATAGAAATGAGTACCGTTATCCGTGATCAGTGCTCGAGGAGTGCCGAATCGAGCAAATATGTGGCTGCGAAGAAACTATGCCACCACCTTGACATCATTAGTGTGGGTCGGAATTGCTTCAACACACTTAGAGACATAATCTACTGCCAGCAAGATGTACAGGTTATTATAAGATGGGGGAAATGGTCCCATAAAATCCATTCCCCATAAATCAAAATCGGGCTTTACCTGCACTGGGTGCATAGGGCGGTTCGGGGCCCTTTCTAGAAATGCCTCATCTGCCGGCGATCATTACATGTGGATACGGTAACTGATGAGCATCCTTGAATAAGAAAGGCCATTATAACCGACAAGCACCTCGCTGCCGCTCACTGGCCACCGAAATGTCCACCACATGGTAAAGTGTGGCAATGGTTCAAAATACTGCTCATTTCATCTTCACACATCTCCCTCCGGATCACTTGGTCCGCGAATGTCTGTAGAGAATTGGCTCCTCCTAATAGTAGTGTTTCAAGTGTGCGAAACCTCATTTTCTCAAGTGATAGCTAAATCTCTGAGGGATTACTCAACCAAATAATTCGCGTAATATGCAAACCATGGAGCCGCCCTTTTGTCTTCAATAGCTAAGAGTTGCTCATTAGGAAAGTCGTCATTCACTTGAACCTCATCACTTGCCCCTTCTAATCATGAAAGATGATCTGCAACTAGGTTCTCTGTCCCTTTCTTATCTTTAATCTCTAATGTCGAATTGCAAAGAAAAGGACCCACCGGATTAGTCGTGGCTTCGGCATCCTTTAGTCATCAAGTATTTTATGGTTGCACGACTGCTGTGGACTAATGCACCTTGTTGCCAATCAAATAAGGCCCGAATTTGTCAAAAGCAAAGACAATGGCCAATAGTTCTTTTTCTCGTAGCTGGCATAATTCACAATGTAGCATCATCTGCCCCGCCGCATAGTAGATTACCTGGAATATTCTTTCTCGTTTTTTCCCTAACACTGCTCCAGTCGCGTAGTCACTTGCATCACACATTAGCTCAAATGGAAAGGACCAATCTGGAGCTACTACAATAGGAGCCGATACCACTTTGACACGGAAAATGCACACATACACTGCATCAACTTTAAACATCCCCGATCAGAGATTGACGTCCTGCTAAAATCTGAGAAAAGTCTTTGATGAAGCTGCCTATAGAATCTCCGTACCTAAAAACTTCTTATCCCTTTTACCGATGAGGGTGGAGGTAATTTTTTGATTACTTCAATCTTTGCCTGCCTACCTCTATTCCCTTGCCGAACCGCGTCTTGTTATAATGCCCTTTTGTACCATAAATGGCACTTCTCCCAATTGAGTGTTATGTTATTTCCTCGATCTTATCAACACCGATCTCAAATTCCTCCGTACGCTTATCAAATGAACTACCCAAATCGAAAATCATCCATGAAGACCTCGATTGTTCTTTCAACCATATCCGAGAATATATGGGCGCATCATGCATCGCCAAGGTGTCTCACAGATGGTATAAATTTAGCAGCATCCGCTTAACGCACGCGTCCTATAGGAAGCGGAAATGTCAGCTTTCTCCCGATCTTCGTGGGCTATAGCACGATTGTAGCCGAGTATCCAACAAAAGCAATAGGTCATAACTATTAATCAACAACATCCGATCTCGTAAAACCCGCGAAGGAAATGATCTTTCGAAAGTGGCCTTGTTCAGCCTCGATAATCAATACAAATTCTCCAATTCGTAACTGCTCTATAAGGCAGTATTATGTTATTTTCCGTCAGGATGATGCTGTTCCTCCTTCTTAGGTACTACTTGTACCGGACTTTACCCATGCAATCAGTTCCTCGAGATAGGATAAATTACCCCAAGATCCAAAACACTTTAACCTCCTTTCGGACTACTTTCATAGTCGATCCAACCTCCCAGGCTTCCACCAGATATTATGATCATCTTCCAAATAAAATACTCATGCACAATACGGAAGGGCTTAATCCCTTTAAATCACAGAGATCATCCGAAAAGATTTTTGTGATCTCTAAGGACCTCAATAACTTCTCTTCCTCTAATCACAAAAAGGATCGAAATGATCACTGGTAAGGTAGATGCTATCCCAAGATATGCATACTTCAAATGGCCAGGTAAAGGTTTTTGTTCCATCTTGGGTGGTTGTTCATCTGATGGCACTGGCGTTTTAGCACTTTCACCTAGAGATTCAAAGTATTTCCTTCTCATCGGGGTTCAAAGAACCCATCCATTTTTACATATTCCTCCACCCTTCACCCATATTCTCGAATCTACCAGGTACCAGGGCTAGCCTCCGAAGGATCGCTGAGACCACTTTGGCTGCAAATGACATAGCCCACTATCTCCGCCATGAAACATGTATCACCGCCGATGTCTCACAACTTCGAACACGCTGAACTTAACTTCATCCTCCCGCACCTCACCTTAGTTCTCCCCTTGAACATCAATCAATACCCGCGCCATAAATGTCGCCCACCTAAAGACAGGGTATTTTTTATCTCTTCCACATATCTAATACAATGAAATCACTGGGAAGATAAACCTGTCAACCTTTTACTAAGACATCTTCTATCAATTCTCTCGATGCTTTAAGGATCTGCCACCGAGTGTGGATCAGAATAATAAGTCATAATCTTAACCCCAAACGCTAAATATGAAAAGGGTGAAGGAGATTAATACTGGCACTAAATCACACAATGCTCTCTGTATAGTATTTCCAATGGTGCATGGGATAGTGAACCGCTCGGTCTTTTAGCTGCAAATGCCTTCCTCCTCGAAGTACGGCACTACACCTCATTTAAAGTTAACCTGCTTTGAAATCGTCGGGCCTTCTCTTCAGACAAGATGTCCTTCATAAACTTGACATAATCGGGCATCCGCTCCGCAGCACTGAAAAGGAATATTGATGTGCGCCGAATACTTCCATAAACTCGTGAACCGCTTATCCAACTTATGCTTCTTTATCGTCAGGATATGTAATCGTGGCTACTGGTTACGGGTTATCCTTTGCTTTAGTCAGGAGCCTCTACAAACCTGCTTCGCTTGGGGTCGTTCCATGTTTGTATTATCATTCGACCAGCAGATGACTTTCAGCCTTCTACCTCCTCCGTCACCGGGAGTGCTCCCGTATCTCCAATTCTTACCACTTCTCAACGTAATCGCTTAACATGTTCATCTCTCTTCCTGGGTTCACTGAAAGGTTGCAATGAACCCGTTACCTTCTCACACAGATTGCCATTTGACCCATCCGCACTTCTAAATTTCTCAATCGTGGCTTTGATTGTTCAATTGAGTGGCTTGATGTTGCATATTCGCCTTAGTCTCATCCATAAAGGCAGTGTGAGATTTAAGCATTAGCGCGAGGGCTTGTTCCAAATCCACCTTTTCAGAGGCCCTGCCACTCCGGTGGTAGTCACTACCTTGATTATTCCTCCATCCGGCACTGGACTGTCTCCGATTATTATGATTCTGATTATTACTCCTCCCTCGCCTCGTTGCTCCGATAGTTGTTTCCTCCATAATCGACCGTCATTGCGGGTCGACTCGATTAAATCTCAACACATACCCGAGCTCGTTTAATGCTTGTCGTCCCGACCGACATTCTCAGACCGTTAGGCCGTCTCTCCGCGTAATCTACACAACTCCCATGGGTTGGTCTTTATGGCATTCGGCAGCACTCCGTCAGCCCACAACCTGCTTAGTCAACCAGGCAACATGAGTAAATCCTGCATTGTCGGTAACCTCATTATCTGCGCCGCCTACGGCTTTTACTAGTGTAATCTTATCTCTAGGCCACTGATTTGTATTAGTAGCAGCATCTTCTAAGATTTCATATGCTTGATCCGTGGTTTTCTTCATTAGTGCCCCTCTAGCCGAGGCATCAATCACTGTTCTAGTTGCATTCCTCAGACCATTATAGAAAGTATGACTCAGACTATCCGTCGTCAGATGCGGTGCACTTCTCAACAGCTCGTGAAATCTATCCCATGCCTCTCGCTATGTTTTCTCCTCTAGTTGTCCAAAAGTATTGATCTCTTGCACAAGTTGTGCACACTTTCAAGGTGGGAAGAACTTGGTCAGAACTCGCACTAGTTCGTTCCATGAAGCGATGGAATCCGGCGGGTCGACTTGCTAACCAATGTCGGGCTCTATCACCAGCCAGAGCGGGAATCAATCTCAACCCGGTGCCTCTTCAGTGACCCCATTGTACTTGATCGTGTCACAGACTTCGAGGAAGTTGGTGAAATGCATATTTGGATTCTCATTGGCAATCCATGAAATAAGATGTTCAAGTATCCGGTGAAGGTTACCGACTTCGCTCAAAATTGCTCGGGTCAGTGGTCTTCTGATGGTCATTCGAACAACCTGTAGCGATGTGGCAAACTCTCTGCATGAATGGACTACCCGGCCGTATAAATGGCCCGGGTGCTTGATTCTTCCGTTATTCCCATTTCTCGCCCCTCTCTGCGGGCTCGCTTTTGCTCAATGCTAAGATCTTACTCTCTTCATCGCTCTCCATGATCGCGGCAGGATTTCAGTTTGCTCGCTCTTCCGCTCTCGGCGCACTGCAAAGCCCTTTTCCCCGCTTAGGATCAAATGGATGTAGGTCAACCTAATCCTGCCGTCGCATGCGTTCACTGTAACCTTGACTGCAATCACACACGAAACAAAAAGACCAAATTACCAGCACTTATGAAAACAAAGAAAACGTACCTGCAGTAATATCTAATCGCTTTGTCGTCAATATCACACTAAATCCTATCCTCGACAACGACGCCAAAACTTGATAAGCCGAAACGTGATGTGTATATATGCACGCCTGCGCACAAGTGCACGCTGCCGCTCAAGTAATACGTACCTGTGGTACCTGAGCATCGATCCACGGTGATAAGTGTCAATACGTAGATCGGGCCTTGAATATTATCCGGATGTAAGCTTTGGGCGACGCCATCGATACCGGATTTAAACTAAACTAATCGTTTTAATGAATTAATGTTGTAGAGACTGTATATGTCTCCCCGCCACCTTGATGGATTATTTCCTAGAGAGATTACTATTCAGCTATTTATAACTTGTTGATGACAGGGTGATCGTGCCTACGAGATACCCTCTCTCGAGGTGTATCCGCCTATCTCGCTAGCAGAGGTTGAGTGTATCTCTACCCCAACTCGATACTAAACGCTTAAATGTTCTAACCTTAATCGCCACCTCGACTGAATATCTCTATTTACCGACCGACCAGGGTTGCTCTATCTGCATCCCCGGGCATCCTCATCTCGACCAAATATCCAAAGACATTCATGCTAATGTCGTCAGATATCACCATGTAGATAAGTCTCGCATATGTGCGATACTAACAGTCATAAACAATCGAATAATATAAATTACTTAATCTTTTAATCCATGCACCGTGACAGGTTCAACAACAATTCTATATATGGATCTAGAACATACCGAATGTGAGTACACAAATATTTAATCTATAAAACACGTATTTCTTTATCCTAAAAGAAGCAAATACAAAAGCGTGTTTCTTCTTCAAGATCTAGGTCACTTGCTCGATTGCGGCCCTCATTCGTATGAGGATCTTCGAGCGCTCGACCCGGCCCCTTTGCTTTTAATGACGGAGAGATGAAACTGCTACCGACGCCGCTGGACGTTGCCACGCCGCACGCTGTCGCTTTTGCTGACTTTTATTCTGTCGACCCAACGTCGCTGCACGCTAGCTGCCGCAACGCTGGGGGCTGCCGCTAATGCTCCAAACATTTTTATGCACTTCTACCGCTTCCAAAATGCTTCCAAACTCCTGCTCCACCCGCAGCTCACACAATACAAAAAATCAGACGTCAAAGCATAGAAATACTTAATTAATCAGAAATAAAGCTAAGACAATAAGACAAACGCTGGTATGGTGCATGAGTGTTTTAGGCACTATCAAAAGTTCTCGGCTAAACCCGGAGGTCTATCGAGAGAGCATGTGGTTGGCCAAGCCATATGACTAGCAGCATGATCCAAAGGCGCCTCTAATTCATGGCTAGATGAGCAACAAGGTTTACTGAAAGGCTGGGTTGCAATTGGATGAAAGCGAGAGTCTTGTTTTCTAGTTTTCTAATGGAAGACAAGGCTAAGGATTTGTGGGATGTTGTGGACAGGAGGTATCCCGAGGGTATATCATGGGACCGGCCAACAAAGAAGCATCGATTACAGCCTCTTCCTCAAAGTCATAAGGATTCGAAGATTGAGGAGTTCTTCAGATTAGAGCAGAAGAACATGTTAGTATCAGAGTATGAGAAGAAGTTCTCAGAGTTAGTCAGATTGGTTCCATATATTCAGGCTGATGAAGTCCTGAAGTCCAAAAGGTTTCAAGTGTGATTACAAAGACCTGATCGAGTGACGGTCTATGGCCCTCGAATAGATCTTTGGGACTAGCCGAGGCCGCCCGGTGAGCTGGAGCAAAGTACCATGGCTATGTATCGAGTAGGCAGAAAAGAAGCAGGAGTGCACCGCACTTCCCAACGTGAGCTCTAGTCGCCCAAAGAAAAGAGAAGCAAGGGGCAAGATGTTACAGGCTCGAGGTGCGGTGCCTGGGAGTCGCCTAGTCGTGGATCGTTGAAGCCCCCAGCTCTGTGAGTGACACCTGCAGCATTCCTCTGTCTCTGGTCATATGTATCAGGCGACACCACGGGGAGTGTAGGAGATATAGCATGGTGTTTCCATTAGGCTGCATACAATTCATTAAACAAAGGCCCTCGCCTGATCGGGCAGACATCAATAGCTGCACTTAGCTACCCCACACCCGAGATGAGCACTCAAAGGTCTTCTGTAGGTTTCGCGTAGGGGCCAAGGCAAATGGGCGTAGAGGCGGCCGTGGTAGAGTGCAGGTAGTGCCCTAGGGATGCGCATGCAGACCCGTACTGTGCCGTGGTTTATGCTGTGGACTCACAGGATGCGCATGCAGCCCGTATGTGGTTACCGGTATTATTTCTATCCTTGATCATGATGCATATACATTAGCGGACCTGTGAGACACACATTCATTTGCATCCAGGCCTTTCTTAGATCGCTTCCAGATAGAGACCCAGCCATTAGAGGGTCGTATGAGAGTTTCCCTTCCAGCTGGAGATCCGTTATTCTCAAACAGAGTAGTCAGAGATAGTAGAGTTCTGATTGAGGGACAAGAGTTCCCAAATGGATTCGTGGGTCTTAGATATGAGTGGATTTTGATGTGGTTCTCAGATGGATCGCTATCTCACACAGAGCCACATTAGATTGTTATAAAAAGGAAGTAAAGTTGAATAGGCTTGGGAAATTGGAGGTAAAGTTCAGAGGAATATGCAAAGAGTTATCTTCCAGTATGATCTCCTCACCCGGCACCGTTGCAGGATGTCGCGTAAGGGTTGTCGTGGTTATCTAGCTTACGCGGTGGGAGATGTGGAATGGCGGACCTTGTTGACGATCTCCGCTTGTCAGAGTTCCTGTATTGGTTCCTGATGATATCGCAGATTGTACCCCAAAAAAAGAGAGGTGGAGTTCACCATTGATTTGATCCCAGGGACTGAGACCATTTCCATTCCTCCTTATAAGATATCTCCTACAGAGTTAAGAGAGCTTGAGGCTCAGTTAGAAGAATTGTTAAGTAAGCGATTCATTCGACTGAGCATATCCCCATGGGAGTCTACCACTTCAGGAAAAGAAATATTGAGTTTGCGACAGTATAGATTACAGCAAAGCTTGAACAGAGTTACCATCCATCAAGATTCACTCCCTTTAGGATTTATGAGTATGTTATCAACTCCAAGGGTCTCAGTATACCCAAGATAACGACTCGAGGCTCCGGGGTATCACCGCCTGAGGCAAGAGAGTGATGTACCTAAGGCTGCATTCAGGACACGCTACGGGCATTACGAGTTTTTAGTGATGCCGTTTGGTTTAACTAATGCCCCAGCAGCTTATGGATTTGATGAACCGGGTATTCCAACCGTATTTGGATAGGTTCGTCATAGTTTTTATCGATGATATCCTAAAGGTATTCAGTAGTTCGTGTAGGAACATTCCGAGCACCTGAGGATTGTGTTGCAGACCCTAAGGGAGCGACAATTGTATGCCAAGTTGAGCAAGTGCCAGTTTTGGCTTGATAGGGTGGCATTCCTAGGTCACATGATTTCAACCAAGGGGGTGAGTGTGGATCCCCAGAAAATAGAAGCTGTGGTAAATTGGAAACCACCAAAGAATGTGTCGAGCGCGTGCTTCTCGTTTGCCAGGTATTACAAGAAGTTTGTTGGAGGGGTTCTCCAGATAGCGTTTCCACTAACCGTTTCTAATAAGGAAATATGTCAAATATGATTAGGTGGATGTCACAAATAGAAGTTTTGAGGAGTTGAAGGGCAGATTGACTCACCCAATCTAGCTTACTAATGGGAGAGATGGTCTGGTATATGTATCGCTTTCACCAAGAAGGCCTTGGTTGTGTTTTGATGCAAAATGATAGGGTGATTGCAAATGCCTCTAGACAATTGAAGAAGCATGAGGAGAATTACCCTACACACAACTTAGAGCTTGCAACAGTCGTGTTTGCCCTGAAAATATGGAGACATTACTTATATGGTGTTCCTTGTAGGATCTTTACATATCATAAGAGTCTTCAATATATTTTCACCCATAAAGAGTTAAACTTGGGGCAAAGAAGATGGCTTGAGTTGATTAAGGACTACGACTATACTATTGAGTACCATGTAGGAAAAGCTAATGTCGTAGAAGATGCCTTGAGTAGGCGACTGTGAGAGTTCTTTTGTCTCATGAGATCAAAGTTATCTTCCACCGTCAAGTGAATTTAAGAGCTGTGGGTGATGCACGAGTCGGTATCCGTATCTCTATTACATTTCATCTTAAACCTATCCTAGCGGATCGATTCTCTAGCGTGGCGCCATAGATCTGGCGTATGATTGTTTAAGGAAGAGATAGAAAGGAAAGAAAAGAAGAGTTTCAAATTAGAGATGACGACATGATGGTGAAAGGACAGAGAATGTGTGCCGTGGTATATGATTTAAAAGAGAGACATTATGGAAGAAGCACATTCATCTCTGTGGTATGCCATGCATCCAGTAGTACCAAGATGTACGTGACTTTGAAAGAACATTACCGGGTGGAATGGGATGAAGAAAGAGATCAATAGTTTCGTCTCCGCATGCCTAACTCGCCGCCAGTGAAGGCAGAGCACGTAGGCCAATCGAAGATACGCTTACTCCCCTATTCCAAAGGTGAAATGGGAAAAGATCACTATGGATTGTGACGTGCCTCTCCATGGACTCAAAGGCGCGATGATGCTATTGGTGATAGTTGATCGATTGACGGTCCGCCATTTTCTCGCCATCGTTGAGGATCTCTTCGGAAAAGTTTGGTCCAAGCCAGAGGATGAGATAAGGAGACTGGGCTGGTTCCGGGGCCATAGTTTCGCATCGAGACCCTAGGTTCACATCCGTGTTTCGCCTAGTTTGTAAAACAACTTTAGGTACTCGCTCATTTCAACATAGCACTATCCTTAGACGGATGGCTACCAGAGGACCATTCACATTAGAGGATATGTCGAGAGCTCATAGCGACGGAGCCCAAGAGGAGTCGATACCATTTGGCACGATGGTGCTCCGCCACAACAACAACTATCAAAAAAAAAAAAATGTGATAGAGATGGCTCCATTTGAGGCACCGACATGGTAGGAAATAGGACTCAGTGGGGCTGG
Organism: Tetrastigma voinierianum; assembly: GCA_016808115.1. Lineage (NCBI taxonomy): Eukaryota > Viridiplantae > Streptophyta > Magnoliopsida > Vitales > Vitaceae > Tetrastigma > Tetrastigma voinierianum. Next base: position 960,777 of record JAEQBH010000814.1, read on the forward strand.
GATGAGGTTGGTGAGAGAAGACTATAAGCCCGACTAGTGTAGATCACTTCAAGAGAAAGTGAGTTGTCTGTGATAACTTCTAAAGAAAGCAAGAGATAGACAGAAAAGTTATGCGGACAACCGCCGAGACTCATAGCTCGAGATAGGTGACCTGGTCTTTAAAGATTTCCCTTGGAAGGGTGTTTGAGATTTGGGGAGGCGAGGCAAGCCTACCCAAGATTTATAGGACCTAAGTGAGATTGTGAGTGCGCAGCGCAGCCTTACAAGTCAAGTTACCCCCAGAGTTATTTATGATCTGGCGACACATTCCATGTGTCGATGTTAAGGAAGTACATCCCAGATCCTTCACATGTGCTAAGAGAGCAACCAGAGCAGCAAAGGGAAAAATGACTTATGAGGAAACACCTGTGCAGATTGTAGATCGCAAGGAACAGGTGTTAAGGAGTAAAGTGATCCCTTTGGTTAAAGTCCTATGGAAGAATCATGAGAGGGAGGCGACTACTTGGGAGCTAGAGGCTCAGATGCGCCGTTAGAACCCTCCATTATTTTCCGAATGAGGTATTTTCCTTTCCTTTGAGTTTAGTTTGTTCATTTCGAGGACGAAATGTTCTAAAGGATGGAGGATTTGTAACGCCCCGTCCCGAGAAGGTGTACGGTACGGTAACTCGTAGGGGCACATGAGCACTAAGTGTCACCAGAGGTTTTGGAAGAAATTGTGAAATGATAATTTATGGAACCCTGAATGTTGTAATAGAACAAGGGTAAAATAGTACTGATCAATGGGACATGAAACCATAATCAGCATACAGAAGAGGCCATAATAGAAATAACCAAAGTTGAAGTGCAAATGTTAAAGAGATGGAGGACTTAATTGCAATTAAGGCATAGATGATAATATAAAAGGAGGAGAGACAAACCCAAAATTCATTTTGGTCTCCTTTTTTCTAGGGTAAAACGTGGAGAAGGTTGGAGAAGAGAGAAAAGAAGAGGAAGAGGAGGAAGAAGAGGAAGAAGAAGAAGGAGAGGAAGAATTTCAGGTATGGAATCCTTTAATTTGGGTTTTTGATATGAATTCTAAGGTTTCCATGGATGATTAGTTGCTCCTTTCCTAGGGTTTTGTTAGGAGATAAGATTATCCTAACCCTATAATTCTTGAATTTTTGTGGTAAACCTTAATTGCATACACAAACATGAATCCATCAAAATTTTATGGGTTGTATGAATTGGTGGACTTGAGTAAGAGTTCTTCGATTTTCACCTAGGGTTTGTTGTAAGAAGTTCTAAACCACCAATACAAGTGTGGTGGAGTTGTTTTGGGTAAATTCCATGTTGGTTTTGAGGAATTGTTGTAAAAAGATAATGTTTGGTTTTTTAAAGGAAATTCTGTCAAAATTTGGTAAAACCCCTGTTTTTGTTTTGGCTAAAGATTAAGTTATAATTATCCAAATGAATTGATTCAAATTGTTAAAGAACCATGATATAGTCTATACATGTATAGAAGGGACCAAGAGAAAATTGTAGCTCTAAGGCTCCCAACACGGACTGAAAGGTGAGCCGTGGTAGCCACCGATTATGCCTGCTTAAAAATGCAGTGTTTTGGCCATAAGTGGAGTTTCACTCATTCAAATTGAGTGATTCAAAATTCTGGGTAAAATATACTTCTAGGGGAATAAGTTAGATAAAGGAAGTGCATGCAAATTGTAACCCCAAAGTGCCCAAAAAATTTTCAAAGTGGAGCTATGTGCAGATTCTGTTCTGCCAAATTGAGTAATATAGATGTAAAATACAATAACTTGAGTTTTTGTGATCCAAATTGCTATTCCAATTGGATAAGAAAACCTTAGAACCATAGATTCCAAATGAGTGAAGAAACAATTTCCAATTTATGGAGTTAAGACCCAGAAATCATGATAACAGTAGGGTGATTCAGTGAGCTAATCCAATTTGGCATCAAAAAAATTGATGTAACTTTGTGTTATGTGGTTGAGGGCCTAGAGAAGGAATTTTAAATTGAAAATTTAAAGAGATGTCATTGATATATAAAAAGACTTGATCTGGATAGTTTTCATAATTTTTGAAGACCGTTTGAATAATTTTTGGGTAATAAAGTCCAGAGAGTATTGTTGGAAAAAGGTTTGCCAAAATGAGTGGTTTTTTTGTTATGGCTTTTGCTTAAGGTAAATTGTTAATTTGGCTTTATATGAATGTTGTGTGATCTAAAGTGACTTCATGCAGAAGCATCGCTAAGTTTCTTACACTATACGCAGGGGTGGGATTAGCCGTTTTCGCCAGATTCGTTGAGGTAGGCTAAAAGCAAAGGGAAAGTTGTGGAGTCGTGCTCAAGTTTTGGTAAACAAAAGGTGAGTGTTCTAAACCTATTTTCAAATACTAGTGTATTATTATAAACTGTTTTACACTAGTATTTAATGGTTTTGATTGTAAACCATGTTTTAAAGCAAGCAATGAGATTTAGCAAGCAAGCAATGGTTTTGAATTATCAAACCATATTTAAAGCAAACAATGGTTTTGAGTTGTAAAACCACACTTCAAAGAGCAAGCAAGAAAGCAAACAAAAAGAATATTTTCGAAAACAGGCCTAACTAAAATCCCTAATTTTAAGCAAGCATACCGTCGAGGTATTTCAGACGCATACCTAGAAAGAGGATATCATTCATGCATTTTAGATTTGCCTGGTTGACAAACTTAGGTCATGCATCATGGAATTTAAAGGAGACCGTGGCACGTACTGGAGTATATAGGGTTAACACGTTAACTAAATTATGGTGATGGAGACCCAGGTCAATTCCACCATATTTACCGGAAAAAGGGGAATTGAGCCAAGGCTCTTCCACCTAGGTGAGCGGACCCAGGTCCAGCCACCGGCACGGTCGATGCCTGTGCCCTGCGGTTCACTAGGTACAACAAGAAAGAAAGGCCTCCAAGGGTTCATGATTTATAAGCATAAGTTTTATACAGATTTGAAAATCAACCATCGGTATATCTGGGCTGAGCCTAGCCCTGTTTGTTTTAAAGTAAACTGCTGAGCCTAAAAATTCCCATTTTTATTTTAAAGCAAACGGTTGAGCCCAGGCTCCCGTTTCATTTTAAAGCATGCGGTTGAGCCCAGGCTCCCGTGTTTATAAAAAGTTTTATAAACTTTTAAAGCAAAATATTTGAGAAAAGTTTTATAAACTTTTAAAGCAAAGCAAGGTAAAGCAAGCAAAGTTAAGAGATTTGAGAAAGTTTTATAAACTTTAAAGAAAAGCAAAGCAAAGCAAGTTAAGTAAGTATGAAAAGTTTTATAAACTTTAAAGCAAGCAAGTACATAAAGTGTTAGAACTTAAAGTACAAGCAAGGCTTGAAAATATCCCAAAGAGAGTTTGGCGCTTGAGATACCAGGAAAAGCAACATTTTATAAAGATACACTCACTGAAATTGCTTGAGCTCCATTATTCTTCCCGTTTTAAAAAACTATTTCAGTACAAGCACTCCTGACGCCTGAGCATATTAGAATTCTCCCGACTTCAGATAAGTGTCAGAATTAACAATCTTTTTGTAAGGAAATACTTTGAATTTGAATATTGGAGTATATGTATGTACATAGTAGTTTTGTGAAATGTGTTGAGCCCGAGGCTCGTGAAAGAATGTTGTTATTGCCATATTTGGAAATGTGTAAATCGTATGATTTGGGACATGTCCTATATGCAGTTGTTATGCTACCGAAATTTTATAAAATCACAAGTTTAGAAAAGAAAATTTTTTATATGAGATTTAAGCAAGCAATACGGCTTCGCTTCACAGGATTTTCTAGTCGTTAGAGGTAACGGCTGGGGATTTCTGTGGAGTGGCCGGCACACTTGCCGATAGTAGGGGGTGGGGGTGTGACATGTATAATATTTACAGATCGTAAAAGTCTTAATTATTTGTTAACTGAGAAGGAACTGAAATAGAGGCAACGTCGGTGGCTAAAGTTGTTCAAGGACTATGATTGCATAGTTGATTACCACCCATGAAAAGCTAATGTGGTGGCGGACCCTTGTTAGCTTATTTAAGAGCTATGCTTGATTTGAGGTAGATAGATGATTGATGCTCGTAGATGTCAAGTTACACAAAGGAGAATTAGTCAGAAATGGAGATAGGACTGACGATTCTATAGAAGAAGACAGAGGTTTCTATTACAAGAATAGACTATGTGTATCGAATGTCCAGGAATTGAAAAAGAAGTTGATGTATGAAATCGACAATACCAGAGTCTACCATACCTGGAGGTAAATAAGATGTTCCATAATTTGAAATATTACTATTGGTGCCAACGGATGAAAAAGGATATAGCAGAGTATGTATCCAAATGTTTGACTTGTCAAGAAGTAAAAGTTGAACATCAAGTAGAGACTCGTCTGTTAAATCCCATTCCAATTCCACAATGGAAATGGGATAACATTACTATGGATTTTGTGACCGGTCTTCCCCTCACACAAAGGAAGCATGACTCAATATGTAATCATCATTTAATTCACAAAGTTAGCTCATTTCTTACCATTCCGCTTGACTATTCCATGGACGATTAGCTGAACTATATATGAACAAAATTGCTCGATTACATGGTATCTTCGCATGTCAATTGTGTTTGATCGAGATCCACGTTTACATCAAGGTTTTGAAAGAATTACAAACAAATTGGGCACTTAATCGTAATTTTAGGATAGCCTTTCATCCACAGACATATGGACAATCTGAAAGATTGATTCAAGTGTTAGAAGACATGCTTCGAGGTTGTGTGCTAGATTATCTCTGTTAGGATAGGTATATTCCCTTATGGAATTTTCCTATAACAAATGCTTATCAATCAAGTAAGTATTAAGATTTGCCCCTATGAAGCTTTGTAATGGCAGAAATGTAACCCTCAGATGCTGATTCTCGCCCGAATGAGCATAAAGTAATAACCGACATAGTAAAAAGAGGATCAAGAAAAAGTTCGGGTTATTTAGCAATTCAAGTTGAAATCAAGCAGATAGACAAATGTCGCGCATGAAGATCTGAAAATAAAAGACATAGCAACTAAGTCTGAGATAAGGTCTTCGGGAAGTATCACCGTGAAGGAAGATATTCTAGTTCGGAAAGAAGGGAAAACTAAGTTCAAGGTTTATCGGACCTTATGAGATTTTAGAAAGAATTGGACCAGTTTCTTATCATTTAGTCCTCCCTTCGGAGTTGGCCAAACTACATAATGTGTTCCATGTCTCAATGCTTCGAAGATACCGGTCTGATGAGTCGCACATCTTGCCAGTACAAGATATATAAGTGCAATCAGATTTCACTTATGATGAAGAACCAAAATCCATTCTAGCTCGTGAAGTGAAACAAATAAGTCCCTCTGGTAAAGGTACTTTGGTAACACCACGGTATAGAGGAAGCAACTTGAGAGCCAGAATCGACAATGAGGGTGCAGTACTCGCAACTCTTCAATTTAGATATGAATTTCGAGGACAAAATTCTTTTAAGGGGGAGAGAATTATAACACCCCAAATTATACTCAGTAGTTATATGACATGTTTAGGGTATAATGGGAGTCAAATTTGTGTTTTTCGGAAATTCAATAATTAAGTGTGAAAAAAAGGATATAACCGAAATTATTAAGTCAAAAGGATAATGGTAATTTGTCAATTGAGGGTCTTAAGGGACATTAAGTTAAAAGGTTATGTGTTATTATAGAATTTTGATAAGTTGATTGAGCAAAGGAAAAACTTGTTTCAATTGCATGAAAACGACAACTTGTCTTCTAGAAGGAAATTCTCCATTTCGTCGAGAGTTTTGGCATTCGGTGGTACTGAGAATAACCAATTTTTTGGTTTGCTCTTCCATTTTCTTAGCCTCTTGTTAACGTAAAGAGGAGTAAAGGAAGAGAAGGAAAGCTAGGGTTTAGTTGTTTCAAGACAACTAAAGTTAGGAAAAAATCCTAACTCTCCCTCAAATTTGTGTTTTGCTGGTTTGAGCTGGCTCGTTGGCTTATTTGTCTGGTTACCGTGGGCCTTGGCATGGACCAAAGATGTAAAAAATGATATGTTGGTGGTTAAGGGGAAATTCTGCCAAAATTTCCTTATACCCATGTCCTTGTTTTGGCCATTACTTGGCCTACGCTTCAAATTTGATGATTCTAGTTGTAGATGAAACCTAAGAACTAGAGCTACAAATTTCTAGAAGAATTCTAGATTTAAATCATGCTCTAAAAACCATGAAACTAAGTTTTACAGTAAGATACTGATTGTGTCCCCTCTACAGGAGTAGTTCATGTTGTTTAGACTATATATTGGGTCATACTGATCCAAATGATGTGAATCAAAATCCTACTGAAACTAGACACCCAGGAGAGTAGCTTTCATAAAGAAAATATGATCACATTATGTCTCTATTGTTCTCAAAAATTCGTTCAATTTTGAAACACACATCGTCTCCCGTAAACCGTTCGTGAACAAAGATATTAATATTTTTGGCCATATCTTCTAATTTAAAGGTCCAAATGACTTAATATGTGAGCCTTTGGAAACTTAAGACATAGGTGAACATTTTGTTAGAATATCACTTTGTCTTAAAACCTCGATTACTGGGTAAAAATTGTAGTTGAAATGGACTTGGATGTAAGAGTTAATATCTAGAGTTGCGACGCTTATGACGTCGATGTTGGAATCAAGTCACAACGCCAGCTGAGAGAGTCGAGACACTAGCGAGAGAGTCGAGACACTCAGTGCCACGACACTATAGTTTGTCGAGACCCTTACATGAATAGTAACTTTGCAAACAAATGAAAGAATCTCTATGTATAAATGTGACATGTTAACTAAAATTACTAATACCGTTATAATCATTACAAACACATATAATCGAATTCCCACGATATGATCGGTAGTGGATATATGGGCATGCCTATAGGGACTATCAAGGTTACAACTTATTATTCTGATCCGCCACTCTATTCGGGTCATTCTCTCGCCCGCTTGGGTCATGATCTCGATCTCGGCTTGGAACACATCAGATATGATGTGATGTACCCATGGGTGCCTACTATACAATGATTCGCTATCCACCTTTATTGGGCTATTCAGCAAACTTTATATGAAATGGGTCACTGGTAATGAACATGAAAATGATTAATTTTGAAGTTAACACATATCTATGATGTAATATGATGTACCCATAGTACCCCACATCAATTTAAAATTTCCGCATTCACTACTATTTGAATAATGAACTTTATGAGTATGAATTAATTAATGAAATATACTCATATCTGTTTGATGTCTTCAACGGTCGCTATGAGTGGTTGTCTAAATCGTATTTGTTTCCCCACTAAGATATATGCTTAGCACGAGTGCTCTATCTATGTAAGCGTAAAGAACATCTTGCCTCCGTCAAGGCCAACACAACAATAGAAGCCCACCAATGTAGGTGTTGAGTTTGTAATATTAAGATAAATGTATGACATGTAAATAATGTTTTTAAACACTACTATAATTATGTTGTATATGAACATGAACTTTTAATATTTTTAAAAGAAACAATTTCTGTAAATAAAAAAGGGTAATCCTATTATAAAAAATAAACAAAGACACTGGCAAGTTTGATAATAGTTCTCGATTTAAACACTTCACCATATACACAATGACTCCACCAAAACATTGGATGGGGAACTTTGGTCAGGAAGGAGGTGTTACACCATATCTGGTCTTTTGAAAGCGGCATCAGGCTTAGAGCCACATTTGGTCTTTTGGAGTGCGTAGGCTTAGAGTCATATCTCGGGTTCTTGCAGCAAAGTGTGCTAGAGCGCCAAGTCTAGCTCCTTTGAAAGCCAACCCGCTTGGGGCCACATTCGATCTTTCGGAAGGGCCACAGCTTGTGTTCCTTGAGTCACATCCGGTCTTTTGAAAGTATGAGATGCTAGGTGATGAGTCCTAAACTCATATATTTTAACTCCATTTTTGGCATATTTCTAAAAGTTTATGATTCATTTTAATGTCGAATTATAACATTCACCAACTTTGCGTTTTGCAAGTTTTAAATGAAAAAGAGACAATTCCAACAAGAAAATCGTAAAATTAGCTACATAGAGCAGTGTCGCGACATAGTTTCAGATTATCGTGACATAATCTCAATAGAACCAACATAAGCTATGTCGTAACAAGATGCATTATGTCGCAACAAAGATCAAGTCGACCACAACGGTTCGTCGCCATCTCACAACTCTATCGCGACATTGATCAAGGAAAATGGTAGTGGAACTTTGTCATGACATTTCACAACTTTGTCGAAACATAAAGAACTGAAGATGGCAGAAAAGCTTTGTTGTTACAAAAGACAACTATGCCGGGACATAAAATTCAAAGTCAACATTGAAAGGCAAGAAACTTTGTCGCGACAGAGAAGTTTTATGTCGTGACAAACACAACATAAGGTTAAGGTGAACTCTGTAGCGACAAAGACATCTATTGTCACGACAAAGCGTGAAGAATAAGGCAAGAATGTTGTGGATGAAAATTATGTCTCACATAATGAAGAATCGAATGCAAATTCTATCATGGCTAATGATTGAAAATTTTCAACCGACAATGTCGTAATATTATTAGCTCTATGGCGACAATGTGATCAAGCAATGTGGCAGAGAGCTTGTCTCAAAATGTACCTATGTCACAATAATAAAGTTACAGAGTAATAGATTCTATCATAAAAGAAAATTATGTCGCGGATGTAAAATGGAAGAGAAATGAGACAACAAGACAAGCTCACGCGAGACGTAGTTCAGTTCTTTAGCAAGACAACCAGATCAGGTCACAACAATGAAAAGGTATGTCGCGACAACAACAACATGCAACTGTGAGAAACTATGTCGGGACAAAAGAAACTCTTGTTGCGAAAAAGGTAGAGAAGAACCCTAGAAAGATTGTCGCAACATAGCAAAGAATGTCGCAACAAAGTGGAAGCAGATTTAAGGCAGATATTCGCCGTGGATAAAGAAATTTTACGTCGGCATTTGTTAGAGCAAAGAAAGCGATGATAATCACTAGACAACTTCGGTAATCCGCACAGATTACATATTGGCGTCACGCAGAATCCAAGAAGAAAGCAAGAAACCATGTCGCTACGTAAACCGGAAGCTACTACAAGAGTCGGGAACAAGAATAACTATCGCTGACATGACTTTCTATGTCGTAAAGGTTGCCCAATTGGGCTAAAATTTTTAGGGATCCACAATTTCAGCCTTGAAGTGCGACCTATCATTTGAAAATATATAAATAGAAGCATCTAGGGTAATGTGTCCATTAAACCTAGAACTTCTAGGTAGCTAGAACTCCTTTATATATTATTTTTCTTTTATTTTTATTTTATTTGTCTATTATTTAGTTTTTAGAGTAGCATTTTAGTTAGTTTTTCTTGGAATTGAGCAGTGATTTGGTGTGAAGTTTCAAGCTGGTTTTCTTTGTAAAATTTTGTTTTTCATCACTGTCTGATTTAAATGGAATTTGGAAATTTTCTGGAGTTCATCTATTTTAGTTCGTTTGAAATTTTAGTGAATTTACATGATTAGTTAACAATGTTTTGTAATCCAGCTTTGAAAGACCTGAATCATCTGAGACTTTTGACTGTTAATATTCTTTATGCTCAACTTCGAAAGAATTGTCAAATGTCATAGTCAAACCCGAATTTATTTAAGTGGTATTGTTTGTTCAGAATATTAGTAGCGTGTACCTAGAAAAGGACCGTATCTTGCTCTGATTTCCAGGAAGCCTTCTAAGTGGCAAAAGAGATGGAGATTCACAGAGAGTATGGAGCAGCTACTTTATATGTTAGACTAATATTATGGAACTAATGAACTTGAAGGATCGACTTCATAATCACTTATTTACACGTGGTGTGAGGATTAGCTTGCATATATATCAATTCTTAGTTGATCAAAGGTTTCTCCCTTCATTCATGAAAGGATCTTGATCCCGTGTTAGCTGAGATCTAATCAAGATGATGTAGAATTTTATCGATTCGATGGATTTATGATACCAATTAAATTTGGGAAGGCTTACTATCATGTCTATAGGGGCAAGCGCCTTTCAAATTATAAGAAAAGGATGTGAAGTATTGAGAAGGAAAAATAACTAGATCTTAGAAAGAGAATTATATTCTATAAGTAACTGATTGGACTCATGTGTCCGAAAGGAACATGGATCTCTAATTAGTTAAATGTATGGTGTATGGAGAAATCCAAACTATACTACCTTGCATTTTTGATAAGTTCAGATTTCAAACTCATGGTTGAACCATATTATAAAATGATGCATAAATTGATAATTATACATTGAACTATATCCTGCAGTTACTTACCCAAAGGAACTTGCTTAACCCAATTATTTTGAATTCTTATATATAGTTATAGAATTTATTTAAAATTTACTTTTCCCTTAGTTTAAAATACAAAACACTTTTTTTTAACTTTAGAGTTCAAATAGTAAGGATCTTGAGACGAGGTAATTGATGTTTTAGATTTTCACTAATCCAGTGAAAACGATATCTAGGCTTAAATCCACTCCTTATTACTTGAATGACATGTGCACTTGGCAAGTGATCTAGACCAAAACATTACTTCAAAATCAGTCTCATCCAAGGCAACAACATATTTTATATCTTTTATCAATCAAAAGTTTTTGGTTCCGTTGTAGGGACTTTAGTTAGTCTTTGGTAGCCGTGTCTGAAATTTGGTCAACAAGTTTTTGGCACCGTTATCAGGACTCCGAATAGTCTTGGTGGCGCAGATTGTGAAGACACACACTAACTCATATTATTTAGTCAATTGTCTTCAACAGCAGTTAGTTTTCGCCCAAAACCCATGCACAAGTTTCTGAGCAATACTGTGGTAATTGAAAAGATAATTAAATATCACATTTCAACTCAAGAGAATTTAAGTACTTTGACATTTTTCTCTATTTTATCATAAATTACAAAAAATGACAAAAATAGTTTTAACTACAGTAGCTAAGTAAGATAATGAAAATGTTTAATGAGCTTAAATTGATATAGTTGTTATCCACATATTTAATTTGATCTTGATGTGTTTCTATTTCAGGAAGATTTTACATGCACAGAAAACCAAAAGGAACTATTACCTTGGATGAATCGAAAGAACATTGAGGGGAATTGAAAGCTAAAAGTGTTGAATCAACAATCATAATGTGATCGTGAGAGAAAAGAATGCAACCTATTCCAAGGCGTAAAATGCAGAGACCTCGAAATGACTATGAAGGATTTTTTGAGGCTAGCGTTCAAGATGTAACACTGCTAGAGACAACCCGCTATAGAAGCTAACAATTTTAATGTAAGCCGCCTGATCACAATGGTGCAAAGAATATCAATTTACTGGGCATCCTAGTGTAACTCAAACAAGCACAGAAAGACATGGAGATGGAAATACAAATTGTTGAATGGGGTGAGACCTTATGATCAAGCTGCAACTCAAGCTTTCCATTTTCAATAAGAGATGTGGTGGTAACTCGGCGTGTGAATCATCGCTTGTTGGATCAATGAACAATTAGGAACAGATGGTGGAGGCTTACATGAGCAGATTCTTCTCTCCTACCCTCACTTCTGAAAGGAGAGGGGAAATCATTGTGTTCAAGTAAGGAAAGTCTCTATAATGTATGGGAAAGATACAAAATATTGCTTAACAGATGCCTAATGCATGGAATAGATTTGACCACTCAGATGGATATATTTTATCATTCTATGAATTATACCTCCAAAGGTATAATTAATGTAGCTTGCTGTGGAGCTTTTAAGAGAAAAAGTGCTGAAGAGGCAAAGCAGTTGATAGAAGACCTTGCCAAATGCAATTATAGAGCTCCATCTGAGCAGCAGTACACTAAAAGGAAGTGGTGTGATAGAGCTAAATCAGATGATTCCATAGAAGCAAAACTAGATGCATCGATAAGCAAGATGGGGAACCATGAGAGAAGAATGCACTCTAAAAATGAAGTGGGAACGGTTGATGAAAATGAGAAGAGGAATAATGCTGAAGAGAGACTAACCCATGAGGGTCCCTATCAAGTTGAGGAGGCACAGTATCTCAATGCTAATAGAAGTTACAACTTTAAGCCCAACCTCAACTTGCTAACTCATTACACACCAACACTCAAGAACCATGAGAATTTCTCATATGGAGGAGGAGCATAGCAAGGTCAAAGACATGGGTAGAATTTTCAACAACAATATGCTTTACCTGGGTTCCAACAACAAAAACAACATCAATAAGGAAGTCAAAGAGCAAAAAT